>CM050206.1:27976911-28151911 GCA_027475355.1 Coilia nasus
AATAATATTCAAAATGATAAGTTTACTTTTTTTTTCTGGTTAAAAACAGGGACTTTTACAGCATCCTCTTAAATTTTGAGGAAACACTGATGATGTTTTTCCAACATTTTATTGGTGAAACATCCAATTGAGAAAATAACAAAACTTAATCAACAATGAAAATAAGCATTGGCTGAAGCCCTAGTCCAGTAGTTGTGCCATGTAGCATTTTGGCCAAATTAGATCATGTACATGCGTTGCATTTATAAGAGCTGTGCTTATGTAGTGCTGTTCTTATCTTGTCTGGAAACGACAGAGAAACTCTTAGCCCCCCCCCTTTCGCTGTATGCAGTGCCTTTGCTCATCAGGACAGTCATGTTTCTCATAAAACGTCTGTGTGGTGGTCTTGTGGTGAGCCCACTTTGTTACCGAAAGTATCACTAGATTTGACAAGTGTAATTGGTAAGCCACATAGATGATCAGAAATGTGCATGCATGAGTGTACGGAGAGAGAGAGAGGGGGAGAGAGAAAGAGAGCCCCTCGGTAACACCTGTATTTAACACGTAGAGAGGAAGATAGAGGTGTGTATAGTCTTGGCAGTTGCAGTTTTGATATGACTTGGGCGGGAGTTTCTAAATAACTGTATACCCTTCATCTTCCTCTTTATGTATACCCTGTTGAATCAGTGTTGTATGGTTTTGGCAAACATAATACAATATAGGAGAAGCGTTGCTTTGTAATAAAAAAACATCTGTTGATGTTAGAACATTAGATGTCTGCCCTTGTCTTGGTATTACTATTGTAATACTGCTTTCTGCCACTGGAACATTTTCTAAAGCATGTTATGACAAATGTTATGTGTTTTTTTTCCTTTGTCTTTTTTTCTGTTTTTTTTTTTTGTTGTTGTTTTGGAACATAAACAGCACGTTGTAATTAGTGCCTGGGGGGGTCACATGAGGAATGTGCACTTGTGCTTTTGATTCGTGGGAAAAAGGACTCAGGTGTCACCTAGCGGTGCCCTGCCCTAGCTCAAAGTGCTCTCTCTCTCGCTCTCCCTCTCGCTCTCCCTCTCGCTCTCCCTCTCGCTCTCCCTTTCCCTGCCAAGATTCCTCCGTCCACAATCAGCCGGGAGAAAGCCCATGGGTGCTCTCGCTCTCGCTCCCAACGCCAGTGACATGGCTGTTTCTGTGTGTTTGTGTACACACACTACACACACACACACACACACACTCAAACTCAGTCATGCACACACACACACAAATTCAGTCATGCACACACACAAAAACAAAGGCATACACACAATACGCACAGTCATTAACTCAAACACATACACAAACAGACATAGGGCAGGGCAGGGCAGGGCAGGGCAGGACTAGAGCGACCTGACACAGGTCATCACTGAGTGAGCGTGGACTCCAATCTGGGCCGCTCTGCTCCGCTTCACCTGACTTCTCCTTTCCTCAGGAGAAGCCCCGTCCCCCATAAGCTTGATGCTCCTAACAACACCACGCTTCACCTCACCTGTACCCACATCCCCCCCAACCAGCACTGTACCTACATGGCAGCAGAGCCAATGGCGATACAGTTACATTCTCTCTACGCACAGCGCTCGCTGGTGGGTGTTGGGTGGTGGTGTGGGTGGTGGTAGTGGTGGCACTGTGACAGCTTTACCTGCCGCTTTGTCGCTTCATCCCAGCAGTGATTGATGCTTCGCTTGTTTGTTTTTCGTTCCCCCGGCAAAAGCACCACGGCGTCTCCCTTAACAGATCGCGCAGATCGGTGCGAGTGGCAGGCTGCCTCGGCGATGGGAACTAACTGTACCAGGCACTGGCACTGGCTGCCAAGGTCTCTTCCCTGAAGGCAGCCTCTGGCTAAACTGACGTGATGGCTCTGTGTCTGCTTTTTTAGCTTTATCAGAAGCAAAAGCAGTCCCAATGTTACGTAGATAAAATGTTACGTAGCTCTAAACACGCACCATGGTAAGGTACGAACAGTGTAATCGGTGCAGGATGAACACTGGCATGTTTTGTGGCTGTGGGAGGCTTATTTTTGCGAATGCTTTCAGCATGGCTGCCATGCCTATAAGAAACCTTCCGCCATCCTGCCGAGAACAGAGCGGCCTATATTCAACCGTATTGTTGGGAGAAATAGCTGCTTGACTGCATCTGTCACAATACTCAGCACGGAAGCCACTCAAACCTGTGCGGACACGGACACACACACACACACAGATATCTCAGATGAATTTTATAGGCGTCTCAAAATGCCAAGCGCATTCCAGCTACTCCCGTTTTGCATATTTGTAGTATAAGGACCGTGACACATAAGTGGTATCAGCGTAACAGTAAATAGTCTGGTTTCACCTCACTTGAGATTACCTTGAAGGCTTTTTAACCAAATGTTAATTCTGCAGGATAGGTATGTGTTTGTGTGTGTGTGTGTGTGTGTGTGTGTGTTTGTGTTTGTGTGGCTGGCTGGGTGTGTATGTATGTGTGTTGTGTGTGTTTACTAGGCTTTAGTTAGGCGTGGCGTGGATTCCACTCAGGCTGAGACAACAGCGTACGTTGCCCTGCCTAGGGCATGTGCAGGCTTAAGGGTCCATTTGTGGAGATGTGCAAAGAGAGGCAATTAAGTGGACAAAATTCAGTCAGTCAGTCAGTCAGTCATGAACATATCAGCCTGACTCCTCTACCAGCCCTAGACAAGTCTTCTGCTGTCATGTAGTCAGTATTTGAAAAGTGCTTGAAAAACATAAGCATCTAGGAAGGCCTTGGCCTTGTGTAATGTTTCACAGTATATTATTATAGCTAGTAGTATTGTATGTTAGGTGATCAGTTGTTTCAGTGTTCCTTTCACCTTAATTGGATATTTTTGCAGGGAAAGCACTTACAGATACCTTAAAGAATGCTTAGAGTTGCAGTATTCATAAAATGCCTGTCCCCTGTAAATCAAATGCATTACGCTTCATCTTGAAAGAACTGCAGAAAGTAAACTGTGGCTTTACAGGTGACATAAATTTGACTCAGGTTCTAGAAACAAGAATCGAGAGCAGGGTCTACCAGTTTCAGTAGCATTTATTTAAAAGAGGAACAGGCACTTTAACATCTGGAAGCAGTCTTGAAAGGTGGGTTAGTATGTATTGACTTGTGTGGTTAGTCTTCGGTATCTGTTGCAGCCCCTTCATTTTTCATTTGATTGATCATTTGAAGAAGGAATGTTGTTAGATCAGTAATTACTTTATTAAATGAAAGCAGAAGAAACAGACATGACAGATAGTGTAACAAATGTATTACTACTAGCTACAGAACAGCTAAAGAACAAAGGGGGGGGAAGTAGATCTATGTAACAGAGTGTAGTTTCGTTAACACACAAAGGCATATTGTTAAAAAAGGAATCTATAAAGCAACAATAACAAAACAAGAGGGCAAAAGTATATGTCAAATAATTCACATTATCATGAGTCTAGCACTGTTGTCATGGGGCCTGTTTGTGGTAAAAAGGAAAATGAAGAATTTATATGAGATAGTAATGAAATAATCTGAAGAGAACATTAACTAGAACAAAGTTAAACCAAACAGTGACTAATAGAGCAACAAAATAGAATAGAACAAATGAAATATAAACATATTAATGTGTTTACATTTGCATGCTGGTATATGAATATAAACCAATGTAAACATCGGTGTAGAAACTTTGGTCTTTAACAATTTATTGTCTTATTTCACTATGTAGCACCTAAAGACTGCTTGTTATGTTGCAGGAAGTCTCTGAGAAGTTGTTATTTGTTTGTTGAATAACAAACATGGGGTCAGCTTTGCTGCTATCTTGTCTTTCCGGTTAGTTTTGACTGCTCCAGCACAGTTAAAGGCCGTGTCTTCAGGACATCATGCCAAAGCGTGCGCCGCTCATGACAAACACAGAACAAAGTTTCCGGCCATGCTGGAGCCTAGAGTATCATGGTACATTCCTGAAGCCTCAGCCCTATCATCATATTGATCCTTGAATACAGAGGAGCACAACAGGCTTAAGGATTCATAAGGAGACTCTGTACCATTGCAGGACAGTATAGGGCTGCCAGCTCATGCTAGCCTTTGACCCAATAGCCACTTGTGCAGTCAAAAGGGCATGAATCACCTTAAAGCATCAGTGGTCAATCTTGCATAAGATGGTTTTAAGAGAACAGTGTTGACTAAAAGTGACCATCTCAATACTGGAATCAAGTCAATTCTAGAGTATTGCGGGGTTAGAAGCAGAAATCCAGATCAGGCAGAAGACTGGTTATGTGGCCACGCTATGTTTTGAATTACTGCTGTTCAGCATCTTATTTTTTGACGTAGATGCTGACACTTTGCTCTAGTGACTCCAGAGGCTGTCGGCGTGTGCCAGTCCAGGCCAGTCCTGGCTCCCTAGCTGAGGCCTGTGCACGTGCCATCCCGTCCAGACACACTCAGACACCCTTGGCTCTCGACACAGTCTCGACACACAGACACTCCTCATTGAGACAGACCAGCAGTGTCTCCCGTCCTTATGAAATGCACCGGAGACCTCTCACCTACAAGCAAAGGGTCAGCACCCTAATGCGTCACCATTACTCAAGAAGCTTCTCTCCGGTGTTTCAGTGGTTCAGTGTTTTTCTGCTCCGGACTTACTGAAAGCCTGTTACTCAGATAACAAAGTACCTGTAATTGTTGTCTTAACACTGTGCCCTAGCAGTCATCGTGGACTTAACCAGGTTGGGCAAGGCTGATTGCACAGCTGTTCTGTACAGACACGCGTTGGCGTAGCTTGCAACAGTGTGTGGATGGACAGCGATGGTGCGGGTGACTCAGTTAGTTAGGGAGACAACAGGAATGAGCATACAGTCCCCATGACTCACTCACTCACTCACGAACTCCTGTGTCTTTCGCAAACAGAAGCTTCAAACTCCTCTGCCAAGACTTTCCTGGCTGAGCTGCGTGAGTTTGACTTCAGGCAAACCCTTCAGTCACGAGGGTGCAACATGGGGCAGGTGACTGTGAAGTCAGTGCTGGTCTCAAATAGGGCTGGGCGATATGGCTGAAATCTGTATCACGATATAAGTGTTTCATATCGGTCGATATCGATAATTATTGAAACATTGTGTGACCTATTTAAAAGTAACAGGAGGGAAAAATCTATTCATTTTTATTTTTTTAACTTAACCTTCCTCTGACAGGCAATAAGCATTCAGGCAAAATGACTGTCAAAACACGTTCAATGTTACGATCACAATGAAAACTGAGTGATCCGAGAAAGCTCCGGCTGTCTGAACAGTGTGAACACATTAGGATAAGTGGTTTTGATAAAGTGGTGTTGTATCATTGAAAATATATCGATATGGCGATATAGTGTCAAATACATATCGATATAAATATTACGATACGATATTACGATAATATCGATATATCGCCCAGCCCTAGTCTCAAGTAGGGATGTGTAAATGTTTAATTGTTACAAGTGACAAATATTGCTCCTAACAATCACCAAAATAATATCATCAGACTCAAAAAGTTATAAGATTCTAATCAAAATCGAACAGTCGCATTCCATTTTGCACACAGGTTTATTCTAGGGGCTTTTATTCTATGGATTTCTAAGGCTTTTAAATTCTGGGTTGCTTACTGAATAACACGTACACGACCCACATGAAGGCAAATTCATGAGGAAATGGTGGGAAATTTCAAAGCCCATTAAACTTCTTACAAGTTTTTTTGTGTGTTAAATTAATGCAAATCCAAATTACAGAGCAGTCATTGCAAATTATCGTGATTTTA
This sequence comes from Coilia nasus, assembly GCA_027475355.1. Taxonomy (NCBI): domain Eukaryota; kingdom Metazoa; phylum Chordata; class Actinopteri; order Clupeiformes; family Engraulidae; genus Coilia; species Coilia nasus. The sequence continues at coordinate 27,982,684 of CM050206.1, forward strand.
GTGTTTGTCAAAGTAATACCAATTACCATGTTTATTCCAAAATCGATTAGCCTTAGTGCTGAGTCAAATTTTAATCTAGAAGTTTGTTAATGCGAAATTTGTTAATGTACATCTGTTTTAGAACATATAGTTTGTGCTGTGCACCTGAAGCAGGCTATATACTGTCAGTACATATCAGTAGGCTGATGGATGTCAGTGGTGAAGAGAGTTCATAAACGTACACTCATCCATATGAGGCATTGTTTACCTGACTGGACTGCAGGAGTGGGTGTCACTGTTGATTTTGTGGCATTGATTTCATTTATCGTCACTGTTTGTTCAGGAGAGGGCAAAGGTGGTGGTGCCTGGTCACCTGAACCTGAACAGGGCGACCATCGTAGAGGTCACTCAGACACACTTGTCACTAAGCAATCAATCAACAGGCCAAAACAGGACACCGTTGTCTTGAACTTTAATAGCAGTCATGCAGTGTTAAGAAAATGTTTTTTTAAGCCATTTAAACTCTTAATTGAGTTAGTTTTTTTCCTCGTCTGTATACTTGCAGATCTTTTGTTTACCGCATGACACACATTTGCATCATTATGGTGCAGCAGAGCACAGCTCACCAGTCCTCTGTGCAACTTGGACACCTTCAGTTGCTTAACTGGTGCCCACATCAAACATGCATACCCTGTATGCAAGTATTTGTTATTACGCCTGTTTCAAAAAAAAGTGTAAGAGCGTTGTGGATGAAGATATGTGCAAGAATGAAATGGATGGTGGAGCATCTTGAAATTAAAAGATATGGAGAAATGTAAAAAAAAAAAACAATCATTTAAACATGCATAGCCATGATCCTCAAATTAATGCAGTACATTTAATTGAGGCTAAGTTGTTAACTTCCTATGAAAGACGCAGATGTAGGGGGGAAAGTGTTGTCATGGTGACTATCTCGACCAGGGGTCGGCAACCTTTTCTTTGCAAAGGGCCATTTTTGGTCAGAAATGTAGTGTGGTCAGTTGTCCAGAGACGCAAAACAAAAAAGCTCAAACCATCGCCCTACGTTCAGGAAAGAGGGGCGTGGATAGCATGACGTAGTCTACATTTTAAGCCCTAAACTATTTTAATGCCATGTACAGGCTACATATTTTTTTACAAAATTACAATGTATGATTGACTTTAACCTTAAAGCTACTCTAGGAAAATAAGTCCCATAAAATATGAATTTCGATTTATTTATTTATTTTTTCCTTCTGTATCAAAGGGCCATGGTTGTGGCGCTAAAGGGCCGCATGCGGCCCGCGGGCTACAGGTTGCTGATCCCTGGTCTTCACCCTCATGTACCAGTTGTTGTGGAGACTGAAGGTCAAGCTCAATAACGCTGCCACTAACTTCACAAATGCCTTATGACTAGTCAGTCCAAACCAAGTGTATACACTTCTTAAAAATTAAACAAATATAAAATATGAATGTAATGGTATTGATTACCACAAGTTCCTGTAATTCTGACATTTAAAAAAAAAAAAAATTATTTAATATATTTCTGTGGTAAACCAATAGTGGGTGTGTATATTTGGCTGGGATCGAAGTTTATTTATCTAAAATTTGAGGCCAAATAAACCGGAAGGCAGCTGACTGCAGCAGCCCGACCTAGAGAGCCATTTCCTAATGCTGCCAGTCTGCATGCGAGCAGGCTCTGCTGCCAAATGACCAGACGTATTGCCTCATTGGGCACGCAGCTCCTAGTCTGATGGAAAGCCAGCCAGCTGGGAGTATTGGTGTAAAAGTGCTTTGGCTTGTAGGCTACACCCAGACCAACAGGCCTGGTCACGGTTCATGTGTTGAACGGCTGCTATTTGTAATAAGGCTGGGGGAAAAGAGACAAAAAGAGAGTGAAGGCTACATGAAAAAAGTACTGTACTTGTTATTTTTGGGGGGTTAAACTGTTGTGGTAGCCTATGAATCAGTTATTGTGGGACACATTTTTGACGACATTGTGGGCCGAAAAAGTTGCCAAGGACAGCAAGTTGTGAGTGAGTGCTCCTGCTGACGACACAATTCCTGAAATTAAAGTCAGCGGTGGTGGAAACAGAACGGACAAAAAAAAATTGTGAATGAAGTTTCCATGGGGTTGAGTCAGGGCGCCTGGCGGGGACTCTCCCATTATAGTATATGGAGTTGGTAGTAAATGGCGTCAGAGGTGAGCGCAGCACTGCCCCTGGTGTCTATGGATAGCTGTTATCAGGCCGTCGCAGGCTCGGCAGGCTGGGCTGGGCTGGGCTGGGCTGGGCTCCACACACACGGGCGCCACTCTGCAGCAGAGCGCAGCGCGGACGAGAGAGTGGCCTCTTTCTCAGAATCGTGCGGCATGGTTACGCGCTCCGGGGCCGCTATCTCCTTTGCACATTGGTAGAGGCAGGCCTGTGGTTTCTGCTCCTGCTCAGCCTCAAGAGCTCTTCTCCTTTCCTCAGAAGTTTATCTTTTGCACTGTGCAGTTTCTCAGTAGACCCATCTTGCCTCTTCCTCTTTCTTAACACACACACACGGGACGGGGGCTATTTCTCATCAGTTGAGGTCGAGGCGGAAAAGGTCACCGGATGACTCCTTTGTTTGATTGAGAAGCTGGCCTCTGAGGGCTACATGGTGAGACAGTGGTAGAGTTTCCTTTGAGGGGTCTGTCTCCAGTATTGCAGCAGACTAGAAGGGTTTGTGACGCACAGCACCCCCTTTGCGTGTGTTCATGTGTGGTTTAGCCTGTATTTACGGGTGTGAGAGGCCCTACCGCCCGACCACCTGAACTGGTTCAGAAAAAATTCCATTATTCTGAAATAGTGCAGCCAAGCACAAAATAGCCACATTGCCACAATGTCAAGGGATGTAAAAATTATGACTATCTCATACCCAAAACTATGTTTGAAAAAGACGAGTAGTCATTAGGCTACTTTCAGTCATTTACCAATTCATGTTAAACAGACATTTCACATAGCTATTTAGAAGCCATATTGGCCTTAAACTTTTATTCACTTTTTATTCACTAACTCCACACGTGCGTCTGGAAACCACATTGCTTGATACTTGTACGTTTTCTGACTTTATCTGATAAGCCCACGCGTGGAGAGTTTGTATCATCACTACGAAAGGTGTGAGATCACAGGTGGAACGAAACAACATGGTTGGGATTTGCTGGAGATGAGTCACATTAATGCAAAAGACTCAGTGTGTGTGTGTGGGGGGGGGTGGGGGAATCCCTGCCCTGACCACCCATGCAGTCAGCGAAAATAGCTCACTGGTGTGTGAAAAGCAGGTCCTATCCACCCCTACACACACACACACTCACACACACACACACACACACACACACACACACACACACACACACACCTCTGCGCCGCCAGACGAAAACAAAAATGAGACGGAAATTACACGGTTCTACTCCCTGTCAGGAACTGAAAAAAAAATCCAGCCAGGTTCTTCCCCTTCCACTCATTTGTCGCCAAGCAGGTTGAAGCCCTCGTGTTTAATATAAAGAAATGAAATGGTTTTTTTTTGTTGTTGGTGTCTCTGTGTGTGTATGTTTTGTTTTAATGCTTTTGTTCCATGCCACCTCACCTCACCCACCCACCTCCTGAGGTCCAGCCTGTGCTGAACAGTCAGACGTGCCCTTTTAATTACCACATGGGCTTCTCCCCATGCCTGGGCTTGTTTTTCCTGAAGCCTCAAGGAAAGAAGTCATGTGCGGCTGGGCCAATTGACAATCCAGCAGTCTGGTCTTGCGAAAATAAAAACTCTCCTTGGTTTCCGGAAGAGACAGGCACCTTTTGGCCAACCAGCTATGAGGGAGTATGAGGAAGTCTAAGAGGAGGCCTTAGGCTCCAGGTTTACTCAGGGGCAGTGGGAGAAGAGAGCACACATTTTTTTTTAGCACAAGACCTGCCAAGTGTGGGAGTTTAATACACTACTTAGTGTTTTTATGCTCATAATTTTACACAAATGCAATGGAGGACCCATGCCCTACTAGTATGAAAAATAGTAAATAGTTCAGGTTCCCCAGTAGCCAAGGGCGCATTGGAGTATGGGCCTTTTTTTTTTTATTGCAAAAGCGATGGCATTTTGAATCTCTGTTGAAAATACAATTTTTGTCAGCATGGTGTGTCATATTTGTACCAAGAAGCACAATGTTGCTTTTTTTTTGTTTTCTGTAAAAAACAAAACCAAAATTAAAGCAGGTACTCCAAAGATAGTGTTTGCATTTCCCCCGCAACCTTTTTTGAAACAGCCTAACTTTGAAATGTAAATGTGAAATGTTTTTTTTTAGTGTTTGCACTTCGTTACCTTTTCTCTGAACTAGATTTTTGCATGTTGCCTCCTTTTTTCAGGCCACTGCTGTGAAAGAGGAAATTGACTTAAGATTCTGAGAACTGTAGCGCGCGCAAGAGTCATGTGACTTGTTGGAAGTTGCTGCGGCAGGCGGCTCATTTGCATACCGCGATGCTTGAGAGAGCGGGGAGAGAGAGAGAGAGAGAGAGACGAGAGAGAGAGACGAGAGAGAGAGACGAGAGCGACGAGATGCCCACAAACCTTTGTTTACATTTGTTGCACCTTCAGCTGACACTCAACCGTGCCACACAAATAGCTAAAGCCCGCCAAAAATGCACCGCGCGAACCTTAATAATAAAACTGCAGCTGGGTCGTTGTGCACCTCAGATATCACCTGGAAGTAACTGTGCTGTGTGCTTCTAGGAATTACATGCATTTAATGTTGCACAATACAACACAACAATACAATGAGGAGTTTTATAGTGTTTCAGTTCAAAACAGTGCTTTTCCAGAACTATTTTATTGTTGCATGCAAGCATAAATCCTCTTCAAGTTGATGTCCTGCAGTGTTCATATTTATTGTTTCTTTAATTAATAAAAAAAAACTCTTTTTTTCCCTGCACAGCTGATCAAGTATATGGAGACCAAGATATGCATGAAGTTGTTCGCAAGCACTGCATGGATTACTTGGTAAGTGGCCCCGCACTCAGTGATTGCCCAAATGATTAGCTGCTATGCCAGCCCAAAAGGGCCACACTTTGTTGCCGAAGTTGTTGCCGAAGTTGCACCTTAACCAAAGTGTTCTTATTTCTGGATTTCAGATGAAAAATGCCGACTACTTCTCCAATTATGTGACAGAAGACTTCACCACATACATAAACAGGAAAAGGAAAAACAACTGCCACGGCAACCACATCGAGATGCAGGCAATGGCGGAGATGTACAATCGACCAGTTGAAGTTTACCAGCATGGCACAGGTGTGGATGCCATGCCCAGGCTGAGCCCTTGCTTTACTTCCAGTCTATCAGATGCATGAAGGCAATGATTGGCAGCTAGAACACCCACTCAGAGCTCAACAATAACCCCTTAGTTCAACATGACATGACCCCAACATTAATTCCCTTTTATGTGTTTATAGCACATTTTCAAACAACAGGAGTTGACTTGAATAAATTGACAACACACAGACATGAATACAGAAATAAGGAAATGTGAAAATGTAAATGAAAGTATAAAACTTAAGAAGTAATTGGTAATAATTTTTAAATGACATTTTATTACAGTAACAAATCTGAAGAGAATAAAAAAGAAATCAGCAATGTAGTTTTAAAAACTAGTTGCATGAAAAAAAAAGTTGCATGAAAAAAATTAACTGAACAAACTAAACTGAAACACCTAAGACACGTACATGAATGTTGGAGATGAAAGGTAAGAACATTTTATGTTAAAGGGGAAATTTTTAACTGAAAACATCTAACACAATTTAAATGAACATCATTGACCAACATGCTAAATATAGAATATAAATAGATAGAAGGAAATAAAATAAAAAACAGATTCAGTCTTGAGATTAAATTGTAACTAACAGGAAGACATGGTTAAAAACCTTTGTAAGTGTGCATTTCAAATTTACTTTGCAGTTTTCTAAAGTAGCTAAACAGGTAGCAGAACTAACAAGACTGTTTCATAGTTTAGTCTTAACTCCCCTTGACTCAGTATTAGCAAAACCAGTAAATGCTCCTAATAGTACCCCAGAGGCCTGAATGACACACAGAGGATAAGGAGACTTGACTCAGAATTGAACAGCAATCTAAAAAATCTGCTCTGAAGTTAATGGGAGCCAGTGCAGCACAGGTGAAACGGGTGTAATGTGCTCAGACATCTGGGTCTGAGTTAAAAGCCTGGACTCTGGACCCATGCTTTTAATGAACACGAATTAGTAACAGATGCTACAGAAATTAAGATGTACCACCACAGACTATGGAAAAAGCATTTGTAATATGTCATTTTACCTGCTTTGGTCATGAAATAGCCATAGCTGCTCAAAATGGCCATAAACTAAATAAACAACAACAACAACATCCAAAGACTATGGAGCTTGTTGATAATATTAAGAACACTACTAATTACCCACTATATGACGTACCTCCTGCACAAGACTGAACAGATTAAAATCAAGATGGAGCAAAATGTGCCATGCTAAAGGGACTTTTGGCCAGCGCTAAGCTGTACATTTCCCCTCTCTGTGTATCTGTGCTAAATACACAAAAGCCTGGCACATTTCAAATGGGCTCTGAGTAGACTTTACCTACTGTTATGCCCGTCAGTAGCCAAGGCTGATATTGATGATGCCATTCCTTTAATATACGGAATAATTAAAGAACTTATCACTGCATAGTGAAGTCATTGTGTAGCTGTGTTAAAAAGGGTTAAGAAAATAGAGACTAACAGTGCTAAACAGGAGCTGGGTCCTGAGGTGGTTAAACACAGTTTAAACAGTTTCTGTAAATTAGTCATTCTTTTAGTCATGGTAATGATATCTGAGTCATAATGTTCAGAGTAGTTATGAATAATGGCGTAGGGCACCTGCACTTGGTCTTTCCCCATGTGTGTTCAGCCCATTGTTTTAACTAATGTTTTTTTCTAGTGTTCACATCTGGAAAATGTAATCTCCAAATAGTGGAAAGAAGAAGCTACAACTTAATGCCTTGCGTGCGTTTGTGTATGTGTGCATGTGTGTGTGTGCATGTGTGTGTGTGCATGTGTGTGTGTGTGTCCGTATCTGAGTACTTGGTTTTTCAAGACATTACAGTTAAGACTTCTGTGTTTTTGTGTGTGTGTCTTTGTGTGCAGAACCAATCAACACGTTCCATGGCATTCATCAGAACCACGATGAGCCAATCAGAGTTAGCTACCATCGGAATATTCACTACAACTCTGTGGTGAACCCCAACAAAGCCACCATAGGAGTAGGGCTCGGGCTTCCTGCCTTCAAACCAGGGGTGGGTACCTTCTCGTCTGCCTCGGTCAGCACAGCTACACAGCACCACATTTCTCAATGAGTACCAACAAAAAATGTTCGTCCTACTTGTACAGTGTTCTCTATACTTTGCTTCACTTTGCAATTAAAAATCTGGTTGTGGTTTAAAAAACAAACAAACGCACAACAAATGCAGAGTGAGAGAAGAACAATGTGTAGTGGAAATGAAATCAAACAAGTAACATTCAGACACTGACATGGATCAACAAACATGCAGTATTGAAAACTGTCACCATCTCGCTTTTTTACCAACCCGCTTCATCGAGCGTGCTCTTGGGGAGATCAGCATTGCAACACGCATTACAACAGCACTACAATAAGAGCAAGTCAAGCAAGGCTTTCCTACAGGGGCTGAAATAATCTCGGGGGCCTGACCTTGATTGACCCCTATGGGGTGGATTGATTAGAGCACGTGGGTGTGACTGATGGCTGTGTGTGCTCCTGCACGTTCTCCCATTGTCAGCTGAATGGGCCCTGCAGGAGATGTGGCACATATGCAAACCTCGCAGTGAGGCGTTATGTTGGGGGAGGGTGCAGGGGACAGTATGCCTTAAAAAGTATGAATTCAAAGCAGTGTGTTCCAGCCTCTTCAGGTGCTGTTGGTCGTAATGAAAAGTGGACCTGTTGGTTTGTGACATGCTTAATTCAAAGACTTTCACTTCGATGGGGCGTTTGGTAATAAAATATAGTGTCAGTCAGTCACCTCATGTTCTTGATGGGATGGAAAAAGGGCAGATAAGAGGTAGTCACAACATGCAAGCACTTGAGTTGTCTGGTAGCATTAGGCATTTGCCATGTTGACAAGTCTGTCTCATCAAGAAACTAGACTTACTACACTGGGGCCACCTGACTTAGCCTGGTAAACCCGCCCCTCATACTTCATTTCATTTCGTGCAGAGGGTCTGGACTAAGATCTCTTGAGGTACATTTGCGATGTTCCAGAAACATCGATTCAATCAGCAGACAGAGGGTGTGTTCGTTAGCCGTGACGTTGCATTGTAGTGCGTAGGTAGGCTAATTGCATACGTGACGACCAGGCGTTAGCAATTGGGTAAAGGCAGAGGCACTTTTTTAAAACTTCAGCAGAGTCCACACCTCCAGCAAATCGTTTCTGACGGTCTCTGTTCCAGACCCTCTGCACGAAATGAAAGGGGGGGGGGTTTACCAGGCTACACCTGACTCACATTGGGCTCTGTGTTTTTGTGAGCGGAGCGGTTAAAAGAGGCAGACGTGACAGGCCTCAGGTCAGCAAAAAGCCTCATGAAAGACAGAGGGAGTGCGGCCGATGGCGGGCCCGTCCCTCCTCCTCCAGGAGCACACAAACATCAAAGGGCGCGGGGGGGGGGGGGGGGGGGGGGGGGGGGCACGGCTCGGACAAGGGCAACATTCCACACGTCCCTGTCTGCCAGCGCTAGCCTATTAGCAGCACACTGTCTTGTTTATGCTGGAGAACGCTCTAATCGCAACACTGTGTTGGTCAACAGGCAGCCGAGCATCTGTGCTGAAATGGCCTTTGGTAATTAGTGAAAAAAAGGGAGAAAAAGTACACATACACGCGCACACACACACACACACACACACACACACACACACACACACACACACACACACACACACACACACACACACACATACTCACACACACACACATACTCCATGCTTCCTCTTCCTCTCACTTGGACAATTCCAAAAAAACACAGTTGCACTATTGTATGGTCATTGTGTAGTTGTGTATTGTGTGTTCTTGGACCTGGCCCTAGTTTCCCGAATGGTGATTTTTCAGCTGGTGGTGTGTAAACGGCCTGTGCCGTAAGTCCTATTTGCTGGTGGCCCAATTTCAGGGGGTGACAAGATGGCTGGGCAGAAAAAAAGGAAAGCTGTTATTGTATAATACATTCCCTCTCCCAATACACAGTGAATGTACAAAATCAACATGGTCAGATGCCTTCCCTTCTTATCGCCCTGTTTTACCAGGAAACCTTTGTATTCTATCCCATGTCCACCAGATAAAGTGCCCAAATAACAGGCATGTTGAACTATTGTGCTGGTCATGAAGCAGCTGATAAAATCAGTAATACTGTGGTATCTAGTGTTCTTGCCCTGTCCCTGTAACACAGGCCTTCTGGCCCAGTTTTGGAGCTGTTTTTCGAAGGGTCGGCTGTGGACTAGGCCGTATTTAGGTCAATCAACCCCCCTTGTAACAGCCTACTTAACAGGATAGAGTACCGGATCCAGGAAAAAAACGTACTTGTTGAGGTGTTCGGAAGCCAGGGACACAAAATACAAAAAGCTACAATCTGCCAGCACTTTCATGAAAAAAGAAACAACCCACATTTGTAAAACACTGGTTCTACTGAGAAGTACGGAATGAGGAGTTTCTGTTAATCCTTTTTCTTGGACTTCATTCCCAAACATTTCTCCCAAAAGTCTCCCAAGAAAAATGTAGCACAAAACTTAGTTATTTGGTGTGAAGAAGCCATAGAAGGCCTTTCCTGCTACTGAAGTCAGGCAGCACGTCCTGCTGCTGTACCTATTACTAGGACACTACCAAGAAGTTCTGAAGCTGACCCCTTTGTCAGCGAAGCCTTCTGTGTCATGTTACTGTTGCAGATCTGTAAACATGCTCTTCATTCAGATGGAGTCACAGCAGACATTTTCACAAATCTGAAAAAAAAAAAAAAATAGAGCAGACAAAATGAAAACTACCTGTTTAGGGTTTTAGTAGTAATACATGTGAAGGTGTCATTGAAACATCACACCTTTTTTGATACTTAATTTGCTCAGATGAAAGTGAGGTTGCAGCAGTTGCCCATGACCAAGGCACAGTTCAGTCAGAGGACACATTTCATCACTACATGACTGATCTCTATGCATGATCTTTGTTCTTTGGTTGTACAGTAGAAAAGGCAGAATTTTGTAGGTCCGATATAGGACACACATATAAAGTAAGGAGTTCAAGATGTCCACCCACTGAATTAAGAAGCTTATTCTGTCTAACACATAGTTATTGTTAAGCTCCATTTTCAGTGCAGTGTCCACTTTTGCCAGTTTTCAGGTATTTCGATCCAGGATTAGTTACACTGCATTTTCCGTGTCTCTCCTTGCTAGTATGCAGACCAGTCGCTGATGAAGAACGCTATCAAGACGTCAGAGGAGTCGTGGATCGAGCAGCAGATGCTGGAGGACAAGAAAAGGGCCACCGACTGGGAGGCCACCAACGAGGCCATCGAGGAGCAGGTGGCACGGGAATCCTACCTGCAGTGGCTCCGGGACCAAGAGAAGCAGGCACGACAGGTGAGAGACAACTACGGCACACAAGTTCTCTTTAGTGCTGTAACCTACAGCTAGTAACGTTATTCTCTCAACCAATCACTGTTCTTATGTGCAGTGTTGCATTAGCAGTTTGTTTTCTAAAAGGAATTTATTCATTTATCTACGTCCAGTTGTTTTAAGTGCTGCAAGGTACAGCTAGTCAGAGGTGGAGACCCTGGTTTCAGAAGGTTGAAAGCCCTGCCACATATTTCCTCTGCCTGTGCACTTAACCCTGGTAACTACCTGATGTACCTGGCTGATGGTTTGTGTGCTCTTTAGGAGCTGGTTTAGAAAATAGCTGGGCCAGATATGAGGCAGGGGTTTTTCTGAAGCTTAGATCTTCAACTCTTCAGCTACTTTATTTTCTTAGTCGTTCACTTTGCATACGTACATCTTAAATTGGCATTTTTTTCTTTTTTGTGAAAGGCATTTGTTCGTTCATCCACATTATTTGCATCCGCATTGAACACGATGCAGACCAGTGCTCGCATTTCTTGTCAGCCAATTGCATAATGACTAATTCACATAGTTGTCATTCCTTCAAGAGAAGGCTGGTCTTAGTTCCCACACTTTCTCATTTGGCACCTTTGTTTTACCTTTAGGTGAGCCTAATGCAGTGAAAGCCATCCCAGCGTAGTAACGTTTGACTCCTGAAGCATTGGCCCTGAAGGCTTATTTGCAACACAGGGCAAAGGAGATCAGTCAGCACTCAGACCTTCAGAGGAGATTAGTCATTTCGTTGCCTCATTTGAATTTTGTGTCAGGCTTATAGTAAAATACTCTGTAAGCTACCAGCACTTAAAAGACACTGTGACCTTTAAAGCACAGGTGTCATTCACCTGTCTACAAGTCACAACAGTAGTATGTAAATATCTGCACTAGTTGGGTGTGAGCTAATAAGATGCCTTGAGTTACACATTTAAAAGGCTTCATGACTAACTTGATGCATGTATAGTTGGAGAGTGTCAGATTGTTGTCGATTAAAAGGGTGTAACTTAGTATGATGGTAAAGCTACAGTTATTACTGAGGTATTACTGCTCGATATGTCAGAATTAATTACAGTCATTCCCTACATGCAACTATAGACAGAAGCACACACACACACACACACACACACACACACACACACACACACACACACACATACACACACACACACACACACACACACTCTCTCTTTCTCTGTTAAACACACTCACACATACATCCACTGGCTTAAGATAAGACTTTTGCATGTGGACAAATACTGGCCACCTTTTATCGTTTGTGAGCCGCTCTAAAACCTGTTTGCACTTCTTTTAGTTTAAGCCAAGAATTAATAACTCTTATGTATACAAACATTGACATCTGTCTAAAAAAGACCAAATAATCCATGTCAGACTCATTCTACCCTCCATGTATACGTTACATTTTAGAGCTGGGTGTCTCTATGGAAAGTGTTGAGTGCTGTGCATGTGTGTCTATGTATGTGTGTCTAAATTTGTTCCACGCTGTGTGTGTGTGTGTGTGTGTGTGTGTGTGTGTGTGTGTGTGTGTGTGTGTGTGTGTGTGTGTGTGTGTGCGCGCAGCCTCGTAAAGCCAGTGCGACTTGCAGCTCTGCCACTGCTGCTGCTTCCAGCGGACTGGAGGAGTGGAGCGCCCGCTCCCCACGCCAGCGCAGCTCCGCACCCTCCCCCGAGAACCCTGACCCCCCCCACTCAGACGTCGCTGCTAAGCCCCCCTCGCCGGCCGGAGCCGCACTGGCCTTTTCCAAACCCCCCTCGCCTTGTGCACCAGGTGGGCATAGACTCTGAAGATCCAAAACACATGTTAACTCTTTTTTTTTAGGTACATTTTTGGCACTTCTGCCTTTATAACAGAACAGTTAAGGGAGACAGGAATGTAGTGGGAGAGGGAGATGGACAGGGGTTGGGAAAATCCTTCTCGCCTTTGTTTCACCAGGTGGCCATAGACTCTTGAGTCTCTGATGCAACTTTAAAAATGTGAAAGCAGAGTCATCGCAGAAGGAACTACTCAGTCAATATTTGGTGTCCGTGTGTCACTAGGTTGTATTTCACACCTGCTTCATGGCTCATGCTAACATGACAACCAGGAACTCTCTCAGTAAAAAGTCCAAACCGTGGGGGAAATAACTCTGAATATCAGGTTGAAGGGTTTCCTTGTGGCCATTTGTTTATTCCGTCCAGCTGTTGCTGAGGTTACTGGTGCCCATGAGTCAGTGACAATGCAAGAGCGGCCTTATCAGCTCCGAGCAGGTGATTTCTGACTCTGTGCTGTTGCTGTGCTGCAGGTCCCAGTAACCAAGCGTGCGTGGGACCCGATCGGCCCACCTCCTCCTCCCTGGCGTCCCTGTACCCTGCGCTGGAGTACCGTGCCATCATGCAGGAAATGTCACCCACAGCCTTTGGTGAGCCTGAGTGCCCCCAGTCGCCCTGCTCATCCAGTTCATTCATAAAGATTTGCGTTTGCTAACAAATACCTTTTTTTTCTTGCTTTGCATTCACGCTTCCTGTCATGTTTTTATTAAGGGAAGAGTTATGTTTTGCCTGTAGGATCTACATGTGTAAAGTGTTAGGCGAAGATCGAGTGTTTCACAGACTTCATGGAAAGATGGAAGTGGTGGTTTATCGTGTGAATGAAAGATGGTGTAACTCTGATTTAGTGGCTGATACAAAAGAGCTTTCCTGGAAAGGAAATGATGAAGCAGTGGGCAGTGAAGAAATGAGTGCACCATAAACTGCATGGCCTGGTGCACCTCAAGCGACTAGTAGTTTTACAAATAGCCATACATGCAAAAGGTTATGTTTGTATTTCAGCATCCTTAATATCATACATACTAAGCTTCTATGCCCTGCCTTTGACTGAGTCAGAGAATGTATTATCTTGTTGGCTTCGAAGAGGAAGAGCTGGTCATAGAACTTCTGTCTAAATCAGATGTTAGTCCCCAAGTTTTGCATTGCCCTTGAACATGAACTCTTACATACATTTTTTTCTGAAACAAATACTGATATTACAGGTGCAAATGCATTTGGCCAGATAAACTGTAATTTAAAATTCATTTGATCCTTTCCATAATATTATGTCCTTAAAGCATTTACTGACTAGTCTTAATGTATCTGTCAAAGAGGTAACAACACTTTTATTATTATATTTTTAAGTTTGTAAGACAGTGTATGTCTATGTTCACAAACATGAAACATGTTCTCTCTTCCAGGTTTGACAGACTGGGAAGACGATGAGATCTTGGCCTCCGTCTTGGCAGTTTCACAACAAGAGTACCTCGACAGCATGAAGAAAAACTCAATGCATAGAGAGCCTTCTCCGGACAGTAGTTGATGGAGGGGCCTGCATGGAGAGGGCATAACAGGAGAACAATCCTGTCTTTTCCGTCAATCGTTCTTTATCTTCATCTTTACCTCTTCCCATCCACCAATAAAGACCCTTCATTCTCAGACTCTACAAACCCCCTTCTTTCTAATACCATTGACACCATCATTGGACTTCTTTAGGTGCATGTTAAACATACAAATACCATTAAAAAAAGAGAAAAGACTTAATTAAGATATCATGTCAAACATTATACTCTTAATGATTAATATAAACTTGTTTTATTGTTTTGGATGAAAATACCTTTTTTCTGGGAATAATAAAGGAGAACTTTCTGAAGAAATATTTTCTGGAATTCTTAGTTCTGTTTTTGTTTTTTGTTTTTGTTTTTTTGTGTGTGGGGGGGGGGGGGGGCTAACGCGAACATCTTCGGTGTTATGTCTTAATTCCCTATTAGGCCTGTTTTAACGTGATAGCATTAACGGGCATATGTGCAGTTTGTTTACATTTGAATTGAAGTTGGTCCAGGTTGTTTTACATTATGTTTTCCCCCCGCATTATTTTCTGGAATGAAATCTTCATCTGAAATAAGTAAAAAAAAAAAACGTACCGACATTCTGAATTATGTGACACGTCAGTGTTTGAAGCACCGTGCATTCCATAGCAAAATAAGGAGCGGTTGTTAAGCGCCTAGGTGTACTCAAGTGGTGCATGAACAGCGATCAGTGTTTGTAGATAAACATTCCCAGGGAACTGGGCGATACCTTGGTACATAATTGACAAATTATACTGGGTGCGAAACTCTTGTACCCAATTTGAATACCTATTTGATACCAACCTATCAGTATCTTACAATTGTTTTGACGATTGTATCGGACGCGCAACAATTTCTCTTTGGACATACATATAGGTTACATTGATTCAAAAATACGATGTAAGTGTTCTCGGTTAAAAGAAAAAAGATAAAAAAAAGAAAAGATAAAAAGTCCACCCTTTATGACCTCCTTCCTTCATCATCAAAGGCGCGCGCTATTTTACTGGAAGCTGATTTGAGCGGTTGAATTCTGCGAAAAACCAAACATTATTTCATTAATATTCATATATTTAAATTGTGGCGCGCTGTGATTGGAAGACTGTTCAAAATACTATGAAGGAACTGGTTCTAATTGGCCAATGGTCTCTGGCCGGGCGTGGTTCCCAATGTAAACTTAAAACAGCAACAAACTTTGACCATACCATTCTGTCATGCGTTCGCTTCGTTAACATCGCGCTAACGTCTTTGTGAATTTAAATGGAGTTCTGGTGGATTTACTAAACTGGACTTGGACGATATTGGATATTATCCTCATCATTCAGTTTTTGTGTTTTTTTGAAAATTTCAAAAGCCGAACAAAGATGTTGGACAACCTCATTGTTGATATACATTTGGAGCAAGCAGAGGATGTAAGGGGAAAAATTGGTAAGCTAAACAGTTTTTACTATATAGTCCAACTATAACGAAGTTTCTATCAATATTTCGAAACGAATCGTCTTAACTAGACTGGTGCCTGCCCGATTTACTGGTCTATAATTTAATTTGATCTAACGTACGCCCGCTTGAAGTAGCAAATGATAGTCTGACGAACTTATCACTTGCTAGCGTCATTTGACTTGACTTTCTGTTATCTGCCACTTATGATTACATCGACTGCCCGTACCTTCTCACATAGTTTAGGCGGCATTTAATGATAATATTTAAAAAACAATCATTGGAGTGTGCTGATGTATTTTTGTTCCGCGACTAAACTCTGACTTCTCTCCGCAAACAACAGGCATGGAGCCCTTTGAGAAGCAGTATCAGCTTGGTTCCCTTCTGGGAAGCGGCGGTTTCGGGTCTGTCTTTGCTGGCCAGCGCATCTCTGACGGGTTGCAGGTGAGTGGGGGACATTTCTCTAAAGGGGGAATTTACTACTTTCTCTATTTAGGATAGAACAAGGGAAAATATTCTTGTCTTAGTTTTCTTGTCATTTTTAACGTTAATTAACCAACACATTTCCCTTCATTTTAGGTGGCAATCAAACAGATATCATCTGATAGAGTACAGCAGTGGGCAAGACTGGTAAGATTAATTAATTTATTTTCATCCGAAGTTTTCTTTGTTGTTTTTGTTTGATCTCAAGCAGATCCATATTTCATTGTCTCCATGCACCACCTTGCACACAAGGTGTAGTGCCCCCTCTAGTGGTGGGAAATTAGCGGGAAGGAAAAACCCGTGTGTTTTGCGTGACGTAGCAATGACGAGTTTTCCAAAACAATGTTTTGAAACGCGGTGGTATTTCCCTTAAAAGAAAAACGGCGTTATTTGTTGTGGCCAAATTAATCATGATTGCAATGAAATTACACACATTCATAGTTTGTTGCTATTACCTAATGTTGATTATTTTCACCACGTTATTGCAGTATTATTACAGCATTAGTCACATTAGTCTCATAGGTCATACCTGGCATTATGCTATGTACAGAATGTATATGATGAACTCATTCAACAAGTATCTTACACATGAAGTATGTACTTGTACATGTAAGTACATGTGAAGTAACCACGCTCTCTAACTCCTTGTTACAGCCTGATGAACCAAACCTTGTTCCCATGGAGATTGCTCTGCTTCTACGTCTGGGTGGTGGGCCAAGTCAAGGCAAATCTCACAGTGGGGTCATTCGGATGTTGGATTGGTTTGAGCTGCCAGAGCGAGGATTCCTCATCATCTTTGAGAGGCCGCAGCCCTGCCAGGACCTGTTTGACTTTATTACAGAGCGAGGGTGTCTGGAGGAACATATTGCCCAAAGGTACGGTTGAGTTGTTATTAGTACTTTTTTTTAATCTCTTTGTGCCATGGGCCTAGCTAAAAACATTGTTTGGAGGTCATTAACACCTTTGATATTTGTGGCTTCTTTTGTAGGTTTTTGAGGCAGATAGTGGAGGCACTGCAGTTCTGCGAATCCCGGGGGATTGTACACAGGGACGTAAAGGACGAGAATGTGCTCGTGGACACCCGCACTGGAAACATCAAGATCATCGACTTTGGATCTGGTGCTCTCCTCAAAGAAAGCAATTACACAGATTTTGAAGGTGCGTTAGACTTTGAAATCACCTGTAGTGCAACATCAAATTTTCAACTAAAGCACAGAATCCACAATGGAGTTCTGCCTTGCTTACAAGTTTCCCTCTATTGGTTTCTGTGTTACAGGCACAAGAGTGTACAGCCCTCCTGAGTGGATACTGCACCACAGCTACCAGGCCAGACCTCTTACTGTTTGGTCACTCGGAGTACTCCTCTTTGACATGGTGTGTGGCGACATCCCATTTGAAAGAGACAGAGAGATTGTGCAGGCCAAACCCAGTTTCACCAAACGCATCTCTAAAGGTGAGTTCCCCCCCCCCCCATACACACACCCACACCCCTTTTTTGCCTAAGGTGCTGTGCAAGACAAAACATATATCATGCCCTAATGATGCCCTGTGTTATTTGCCTGACACTGACCCAAGGCTGACCTTTGCTCCTTTTTCCCAGAGTGCCAGTCACTGATCCTGTGGTGCTTATCGTACCGGCCAGAGGACCGACCAAGTCTGGACGAGATCTTACTACATCCCTGGATGGAGACCTGTGATGATCTTGGAGATTTGTCTGAGGAGCAGAACATCACGCCAAGCCTCTAATTTCTACAGATGACTTTGGGCAGTTTTTGCCCCCAGTCTGTTTTTTTTTCTCCTAATGGACTGTTACTTTACAATGTGTTCCTGTAAGTTTGACTGAAGCAGGATGGTTCTGTTTGGATAAGGTGCAACCAATATTTGGTTCTAGTACAATGTGGAGGATTATCTTATCTAGCTAAATTATTATTTTTTGTTATGCTACACAATTGTGGAAATCAGAAGATTTTTGTATTTATTAGGGAGTTTTATTTTGTTACTTATTTATTTTCAGAGCGGAGTGTTATTTATTGAAGATCCAAGGCACAGAGAAGTTTCTGATACCTCCCGTTGTATTCAAATCCAAATTCAGGCCAAGAATGTTGGCATTTTTTGCCCTAAAACCAAAACTGATACTTTGTTAAGACCTGGTTTTACAGGTTGTTGTATCTATGGAATTTTCACCTTGTTTTAAGAGGTAACAAAGACCAGGGATCCTGTTTCAAATTCCCACCTCAGTAACAATAATACAGAGCACTACTGATCCTCCTGAATAGAGCTGAAGTATGTTAGAGCCTTGGGAGTGGCATCACTGGACTTAACAAGAGATTGTTGTTCCTGAAAAGCCTTAAGGTTGCCTTATTTTTGTAATATTTAGTTTTCCGAGCATACCACACATTTCTTTCTGCACAAAATTCTAATTTCTAGTGCTAAATACGGAACCCTAAACACTCAGGGACAAAAAGCAGTCACTGTTTATCCTAAAATACATAATACCCTAAATGACAGTCAGTGTTACATATCTGGATATCAAGGTACATGTTATTCTGAATTCAACTTGTGATATGAAGTCTGCCTATTGGTTGAAAACATAAAATTTGATACCAGTTTCAAATAATGTTACATCCATCTTTCTTGTGAGTGATGTATTCACTGGACAACTCCTTTTTGTTTGAATCACAACCATTTCTCAGCTTTCAAACTCTTGTTTAATTTGAGTGAAAACCATTTGCCCACTTCTCCTAGAAGTGTCTGTGTTAGCTGAGATACTTAAAGGTGTACTTCTATCGTGTTTTCATTAATTTTGCGGTGGTCTCTAGTATTAATGAATGCCCTGTGAGCTGGATTTAGTGGAAAAAAAATGCTTTAGTGCTTCTGTTTCAGGCTGTTCTAGTTTGGTGGAGAAGATGGAGCAGGGAGAATGACAGGTTCTTGGCTATGCTAGTCACAGGCTACACTTCGCTAAGTGAATGTGTGCTGCAACAAAACTTCTCCAGTAATAACAACTGTGGCATAGCTTTGTAATTTACAAACCCACGTCACTTTGTTGGCCTTTTTCTTATTCACTCGTTTTTCCGCCTACTTTCTTTCACTGCTAATGGAGGCAATTGGGTTAGAAGACCTGTCGTATTTCAAAAGAACAAGTACTAAACGGTTTCTCGTGGAAGTACACCTTTAAAAAGTTGAAGGGAGTTGAACAAAAGCAATGTCACCCTTAAGTTTTTTTTTGTTTGTTTTTAATCTGGGCTGTTTCAACCTGGGTTGCAATAAGTTGTTGTTAATACTTGTGTATTGTTTACTGTAAATCTGCAATTGTGAAGGTAATGTTATTTGTTTTAAATAAGAGTTTATCCTGAATGTCTTTACACTGTAAATACAGAATTTGTAAATAAAACAATTCTTGTCATTGTTACGTTAAATCTTTGTCTCTGTTTTCTCTTCACATGTAACATTGATGGTGTCCAGTCAGAAGTAAATGCATTTTATATATCAACAGAAATAGCCCAAGTGTTAACATGTGCAGTGGCTAAAAGGAAGTGGTTGCATATAGTAGATACTTCCTTAGTCCTCATATGTGACACATGCTAAACTTAATGTATCATGAAACCATGTTGGGGTCAGTCCTACAACTGAATGCTGACACGCCACACACTAAACTTAATGTAGATGATGCAAATTTGGCTATGTTGAGGTCATCCCTTCCTTACCAGAATTTACCTAGTGTTGTCCAGTACCCAGACTATCCAGATGGATGTGCATGCTTTAGGTCACTACAGTTAAGGGTCAGCCCTTACACCACTGAAAGATGTATGTGTACAGCAGGGTCCAGAGGGGGCTGACTGTCTGTAATCAGTGTTTATTGTCTGCCTCTAGGCCAGCAGACTTTTGAACTGCTCCAATAGGTCCACTCCACCCCCAGAGTCCAGTCTGCCACTCTTAATTGCTCTCTTGTCTGGTTTATTATCAGCCTCACACATCTCCCCGGGACTTCCGTTAACAGTTATTGCACTATTATATATATATTTACAGCTTCTGTATAACTCTAAATTGTAATATTGTTTTGGGTATTTTAACAATAAACACATACAATACTGTAGCTGCCTATGTTGTAGGCCTATTTGTACATGCCCCAATCCCAATACAATCTCTTTCACATTAAAGGCCTGTACACTGAAGTCATTTTCATTTACTTTCAACTGTCAAAGTGTGGTAAGTAAGACATTCACTGAACTGTTTTATGCATATGATAAATGTAATGGTCACTGCTTAGGAAAGTGAGCCCAATTTGAAGGGATGCGATAGCACCAGGGAAGTGTTCCAAGTACATGGTTTACTGACAGCTAACTTAAAGTAAGTGGTAAACCTCCTAATTGAAGAGATATTTGTCTTTCTTTTAGTGGGAGAATATAGCCATAAGACCTCTCTATTAGGAGCTGTGCCACTTGCTCTGAAGTAACTTACCCAGGAAGGTGAGTAAACGTGTTCTGCTATACCCCCCGGCCCCGTCCAACCTGCTGCTCCTACAGAGTCGTCTTTAGCGTGAGCTGAACACCTTGGTCTATTGCGCCCCCTGCTGGAAGCAACACTGAGGTAAATTGTAAAGCTAAACTGAGCCTGCATGTGAGAAGAAGAGGGCTATTGGGTATTGCATAGTCATCCCTGTCACAAACTAATAACTGTCTTTGGAGTGTTGGTAGAACTATGCTAACTAAATTAATAAAGCAAAGCGATAACGCTAAAGAGACATACATTTTTAAAATGACACCAGATATGGTCATTTCACCTTCAAATCAAGAAATAAGGCTATATTTAAACAGTTTTTGTTTTGAAAAGGAAAAGAGCTCTAAAGATTTCTGTCCTTTTCGGTTTGACTAACATTTATATTTGCGACTTCACCCACCGAAATAAAACAAGACTTTTAAAAAGTCAAAAGTGTCATTGCTCATGAACAAAGTATCTCAGTGCTTCCAGTTTCTGTAAACCTTTATAAGCCTCCTTTTATGATGTTTAGGTGTGTTCTAGTGATGACAGCAAAACTGCATCCACAAGACACAGAGAAAGAGAAGAATGTCAGTCACCATTCTGGTTTGAGATTACTTTCAAATGCAAAGGGCAGGCTCTGCTTTTTGTCATACAATAAATAGTCATCACTGTGATAAATGTTACTTCCTGTACCAGCACAAATCTTTTTTTAATCTGCATTTTTGAATTGTGTTGTCTCTGTGTCAAATGTGCTAAGGATAGGTCAACTGAGTTACTGCACTTAAGCAATACTTGCTGCTGCATATACTATATGCTCTGTTTTGTAAAGCAGAGCTTGGCACCTTGGGGCACTACCAAAATATCTGATGTACAAATGCATTTGTTGCTTAAGTGACCTCCAGAACCACAGTGTTAGTCTGTTGATAAATCCCAGCTGCTGTACAGGAACAGGTACCTATGTAGAGTCACTGGTATTCAAGGGCCTAAGTTGTAAGCAACTGGACTTCTTTTGGAGCCTTTTGGATGAAAGGTGAAACGTCTTCAAGGTCCATCAACAAGTCCAGTTGCTTACAACTTAGGTCCTTTGACTACCATGACCTGGATGAATGAGAATCTTTATTTATTACCAGTATTATTTCACACCAGTATGTTTATTTTCCTACAATGCATTGTATTTATGTATTGTTTATGTTTTTCATGGTTTAGACCCTGGGTCTGGCAATAAAATTGATGGTAACTATGTGTTAAATATTAAGCTTATTTAACTCTTTTTATTTATTTTTTTGTGCTTATAATGGAGTTTGTAGTTGTTGTCATTTGCACAGTCCTGAGAGTTGTAATTTCATTTCACATCTACTGTAGGCACTCTATTGTGACAAGTCTTGTGTCTTAAGATGGGACACTGTTTATTTCCTAGAAAAGGAAACTTTGCATGTTAAGCATTCAATGTTCTGAATAATAATGTAATTAGAGAGGGTCGAAGGTCAGTAAGGATCTTTGTATGTCTGACAAAACAATCAGAACATCGACACCCAATAGAAATAACATACAATTCCAACCGCTCTGTTCCGAATGTATGACGCATATGCGAAGCCCTGAAGAGCCAGTTTCAGCTGTGAACTTCATGCCTCGACAAACCGGTTCTTCTACCATTGGCAATTAATAACAAAACACAGTTGACCATACTACATGGATTTGTGAAAGATTTAATGAATGAACCATTGAGGTCGCTGATTTACGTGTGTTTGTACAGTAGATGGCAGACTTCAGGATTTCGTCGAAGATGCGGAAAGTCTTGGCCGCGCTATGGGCCAATGGCAGTCATCCATAGCAGTCATCGCGACTGTCAGACAAGGCGGAAATCCTGGACCTGAGACAGAGGTGGATGAATGTAGCTAGGGAAAAGGAGATGCCTAGTAACAGACCTTGTAGTCTTAGGGAGCTGGATTCAAATTTACACTGTATTTCACGTTATTACATTCACAGTAGGATTTACTGTGACAGGGCCTCTGGCTACTCCATAGCTTGACTGCAGTCGCCAAGGTCCAGTTTATTTTAAAGTGAGAGTGGCGACTGTATTGGAGCAAGTCTCCGATTTATTGTTAGCTGGCCAGTGTAACATTATTTGTGGGGCTGGGGTTTGTTAGCTAGCTAGTTCGCTGCACTGAAACGTCAATGCCAACATGGCAGGGAGCAACCAAGGCCCGGGCTCTGGAGTTAGTGAAGATAGGAGTTTTCGGAGTAAACAAAATGAAGGTAAAGTGAAACATTGTAACGACTAGTCTGCAAACTTGTATTATGTCGATTACCTCATGCATGTAAGGTGAAAGTTTGTGTCCATTATGTTACTCTTATATGGTTCATTTCTAGCTAGCCGCCTGGCATCCACTAACGTTAGCTTATGTTAACTGAACAGGACCACCAGGAAATATGTTTGATATTTTAGACAACAAATCTCAAGATAGATTCAACGTTAACGATATTTAACATGTTGCGTCTCATTGGCTTGCCACCATTACTTTTCGACGAAATATGTGCTAGTTGCCGTCACTCAGTCAACTTAAGATAGCTTTACTTGTTCCCAGATGTGGAAACTTAGCTAGCATTAGACTCAGATCTGCGTTTATTTCCTTCCGAGTAATGTTCAGTTCCACGTTGTTGTAGAATAGTGTTAGTAGTAGGTATCATCTATTTACTGAGTGAGTTGCGGTGCCACTTTCGTCGTGTAGAATTACATACAAACCAACCTGCCACAAGCCAGGCTTTGCTAGTAAGCTAGCAAAATGCAAGATTAATTTATATTAGCTATCCTAGAGTCAGACCCCAAAACATATGAACGTTAAGTCAGCCAGTAAGTAAAAAAGGATAATGTGTTTAATATTTTTGTGGAAACCAATGGCACAGTGGGTTACAGTTAAAGAGCCGTCGTATATAGTTGATAAGATATTCAGATTGGTGGATGAACGCAGGGATCCGTTGAACGTCCAGTAAAATGATAGCTTATAGTCTCGATTTCAGTGTCTTCTGTCACGCTGTAGGCGCTGTGTCTCTACAGATGAACAATGAGAAAAGGTAACGCCTTTTGACCACCTGTCAAAATCTTTTGTGGGTTGGCACCTACATGACAGGAAAGTTGGGCCGACAAGTTTTCAGGAGTAATAAGCTACAAATTTCTTAGAATGCAAGAACTGCCTTGAAGTGTAGTATACTGAGTTTCTGGACTTTCAGGTCAAGTTCCGCATGTTTTATGCTGTAGCTGCACCTTTATTTGCCTACTGCAAGAACACTGTCCTTATTGAGAGTGTTCTAAATGGATGTCTTTGTACAGACTTCTGGTGTTTACCTAGGGTGTTCAAATGGTTGGCTCTTGTGCATTTAGTTTTCTTGGACTAACGGTATAACGCATTTTGTATACGTTCTGTGTTATTATGAATTTTGATGTTTCAGTTTTTTAACAACTGTTCTATATTAACAAGTGTATCACGTCAGCCTGCAGAGGTTTATTTTTTTTCCTGAAAGATTGGAGAAATTGCTGATATAGTGTAAATTGGGATATCGTGATGGGGAAAACTAACTTTTATTCGCCTGAATAAGACAGACATTCCTGAGGTCGGCTCTTCCATTCAACAGGGATATTTCCCTTTCTTGTACAATCCAATGGAGACGTAGGAGTGAGAGAAGAGTGCAGTTAGTCTGAGGAATAGAGCATAGTAAAACACTGGAGATGTTTGGAAAAGATGAAGACCAAATAATTAAGTTTGTGTTGTGTGGCTTGTGAAAGTTTCCTTCTAACTTCTTCAAAACGTCCCTTCAAAACAGAGGTGAACAAGAAGTTGAAGTACATCAGCTTGGCCATCCTGGTGATCCAGAATGCCTCCCTCATCCTCAGCATCCGATACGTTCGCACGCTACCAGGGGACCGCTTCTTTGCCACCTCGGCAGTCGTCATGGCTGAGGTCCTCAAAGTCTGCACCTGCCTGCTCATCATTTTGTTTCAGAAAAGGGGTAAGGCATTCTGACTGCGCCGTAAGGATACAAAGCGTACATGATAAATGTGCCTCTTCCCTGTAGTCTGAAGGTGATACGTCTGTGTAGGTTCTCAGTCATCCAAGCTATGGTAGTCACAAGTGGTAAGTTGTAAGGCAACTGAACTTCTTCTTGTTGAACTTCTTCAACCTCCAAGTCCAGTTGCTTTACAATTTTACACCTGTGACTATTCTGATGGTGAATTTATTCTGCCATTTTTAAAGCACCCCTGTTGCTACTGTTAGTTTCGAATTTTAAACACTATGACATGAGTGTTTCAACTGATGCATAAACATTAAGGCACAAGAATGCATTTTATTGGGCCCTCTTTTTCTGTCGGTAGGTAACCTGCTGGAGTTTGGGGTTCTTCTGTACGACTCAATAGTCGTTCAGTACAGGGACACGTTAAAGCTGGCCGTCCCATCTCTCATCTACACCCTCCAGAACAACCTCCAGTATGTGGCCATTTCAAACCTCCCAGCTGCCACATTCCAGGTGAGATGTACTAGCCCCGTCAGTGACTGGATCAGCCCTGGAGCTAAGGAAAGAAGAATTTACCACCACTCTCTGCCCTGCCCCTGACTTACTTCTCTGTCATTTTATTCTTTCTCGTCTGTTGTCTCCTCTCCAGTCCAAACCAGATGTATCTCCCCAGTTTTTACATACTGATATGTACTGTTTAAAAAAACAGATTAAAAAAACAGATCGGTGTCTGGTACCTTGTGTTCTGTAAACACAATAATAAGCTTTCAATTTTGTGACTGATTCTGATAACTTGGTGCCATCCTATGCAGATAACTATTGTGCTTACTGTTATTGTGATTAATAATAATATAATAATAATAATAATAATAATAATAATAATAATAATAATAATGGCACATTCACTTAAAGGAGAACTTCGGTGTAAAATGAAGATTGGCATGTTAAAACATCATACCGAGTTGGTATGTGTACTGAGGAGCAAAATTGATTTAGCCTGTTGCATTCAGAGTTTAACTATTTTTTATAGTTTGACCCAGAAGGCTAACAATGGAAGTGGTAGGTGCCCTTAGACGAAGCATGACGACTACGCTATTTTTAAACCATTAAAACAGCTCGAAGAAACTCCACATTCCATTGGTAGTACAACAAAGGCTCTGGCATTCAAAACGAACCACTGAGAATATTGTAAATGTACACAACGTTTATTTAAAAAGCTGTTCTTACATGCAGTCGTTTGCAGTTGTTTCTCGTTGCCGCCATGATGAAAGTCCAAACAAGTTGATTGTACTACCTCTCCCCCTATTCTTCCTGCTGGTTCGTGTTCGTCAATCAACCTGTGCAGACTTTCATCATGGCGGCGACGAGAAACTACAGCAAAGTACTGCTTGTTAAAAACTGTTTTATTAATAAATGTTGTGTACACTTACAAAGTTTTCAGTGCCTCGTTTTTAATGTCAGGGCCTTTGTTGTACTACCGATGGAGTGTGGAATTTCTTCGAGCTGTTTTAATGGTTTAAAAATAGCGTAGCCGTCATGCTTCGTCTAAGGGCACCTACCACTTCCATTGTTAGCCTTCTGGGACAAACGATAAAAAATAGTTAAACTCTGAATGCAACAGGCTAAATCTATTTTGCTCCTCCGTACACATACCAACTCGGTATGATGTCTTAACATGCCAATTTTCATTTTACACCAAAGTTCTCCTTTAAAAAATTCCTTTCAAGACACCCAAGGTCAAAAAATGATTGTGTTTCTTCTTTCATTCATTCTTTTATCCTCTTTTCTTTTTTTTACGTTTTTCATTTCTGTCTCTTATTTCGCTCCCTCTGTATGCTGCCCCTAGGTGACGTACCAGCTGAAGATCCTGACCACAGCCCTGTTCTCGGTGCTCATGCTGAGGAAGAGCCTGTCGCGGGTGCAGTGGGTGTCCCTGCTGCTGCTCTTCGCCGGCGTGGCCATCGTGCAGGTGCAGCAGGAGAGCGGCAAGCAGAAGGAGTCGACGGTGGCCGACCCCAGCCAGAGCTACGCCAAGGGCCTGGTGGCGGTGGTTGTGTCCTGCCTGTCATCAGGCTTCGCGGGCGTCTACTTCGAGAAGATCCTGAAGGGCAGCTCGGCGTCCGTGTGGCTGCGCAACGTGCAGCTGGGCATCTTCGGCACGCTGCTGGGCCTCCTGGGCATGTGGTGGAACGACGGCGCCGCCGTGGCCGAGAAGGGCTTCCTGTTCGGGTACACGTCCATGGTGTGGGGCGTGATCCTCAACCAGGCCTTCGGCGGCCTTCTGGTGGCCGTGGTGGTGAAGTACGCCGACAACATCCTGAAGGGCTTCGCCACCTCCTTCTCCATCGTCATCTCCACCGTCCTGTCCGTCTACCTCTTCGGCTTCCACGTGGACTTGCTCTTCACTGTGGGTGCGGGGCTGGTCATCGGCGCCGTCTACATGTACAGTCTCCCCAAGACGAGCGTCGTCGGGACAGCCTCGTCCTCCGCCGCCGCCGCCATGTCCCCCATGAACCAAAGGAGAAGCGACCCAGGAGAAGACTCAGAGATGGAAGCTTTCCTTGCAAAGTCAGTTGTGGTGAAATAATTCATCTTCTTCATCCCCTTTTTTTGTTTTTGTTCTTTTTTCCTACTGTGTTCCTTCACGTCTCCTAACAACTTCTTACTGCTCACTGGATTTTCTAACCTCCTCATGATGTGATCTGTCCTATCATCCCTGTTTTTTTGTTGTGTTTTTCCCCAAGTCTCCAAACTAACACTTCTCAGTGTTTTTGACTGAGGAGACATCTAATGGCCATGAAACCATGGCTATATGCTCTGTTGCAAAAAGACCCCTCTTGCTTTTTTCTCAGGCCACATAATGCAATGGGGCTGTCTGGCACATATGTTTCAGTTCTTGTTTGCTATGTTTTTCATAGTTTTTGAAAAGCACAAGGTATATTTGGCTGTGTCTGACATACTAATGACGACCTTCTGTCCTGCCAGTAGTGTGGCATTTGCTCATGACTTTGTTGCCCATGTCACAGTTTGTGGGGGATTTATTTTTTGTTGTGTATGTTTACTTATTTTTATTTTTTGTACAGCCTCCCTTTTTGCCTTAAAGTTGATTTTCCAGATCAGTGGAATGCCTTATCACATGTGAATAAGTCAGTGGTATGATCATGGTCACACAAGATCATTCTGTGGAGTTCAAAGTTGACTGATGCCCAATGAAGGCATATAGTAGCTAAATTGTGTATTTGCCACACACCTTCTCTGTGCAACATCAGAGTAATCTGCATTCACTTAAATTTTGCTCGCTCTCACAAACTACTCGGCTATCCAAACAAACACGGCACTGTCTTATCTGTCATTCATTTTTAACGTTTCAGAAAGGAAAATATTGTGAATCACACTTTATATCCACTGGCAATATATTTCTATTTCTAATATCTGTCATGAAGAACTTATGGTATAAAAAAACTTTATACCTCTGTGAATTTGTCAATGATGTACTGAAAAAAATATCTTACAGAAATTAAGTACAGATTCATACAAAATGTATATAACATGTAAAGAATTTAGATTCACTATTCTGTACATTTGTACAGGATAGATGGGCCATATAAAGTGTATCAGAAATATTTTATGTTGGAGTTTACAACCAGCTGACTTAAGGTCACGTGATTGCTAATGCAGAGTTATGTTCGTGGTCTTCAGTTTAATATTCACACTGACTACAGCAACTATGTGGCAATTACCAGCAGACTCTACCCCTGGCACATACTCATGAGATTGTACATCACAGCAACACTATGGACTACCTAACTATGCTGAAAATATTGTTGGGTAGTTTTGAGTAACCTGTACCATTTTTTTGGAAGTTCAGTGAACTCAAATTGGGTCAGTGAATGGTCCAAATATACAAAAACACCCAGCAGGTGGCTTATAGCTAGACCAAGTACACTATAATTGCAGTGGTTTGGACCACTGCAGAAGATTTTATGCTGCAGAGAAGCTGGTGCCCACATGGAATACTTTTGTTTCTTTTCTGAGCACCGCGAGAGCTTGTCTGTGAGGTTGGGATGGCTAGAAAAACATCGCTGTCCATCCAAACGGCACCTTATAACTTTGCAGATCGGGGAAGAAATCGGACTGTGTTTCTTCTTCACAAATGGAGTTCACAAATGGACATGCTGTGCCTTCTCTGGATCCTCATGTAAAATGGACTGTACTGAACTGTAATGTTAATAAGAGCTTTTCTAAAAATATGTATAGTATCAAAATTATTTCTCTGAGGTTTAATTAAGAGTTGTTTATCTATTTATGTTTTTGTGGGTCTTTTTTTGTGTTTGGGTATTTTTTATCGCCATACCAAAAGTGGTCTCTTGTCAGATGACTGAAAGAAGACATCAGCTGAGACTTAATGAATGTTAGTAGATATTTATGAAGCAAAATCTTTTTTTTCCTATACTCTCCTGTCTCATGTTAACTATAGGTTTGCTGGGTGGGTGTTGTATGCAGTTTTATGGTGAAGGGGATGTTAAATGTCATAATCATACGCAGTATTCAGCACACCTCCATTGTGAAATGGAACAAGTAGATTTTATTTGTGAGGGCCTCATGGTGTAAATGTATCTTCTTGTTTTTTAATAACGGGATCAACGTAATCAGGAGATTATGGTGTTATAATGGGCAATGCCTGCTGGCAGCTCTGATTTCCTGTGTCACTTTTCTGTACCGGTTGGAGTTGTGACTCTTGTAGGCATTCTTGTGACACCAGAAGGAAAGGTGCTGTTTTGGGCTTGGGCGTGTATGTTGGGTTGTTACCTTATTCCTCTGGCCTCATCAAAGTTATTCATTACCAAGTCAACCAACTCACTTATAGAAAACACATGTGCAGTCATCTCATATCAGCACTGTAGAGTTTTGCTACTACGTTAACTGCATATTATGACTCATACTACCTTGACATGTCTGGTTTTGAAATGCATACATAAATGAATTGTAAACTCTACCAGCCAGTGGCTGGTTGTGTTCTCATAATTGCCTCTTTCTTGAGGCAAACAATAAATGACATCGATTAGTGAACATTTTCTTATTTCTTATTAGTGTCAGATTTTACTTGTAAATATACTGATTTCATATTTTTTCATGATTTAAATAAAAAAAAAAGTAAAAAAAATAAACTGTTTTACATGATATATTCTGTAAACGTAAAAGTCAAAGGAAAATAAATCAAAAATTGGATTGCCACTTTCTTGGTCTGATATTTTTAACAAAAACATACCTAAATACATTTCTCTTCACTAACCATGAATGATGCTTAATGTAGTTTATTCTACTTATCCTTTAATCTGAAAACAGTGGGCTAACCTCTTAGCTCTGGCACACAGAAGATTTGACAAAAAATGATTGAATAAGTGGAATAAGCTGTCGTATGCCAAGAATGACCTAACAATCTAATTAATATAGTCACACACAAAGGTAACAGGTTTAAAATAAAAAATGACCTCCAAACTGCCAAGTCACTGTTAAATGGCCTGTGAGATACTGGAACTTCTTAGCCTTGTTGCAATGACTACTAATGGATATTAACTAGGATTAAGGGTTTTATCATTTTCAGCAGTTAGATGTGCAGAGTGTTTAGGACAAATGGCTCAAATCCCTGACAGGAGCAAATATATGATACGTGAAGTATATATATGAAGTGTGACTGTGGCTTCATCTGTGATTGTGGTAAAAATTTGTTTTTAACAAACTTTCCCGGTCCTCTGATGATTTATCTGTCACGTTAATATTTTAACCAGCCTTATCCACTACTTAAAACAAAACCACGCCTTTCTTAGATATTTCAATATCAGGCTATGCATACTGAAAGTAGCTTTTAGCTTACTTCTATAACTGTTTTGTTTGACATAATAAGAGCTTTCTCAGACTCACCGTGTCTTCTCCCATTTTGTTTTTTTGTTTTGTAGGAATTCTGGAAAAGAAAAAGGAAGCTGAGTCCATCATAGTCCTGCTACAGCAATAAAATTTACGTTTTGGGAAAAACCCTGCCAAACCAAATGTGAGACATGGATACACAATGGTTCAAGTGCCTTCTCTTATCTGTAAGTTGTAGGAATAGAAACATTTCTGACTGTACCTTCCAGTGATGCATTATAATATATTTTTTTAATTATTATTGATCAGTGGGAACATATAATTTCACATGAATTTAAACCCTATAGTACTGATACACTAGATGCTGAGTCTAATCATGAGATTTAGCCACTAGGTGGCATTTAATGGCTAAATTGTCAATGATATGTGACTATCAGATTGTAATAACCGTTTACATTGCATATTATTACCTCACTCAGAAACGTGTTTATGTTTTTGATTGTTTGCCCTCACTATATCTATCTGTAAATGCAAAATGTGAATAAGCACGCCTTACACATTTACATTTCTTTATATTTTAAAGCCATGCATTTAATTTTACTGATGCACTCTTTAAAAAAAAATTAAACTAAAAAAATTGGAGATTGACTGGTGATCTGATCTGTTACATAGTGGTGCCCCCTCCTGGTGCTAATGCATACCTTCAGGTCTTGCAAGAACACAGGGCAGTCCTTTTTTTATGCTCGAAAAAAAAACCTGTAGAATTTCAGTCCTGCTACTTTTCAATAGCAATGCAGAGTATGCTTTCTGTGCAATATATTGAGATACTAAATTGGAAATAGCATCTATTCAGTTGAACTGTAAAAGAAAGGATAGAAGCTGGAAGTAATTTTAAAACTGGTGCTACAACAAAACTGACTGAATGTATTGGAAGACTCCATTTGTCTGTATTTTGTATCAGCAAGTTGCAATTATATACATTTGTGCTGATTGGTGGATTTAATGTGACGGTGGCACAAAATATATAATAAAACGCTCAATAAAATCACGTTATTGTGATGTGTATTTTTGTTTCAATTATTTTGTTTTGGTGAGTGTATAATGAAAACCTGAAAATTGGTGGGTCAGATTAGTGGATAACGAACAATTTATTTACACATTTAATTTATTTAGTCTGTCCTGTAATTATTTTCACAATCCCCGCTAATCTGTTCCCAACTGACCAAGCATGGACAGTAAAAAGAGTACAAAATACTTGCATGCTTGTGGCATCATCTTTTAGGATGAGGTGGCGTTGCCGCCTGGGAGGTGCTGAAATCTGTCATTTAACTTCCTTTACGTTTCATAGTAAAGGTAGTAATGGGTAGCCAATGACTGTATGTGGCTAGCCATCACTCAACGCTGTTCATTGAGTTTTTACACATCGGTTACTACGTTATTTGTGTTTGATTTAGTCACGATAAATATATAATTAACTTTTCCCCTCTCTAGTCAAACTTCAGTCATTTTGTTGATGGACACGTTAGGTATAGCGATATCTTCCTTTTATGATGATAACTGTCTTAAGAAATACATTCAACCGGAAGCCTGTCTATGCAACGTCATTTACTCGCCGGAAGTACATTGTAGTGAGATAAGGAAAACAAGTTGTCATTGTAGTCTGAGGTCTGTCTGCCTTAATTTCTGTCTTCTGTGTCAGGTAAGTTGCTACACATTTTGGAACTTTAAAAAGTAAGTACAGAAATGCATTGATAGAAAAAACCAACATATGTTGATGGACATATTTAGTATTTATATCTGGCCAACTCAACTGCAGACATACTGTATGACGTTAGCTAGTCTTTAACGTAGGCCATAATGTGGACCAGGTAGATGTAACTGCGTTTATTGTAAGGAGTTCAGAATCAGGATTTAACTTGAACATTACTTCCCATTGCTTGGGGGAATTCTTACATACCACAATGTAGTATCATCTGATATCCATATCGTCAGTGGCTGACACGTGACATGTCTAGTTTCACTGCGTGTACCAAGATTGCTAAATACTTAACTAGTAGCTTAGCTGTCATCTGAAGTGGGCAGTTTATGTCTGCTTTACAACTGAATATGTGGGTCTTATGTCAGTCTCCAGGTGTAGGTGAAGTACGCAGCTGTACACGTTATGCATAATCCTATCCATAACACTGGTACTTTCTTTAAATTCTTTAACGCTGGTCAGTGAACATTTTGAACTGAAAGGCCAGGCTAGTATGTGTGCAGCGAAGCCTTCGGTGACGAGAGATGGTGCTGTTGCTCTACTGCTCGGTGGAGCAGCAACGCTGTGGTGTTTATGTCTGCGGTAGTTTAACAAAATTTCACACCAACGCATGGGATATGGGACGTCCGTGTAAACTGTCCTCAGCACCGTGTTCAAAATAGCCTTGTTTGACAACACCAGAACAGCCTCTCAACCAGCCTCTTATGGCTTCTTGTAAACTGATAGGACCTGGGCCCTGTATGAAGTGCAGTTTATTTACAAACCGAGGAAGGTGAACTCAAATAAGGGCATGAACCTCCTAATACAAGAGTGCCATAGCTTTGTTTTACTAAGATAATTAAGTCACATGGCTTTTCTCCATAAAATAGGGCGTTGAATGCATCGATCCAATAAATCAATCAATCAGTCAATCGGTGTATGAGTATGTATTCGTCAGCAGGACTTCAGTCATCAGACAAGAAATGGCCACTGGTTGCAGCTTGCAGTACTCTTTATGTGGTGCAACACAAGACTAACATTTTGACACTGTCTTTATCAGAGTCAAGACACAGCCCAATAAAAAGCACTGCCAAGTTGCAAGCGGTGTGTCCAGGGTCCCCAATTGTTTGGCTTTGGCTGTTCTATTAGAGGATTTACTTAACCTAGATTGTTACCAATCCACATTCTTGAAATAGCACCCGAAAGATTTTGTGCCCTTGAAACATTGCTTAAGTCTTAAGAATGCAAGCTACAATTCTCTATGTGATGCCCTGTGGTGTTAAGAATAAGAATGTCTTGGGTAACATTTAGGCCAGAGTGTTTCTCTTGCTCATTTGTTTCCTATAAATCCCCTGTCATCTCCTCAGAGTCACCACAGACCGCCATGAGTCTGCAGTGGACGGCCGTGGCCACATTCCTGTACGCGGAAGTGTTTGCTGTACTGCTGTTGTGCATTCCCTTCATCTCTCCCAAAAGGTTGGCTTCTGTGGGTGGACAATTTAACTAGGGCTGGGTATTGCCAACAACCTCACGATACAATACGTATCACGATACAGGGGTCACGATACGATACGTATTGCGATACATGTTTATCCCAATACATGACCTTCAAGGCAATACATATCCCAATATTTTACATTACTTTACATACATTTTTTAAGAAACCAGTCATATGTATACCCAAATGATTTTTTTTTTATTATGCTGGATAGCAAAAATGCCAGACTGCAGTGCAGTTACAATGTAATGCTGCCTTTGAACTCATAAACAGTGGCAATAACAACAACAGTTGATCTACATGATCTGGTTTTAAAACACTTCTCTCAGCTGTAAATGTAAATGTAGGACAAAGAAATGTAAAAAGGAGTGAATATAAATAAATATGAATGCTGAATGCTGAATGAATGATGAATAAATGTGAAATATCGATACTGACCCCTCCGTAACGATACGTGTATTGTGAAGAGGCCCGCAACGATATATTGCCATATCGATATTTTGAACACACCACTAAATTTAACACACATGGCATAATGCCTTCAATACACACTGTTAAAATGGCAGCATTTGTCTCTAGGGAGTTGCAAATATAATAGTGACTGCATTATATTTATCTGTGGTTTTACCCACTCAGCAGACTACCCCAAAGCGCTTTACAGTCAACGTGACGAAATCAAGTCAGATGCTAAGATTTTGTTTTACACTGTTCTGTATTTCAAGTAGTCATTGATTTTTGGAGTCCCCATTGAGTTAATTATTGATGAGTCTTTTTGATAGTACTGCTCTATCTGGTGCAACTTCCACAGTGTCTTATAATACACATTATGTGCCTCCCTCTTTGCTAATCAGCTGTTTGGTTTGTCTGCGCTGCTTTTATCTCAGTTGGTTGTGTCAGAACAGGGACCCAATGCAATACTGACCAGTGAAATCTCTTACAGCAGCCTAAAACCAGTTTAGTGCGCCCTTGATTAAATGTTACATCATGACCTACTCTAGAACCTACCAGAAAACTCAAAAACAACAGGCTGCAGATAGATGTGACTAATGTAATTTGACTGGTCCAGCCAGGCTTCGCATGTAGTGGCAGCACGGATAGAGAAGCTGTAATTTATTTACCACTACGAAAACTCTCATGACCACTCAACGGATTTAAAGGTTGCTAGGATATCCAAAATTGAAACGGCAGTTCCCAGAAGTGCAAACGAGCTCAATGCTGATGTTGGTGTTGACTTGTTAAGCAACCTAGTGTTTTTCTTCATATCACTAATAAATTCCGACTGGTAAACATGTTTTTCTCTCTGCCGTCCTGAGTGTAGCATTTACTGCCAGTCCACCTCCTGACCATTGACTTTGCTGTGTATCAACCAACATGTGATCACTTTCATATGTTTTTCCCCCCTTTTAGATGGAACAAGTTCTTCAAATCCCGTTTTGTCCAAATGGTCACATACTATGGAAACACTGCTTTTATGGTGGCCATTGCTATCCTAGTGTTTCTGCTTATCGGTGAGTGATCGGACATGACTTTCATGTTTCTCACTGCTATTGGGTTCTCTTTAGTTCAATGGCTAAAGCGTAATTACCTGAAATGGTCAAGAGAAACCTTTGTGTTTGTGTGTGTGTGTTTGTGTGTGTGTGTTTGTGTGTGTGTGTTTGTGTGCGTGTGTTTGTGTGTGTGTGTGTGTGTGTGTGTGTGTGTGGTGCATGGTGCAGATGCCTTCCGAGAGGTGCGGAAGTACAGCGTGAAGGACACGGTTGACCTGACCAACAACCCGGTGGCTATCGAGCACATCCACATGAAGCTGTTCAGGGCCCAGAGGAACGAGTACATCGCCGGCTTCGCCCTGCTCCTCTGCCTGTGAGTGGCCTCCTCCTCCACCCTCATATGTCCTCAGAAATTTCACCTTCTCTTCCTGGTGCCCCACTCCGTTAGCCTCTTTTACCTTTTAAATCTCTTTTGTTTTGTTTTTTTCAAATGCAATTCCAATAAAATCTTAAATTTAGACTGGAGAAATGCTCCATTTAGACTGAATGGCGCCCTCTTTTGGCAATCATAATTGAATTGTAGTTGATTGAAGTGGTGTGTATCTAACATATCACAACATATCACAGCTTTGCTCAGACTGGCCCATTTTATTGAGGCCATTTCTGGTTTAAAAATAGAGCAGGTTGCATGTAGAGGAGATCGGAGATGGATTTGGGGTTTTGGTATGGTCTGTTCGACCAGAGACTGTGCACAGAGTCTGGATTCTCTCGAAAGGACGGCTTTACTTTTTGGTGGAAACATAGTTTTAAAGTTCACACAATCGGGGAAAAGGCAAAACCTCCATAAGTAATTTAGCATAGCATAGCATAGTTTTGGTGGCACTCGTGAGTGTCGTGTAGTCGTAAATGGTGGAAATCAAACATGCATGGCACTTATGTTGGTACCAGTGTGTGTAGGTCTTTAGTCTATCCTCTTCAGTGTGTGAGTGTGTGTAATAAAATGCAGAGTGAGACATCAGACCCTGGGGTATGTGATACGCAAATGAGAGACACTAGACTCTATTGTGTACTCATTTACACGGACACATTCACGCACACTCACACATATGCATACATATACACAGTAATACACAGGGACACACACACACATATCCACACACGCATATACGTACACACATACACACCGATATCACGGTCATAAACACACGTGTATACACACACACATTCACTATCACCAGATCAGCTCTCTCCCCTGGGCTGTTCTATACTGGGCGTTGGTGCTCAGTGGTATGTGATGTAAGAGGCTGTAGCCACACTATGCTCTGTCCTGATTGCTGTAGGGCCCTATAAAATGCTGCTTTACCTAAGACCACCTCTCAGAATCAGCCTTCAAAACCTCCCTAAATTTACCCCATTTCCAAGTTGCGTAACCTTTTTAAAGAGTTGTCTGTCTGACCATGAATCACAGCTCTCGTGGTCTCTGCCTCTCTGAGTTGGGGAGGTTGGCCATTACATGTTGTGCCACACTAAAGCATGCTGTTGTGTTAGGATAAAACATGAATATATGATAATATACCACTCAATTAATCCTAAATTCCAAAGTCAAATTACCGTTATATTCAGTGGTTAAATTCAGACAGAAGCAGATAGGTCAAAAACATTCTTTCATGTATGTAATAACTTTAAAAAAAATGAGATTACAGTCTTTTACAAGCAGCAATGAAGACTTTATTGAAAAGTGTTTGCTTTTTTAATATAAAGAGTAGTACATTTTGTGAACACTACAATTCAGACCAAAAAATAAACCATATTTCCTTTCCTTTGATTGATATTACAATGAGGGGAGATCTCAGGCACACTATTGATTTTTGTTTTCTCCATCACTCACTGTATTCAACAGGACAAACTTGACTCTCATTGTGTGTGATTGTTTAGACATTTGTGTGCAAACAGTGACTGAGACGTAAGACGAGACAGAGCGCTCAGACTATCGATGAGTTCCTACTTCAGGGAGATTTGCCCTAGTTACGTCCCTATAAATACATCAAAGAACACTGTGTATGCGAAGGGGAGTTTTTTCTTTCACTGGCTCTGCCCATCTTTCTCTCTGTCTCTTTCTATCGGTCTCTCTCTTGCTCTCTATCACCTTCTCTCTCTCTCTCTCTCTCTCTCTCTCTCTCTCTCTCTCTCTCTCTCTCTCTCTCTCTCACACACACACAATCTCTTCTGTCTTCTATGGACTGTCTCTTTGTCTCATCATCTCTTCTTCTTTCTCTCTATCTTGCTTTCTCTCCATCCTTCTGTCTGTTTCACTGTTTCTCTCTTTCTGTCTCTCTTTATCACCATCCCTCTCTGTCTCCATCACATTCTCCTGCGTCTCCTGTGGTCTGTCTCTCTCTTCTGTCTCACCTGCTCATTCTCTCTCTCTCTCTCTGTGTTTCTCTCTCTCTCTCTCTCTCTCTCTCTCTCTCTCTCTCTCTCTCTCTCTCTCTCTCTCTCTCTCTCTCTCTCTCTCTCTCTCTCTCTCTCTCTCTCTCTCTCTCTCTCTCTCTGTTTCTCTCTCTCTCCTGGGGTTGCAGCAGTGGAAGGAATGCTGACTGTTTAACATTGACTAGAGGTATTTTCCATTCAGAAATCTCAGGCAAAGCCTGTGACCGAGGTCAATTGGTCAGGGTGCAGGTTGCCGTCGCTTACTGCTAACCCTTCATCTACTCATTCATGCACCCCCCCACCCCACCCCACCCCCACCCCCACCCCTGTCTTCATAGCTCTACCATACAGGGCCCCCCACTTATATTCCTCTCAATGGCGCCTATTAATAGCTCCCTATGACTGCACGGCTACTACATCTATTTGTGCTACTACTTCCCACCTCTTGCCAGCTTTGGCCGTTTTGGCTCGTAACAGTCTGGACAGCTGGAGCGTCATCATGTGATCGGGGCAACTGGTGACGGGTGTTATATTTAGCCCGGGGTGGAAGTCATGCCTTTTGGGCCGTATAGCCCAGGAGGAGGGCTCGGGTTGCACAGCCAGGCCTTGCTGCATAGGGCCACGGGACCCTCTGTGACACCCCCCCCCCCCCCCCCCCGGCTGCACTCATGGTGCTGGGATGACTAACCTCGTCACATGCTGGGTGACTGATGGCGCCCTGGATAGACCCGGCATGCTTGGACACTCACTGTTACCCAAGAAGCAGCGGCGAGCTTTGAGACTAAACATACACGAACATATAGGATGGTGGTCGTGTGTGCGTGTGCGTGTGTACATGGCTGTGGGTGGGTTTCCCCTCTCTAACCCCAGTGTAAGCTGAGAGCCACCCAAGCAACATGCGTTACTCTGACAATGACTTCAGCACAGATGTATAGCTCACTCTGCCACATATATCTTTACAGTAAGGACGCCTGTCAGCTGCCCGCATTTCTTGACTGGTGACACACCATACATCTGACTTTATTTGGTCGTCGAACGGCAGTTTGGACAGATTGTTGTAGTAGTGGCATCTGTCGAGTGTGCAGAAGCTCAAAACGCAGTTAAGGTCAATCCTGTTGTAAGGTCAATCCAGTCCTGGTGAAAATGATGAGGGAATGAGGTGACGTGAGCAAAAGAACATGTTAGAACATAAGTCTTGACAGCAGTGACGATAGTTTGGTAATGTGCATGATGTCATGCAGATGGGAAAGAGCTAGCTGGTCGGCCGTTGGAGCGTAGCATGAAATGGAACATCATGGTGGAAGGTTGGAAGTACAATAGCAAACTAAAATGGCGTATTAGTGGTCCATCTAATGTAGCGGGAAAATCACAAACACAGACTCGGGTTAACATTTAGCTTTTAAGGGTGTACCATCACATCAGTGTGACAGGAATGTTGTAAAGATGGAATTCTAAAGAATGTTGGGCTCCAAAGAATTTAATGTTGAATCTTACATTGTCGTGGAATGCGCTCTTTCACAGAATGTCCAAAAACTCCGTCCCCTAAAGGTTGGTTAAAGTTAAAATTTGTCAGGAAAGATTTGTTTACCAACATAGGCTTAGGTTTTTGATTTCTTCAAACTAAGGTATGCTTTCTCTGAATTGCAGTCTTCATCATGTAATCAAATCTCCAGGAGTGTTTGTTCCTTTGGACGAGTTCAAGGTTTATGATGGTTGAGATGTTATTTCATCAATCACTATAAAAATATTCACCACGAGGGTGGGTGTGTGTGCCAGCATGGCAATACAGTAACAACTTGAAGCGTTTCCAGGGTTGTAAAAATAGATGGCTGCCTGAAGAGTGTCATGCATCGGCGGAGAAGACTATCTGGAAGTAGTCTCTTGCAGCGCATGAAGGATATGAGTTTATCATCTGTGCTTGGGATAATATACCAGGATATTGATGTAACTTGTAACATACTACATATGTTGAACCACATGTACACAACACAGTGTTATTTTTGTTCATGTCAACATGGTCTTGGATGTGTGTGTGTGTCATGAGTTGTGCTCCTTTTATTTTGCAGTCAGTGCACAGGCCTCCATATGCACATCTTACACAGTGCTGTGCTCTTGACACTAAACCAGAATGAGTGGAAAGACTACCCTCTCACTTACTTATGGAACAGATGCTCTTATTTGAACCGTAATGGAGTAGCATACTTTAACATACTTATACTGGTTGTGTGTTTGTATGTATGTATAAATACGTTTTCAAATGTAAAGTTGAGTAAGTCAATGACATTTGCCAGGCTATTTTATTTTTTGTGGAATTTAATCATGTTTGACTATGTTAAAGATTTTTTTTCTGTTGTTTTAATGCTAACAAAAAATGTTAATACTAAAACATTTCATAGTTGCAACTATCTCTTGGGAGAAAATAAGGCATTTTTATTTATTTTATTTAAGGCTTATTTACAGGGCACCATTTTGTTTGTCCGCATCTGCAGATATAAAACGTGGTAAAGTTTTATTTTGAGTGTTCTGGGTGATCCCAGGACATCAGAAAGCCATGGCCCTGTTTGCCTGTTTATCCCTCAGAAGGTCATTAGTGGTTTAGTCTGCATCTCTTGGGGGGACATTGATACTCTCAATGCTCATTGTTTTCATGACACTTCTCTGCTCCCCCCCTCCCCCGTGGTGCTGTGTAGGATCCTGAGGCGTCTGGCCACGCTGCTATCCCAGCAGGCCACGCTCATGGCCTCCAACGAGGCCTTCAAGAAGCAGGCCGAGGGCGCCAACGATGCCGCCAAGAGGTACATGGAGGAGAACGAGAAGCTGCAGGAGGTGAGTTCAAACGCAGCGTAACACAGACACACAGACAGACACACAGACAGACACACAGACAGACACACAGACAGACACACAGACAGACACACAGACAGACACACAGACAGACACACAGACAGACACACAGACAGACACACAGACAGACACACACAGAGACACACACAGAGACACACACAGAGACACACACAGAGACACACACAGAGACACACACAGAGACACACACAGAGACAGACACACACAGAGACAGACACACACACACAGACACACACACACAGACACACACACACAGACACACACACACAGACACACACACACAGACACACACACAGACACACACACAGACACACACACAGACACACACACAGACACACACACACAGACAGACCTCAGCAAGGCCTGACCTCATACACTACAGACATACAGAAACAGCACCTTTACACACACAGCGCACACATACACACCAGGGCCGTATTCCGAGTAGATGGTTTAGTCATTAACGCAACACTAAGTAGTTTTTTCAACCTTAAAATCGTTTCAGTGGTTCATCAAGTTGTAACTGAGTGAAATCCACTTCTGAAATCGCTTTGCCGCCCTCCATGGGCTATAATCGCACCAGGAATGTTTGGAGGAGTGGGCCGTATCTCTGTAGTTTGAATGAGAGACAATTCCGCTTCCAACCTGTAGGTCCACCAAACATGAAAACTACTTACCGGTAGTGTTGCAAAACAAAACCAGAAAGCTCTGCCATTAAAAAAGTTTACCACTTACTGAGTTAACATACGCAGGTAAATGACTAAACCCGCTTCCTAGAATATCCCCCCTCCCAGCATGGCCTGACACACCTACATATCACCGAACACACTGAAACAGAACAGCACTGAAACAGAACAGCACTGAGAGCTTCTCCACAGTCTGTATCCCAGCAATAACACGCTTCTGCTCAGCTGTAAACATGGTGGGATGGAGTGAAGTGATGACCTGGAACTCAGAACAAAAACTGCATGCTGACGGGGACTGCAC
The DNA here is from genome assembly GCA_027475355.1 of Coilia nasus. NCBI lineage: Eukaryota > Metazoa > Chordata > Actinopteri > Clupeiformes > Engraulidae > Coilia > Coilia nasus. The sequence continues at coordinate 28,023,966 of CM050206.1, forward strand.
AGAATACCGAAGGCATAAGGACTGCGTGCTGTCGGCGGTAAGGGAGTGCAGAGATTGCGTAAGGCACAGACTGTAGCCCAGCCTTTCATCAGAATGAAGAGGCCATGCGTGGATGGGAACGGCACTGTTCAGCATTAATCTGCCAGGTGCATTGTACGGTACAGCACCTCTGTGGGGGAAGTGTCGGCCAGACATTCTTCAGCCCAGTGGGTTTGGTGCACCCTGCGGGATGCCATGTCCACCTGAATCACCAGAGGGCGCTGTGGCACACTAGGAAATTTACAATTTGCACAGGATGCAAACACAACGCCAGATTTAGTCTGCTGCTGTTGACAGATTTACATCCTATGCATCGTTAATGGCTGCTCTATGGTTGGAACATGTTAACAGTGCAAGATCTGTGCAGGAAATGCTGGCATGGCAAATAGGTAAAGGCAGTTGTCAGTATACTTCTTAATTAGTCATTGTCAGCTTTGTTGTCAATCCTACCATATGTACCGGTACATCTGACATTACTTTCACACCAAGATGCAGCAACATGGATACGGTACAAATGAAAAGAATACAGTAGTAAACATCAAGTGAGCTTAAGGGCTTAGCTAAGTACAAAGAGCTAGAAGTCAATTAATATTACACATAAAACGGACAAGATGCAGTAGAGCACACGTGGTAGGGAAAAGTAATGTAGTGCAGAGAGCAGTCCAGTGCTGCGTAAAGTGGCCGTCACCAGAATGTCACCAAAATTTAACAGGATGTATATGAAGTCTTTATCTAAGCGATGGCCACATATAACTCAATATTTGTAGCAATTTAGTGCTGACCACACACTGTGATCTTGGGATTCTGTGCACTAAATGCATAAATGTGCTTTCAGACATTTATGAATACTAAGGGTCTGTAGAGTTAGGCCTCTAGGTGAAATTAAGCATGACCCTCTCATGTGCTATCAATGGTAGTGCTAGTATGCAGAAGGTCTGTCCTAATCTAATCTATTCAAGCAGATTAAGCGTGCTTACTCCTGATGCAATGGTGTACCCTTATAAAGAGTTTGTGCTTTTAGATTTCTGGTCAGTTTGTCTCAGAAGATTTATTAATAGAAACCTAGAATGAAAACCAAAACACTGTATGTGTATTGCAAAGTACATTTTATAGTCTTATATAATCTATATTATCCTATAATTTTATTGCACATTAAATTAATTATCTTTTATGCTCCACTTATGAATCAGTGGGCTAACAATCTTGTAAGTTACCGGTATCAGTGAAGTCGTGTTGCTTGCTTCCAAAGGCACCAGACTGTAGGCACGTGACTAGCTGGCGTATGAGCTATGGGTTGTGCCAGGTAAAAGCTGGCTGCTGAAAAGCCTCGCTTTGGCTTTGGACGATCACTCTAATGCCATTGTGATGTAACAGAGGACATAAATTCTATAAGAGCTTCTTCAGCTGAGTGCTACGATGCACCATGATCTTATTACTGAACGCGGCAGGGAGCTGTCTCAGATTCGATGCGTCCATGGCCATACCGTTCTGCACGTGTATGCCTCTCTTGCCCCCCGACGCCTTCCCAACCCAAGCCCCCTCCTTCCCTCTCCCCCGCGCATTCATAACGGCGAACGCTGATCTCCTAGATTGCGTCCCGACCTGGAAGGTCGTCGCCAGCTACCACGTGAAGTGAGCACATGCTGCAATTACTCATGTCTGCCTGGGCGGGCCGCCGGGAAGGCGGTCATAACGCTGGAGTGGCACCATAAACCAGCGTGCAACATGATCAGTGGCAGCCAGCAGCCGAAGAGGCCATGAAATCTTATTTCAGTCTCATCCACAGGGAGAGAGGATTTCTCTGAAACGCCAGGGTTTAGGGGGAATAGGGGAGGGTAAAGGTGGACCTCAGAAGAATCTTGCAGCTGAAGAGAGGAACTGATATGGGTACTCTTTTTGGAATTGTTTTTTTTTTTTGAGTGTCTTATGTAGTCACACTTGGTGTGGTCAAACGACCTGTCCCCCATGTTAGAAGTACTTGTTTACGCTGCAGAGCCACCAGTGCTGATCATCTCAGATGTGGCATGCATGGGACTGCGCTGCTGTGGTCATTTCTGCTCCACACCTTGTGTGCACAAATGACGTGATGCGGTCTTTGACCCATGTCATTCCGCCAGAGGCTGCCCTGCCAATATTGCTATTGATTTCTGAGGAAGATGAATTATCTTTCTGATTAGGGTCAACTTGGGCCTACAATCATCAGAAAATCGACAGAATTAGTATGACTGGGTAAACAGGCAGCCACTGATTCATCAATTCTCAAAATGCATTAATGGCCTGAGCAAACACAATGATGTTTAAAATCAGTCCTTCAGTCCCACCTGATTGTCCCAGTTTTTAATGGTCTGTCCCAGGGGGAAAAAATATTCTCCTGGGACACTGACACCCGGGTCGCTGCTTAAAAGCAAAAAGGTTGCTTGGGTTGTCGAAATGTCCCGTTTTTTTTTTTTTTTTTTTCAGACATAGGTGGCAATTGTAGTCCCTCATCCTGATGTGAATTCATGGTGCATGTGCGTTATATAAATGGCAACTGGCTGGAAGTCACACCTCATTACACACACTCCTCACCCTCACTGTAAACATTTACTGAGTGTTATGGTGTGCATATCCTCCAGCGGCTACTATCGCTGGCCATGGTGTAGTGTAACACTTCCACAGCTAACAGTAACCTTACCCCCGCACCACTAATTTTGTCAGCCCACGTCACTGCTCATGTTGTGTCTTCTGGTTTCATCCATTGCACCTTACTCGCTTTGCACTGCAATGCTGGGCCTTACCATTAAAATCTGCATGTGTTGCAGTCTAAAGCAAGGCCGAGGCCTACTACATTTTCTAACCAGGGCTTTTTAATCAAGCATTTCCATCAGTGTGAACTCACCTGCTAAGGGCTCTTTGGCAAAGATGTCTCTCTCTGGCAGATAAGGCAGATGAGATGGTACAGATGAGATGGCACAGAAGCCTTTGCCTGCTTGCGCTCCCTCAGGGACTACAGATGCGTAGTGAGCTCTGCTGTTTCTGCCCGTGTTAGACTTGTCTGTCTTGATAGTAAAAGTAAATCTGACCATAGCAGTAACACATGTAAACATCAGCTATTGGTTGCAACAGCACCAGTGTTATCTAGTCAAATAAAGATATTTCAGTTATCATCATTAAATATCACAAACAATTACTTCTCTCTTGTTTAAAAATGGATAACATTACGATCATATATTATGTAAAAGTATCAAAAAGCAAAAATTATTCAGTTTCCAGTTTTAGACGCAGGTTGGAATCACAAGCAAGGAACATAAAACACATCTGACCCAGTTACAAAGCAAGGCTGTCTTCCCCTCAGGGAGACCTTAACCTTATTCTGTTTAAAATGATTTCGGCAGAGAACTTCTTTAATGTAAACCTTCAGTTTAAAAGAAAAAAAAAAAAAAAAACGCTCATTGCTGCATTAGCCCACTAGACAGACAAATAATGTCCTTGGGTAGGGCCTTGCCGTGTTGTCTGATTACTTTAGTATCAAAGACAGACGTCGACATTCTCATTCCTCACATTCTTTATGCAAGTGCAATGTGTGTGTGTCTATATGTGTGTGTGTGTCTGTGTTGTGTTTGTCCGTGTGTGTCTGTGTCTATATGTGTGTGTCTGTGTTGCGTTTGTGGCGCTGTACTGGCGGTATGAATGACCCACTTGCCTCGCTATCAGGTCGTTTTAAGTGGATGCTATCAGCCAGTGAAGGGAAGTCAAAATAATTGACATTGCTTTTGCTGTGATAATGCTGTTTGGTGCAGAATTGGCTTGAAGTTGAAACTGTAGCCATGACATTTGAAATATGTTAACAAGCATGGCTACATCTCTCCTGGAGTAATGTCATTAGCTGTTTCACCTCAGTGACCTTGCTGTCTGCTCTGTTATTCACTTGTTGTGGTAGCCATAGCAACTTGTGCATAGTTTTTCATTCATGTACTCATACACTCTTAGATAAGTCTTTTTTTTAACCTCTCCATTGTTGTGCTTTCTTTTCGTTACCTTCCATTACATTATATTACATTACATTACACTTAGCTGACGCTCTTATCCAGAGCGACTTAGGGTGGGCTTAGATGCCTTTCTCAAGGGCATCTCAACCGTGGGTAGGGCGGGATTCAAACTGACAACATTCCGATTGCAAGACCAACTCCCTAAACACTACGCCACAGCTGCCCCCTTCTGACCAGTCGAACTGCTTTTCCGAGAGGTTTTTTTTGAATGTTTGTTCATTTCTTTGTTTTTTAAATGCAGTTGATCTTTCAACTGTGTCTCCACCCCAGTTTTTGCTTGTAACCACATGTTAATTAATTAATTAACTAATTAACATCCGGGAGCAAAAAAAAACCACACATGACACTCTCACCTTATTTCCTGGCCTTTTACACCAGTAACCATGCCCTTTCCTCTCCAGGAAGCCGATATGTTATTGGGGTGGAGTGAGGGGGGAGTAGAGCCGTAGAGGCCATTCCCTGACCTTCTCACTTTTGCTGCACCAGGCTGGTCTTGGCTGGTTGCTGCCGGTTGGCTCGTGCAGTCCGTGTACTCCTGTATCAAGAACACCAGGAACGCTTTCCGAGAAGAAACTGCCCCAAGGCTCTCCATATACTTCTCCATATAGCCTCCTTTTTATGATTATGACAACTGTTCTCACTCAGTGCATTTCATAGTTTGCAAGTACACTTTACAAACAACATGCTGTGCCAGCTGTACCAAGCAAAACTGTAAACAGTGCAGGTGCAGTGTTGAGGGCAGTTGTATTTCGCTAAGGCTGGTGCAGACCTTGCTTACCACGATGGTGAGTTTAGGTTCACGGTGGTGAATAAGATTGTTTTTCTTTAATTGTTGCAATGGGTGCATTCACAGTGGTTGGACTCGGTAACTTTCTTTGGGTTACACACAGAATACAAACATTAACATGCAGCAGTTTTAAAATGAGCCCGGATTGGGCTATACCAACATCCTGTTATAATATGTGTGATTTGGTCTGGTGGAATGTGTTTTGGTTAGCCATGCCACAGGTTGCAGGTGTATGTAAGAGGTTTCTTTTATTTGCTTTTAATTTCCCTTAATAAATCAACTACTTTCAGTAAACAAGCAGTAAACAACAGCTCAAGTTGTTAAAAAATGCAGGATTGGACACTGTCAGGATTCAGGATTGTCCCCGCTGCCAAGCTTTCGAAATGTTTCGAGTTCAAATTTCACAATAGTAGAAAGGAAATGAACGCATGATTTTAAATTAGCCCCGCATACTTTGGGATGTGAGGCCCAGAGTGTGGAGAGGACGTGGAAGCGTGAGGTGGTGGAGGTGCAGCTTGGAGGTGAGACTCGTGGCTTACCTAAAGCCTGCACCCGCACACCAGATGGCTCTCCGCTTACCACCCGCCCCCTTAATCTGCAGACATCTGCAGTATCTCTACCTCACCCTGTCTCTCTCTCTGCCTGTCTCTTTCTCTCTCCCTTTCTTTCTCTCTCCCTCACCTCTCTTTTATACCTTTTCACTGATGCATGCAATGGTGGAACAACCTACCAGTCGCTACAAGAGCAGCAATATCCCTCTCGACCTTCAAAAAGCTTGTGAAGACCCTTCTTTTCCGAGACTGCTTCCCTTCCTAACAAAACTAATATTAACCATCTCTTTATATAGGTGCCTTCGATGTTCTCTACACATCTGTTAGCTTATTATGTCCTCCTTTTGTAAGTCGTTTTGGAAGAATGAGTTACATTTCTGCTGAATACTGTCTCTAAAATCAGGGAGACTAAAGTGCAGCTTGCTAGAATGTTATGACTGGGAGAAGATGATGTGGGTAGTGTGTCAGGAAACACATGTCTAATCTTGCATATTCATATATGCATTATTATGTAATAATGTATTAATCAGGCTGCGTAATAAGTTTCTATAAACAAACTGGTCAAATGCAACTGTTTTAGGAACCTGAAACACAAAAACAACATGTTAAAAATACATGGCCCACCCTGTATGTATGGAGTTACAGCACACATTTACGCCCATATGCATGTATAAATATGAGGACATGCAGTCCACACGAGTGTGTAATCACACACATATTCTCATGTCTCCTTTGTCAGAAACTGAGGGAGGCCGGTGTGGAAATCCCAGAGGTGGGCTCCAAACCAGGAGGCAGCGTGCAGGAGGAGAACAAGACCCTCAAGGAGGAGGTGAAGAAACTCAAGGATGAGCTCGATGCCACCAAGAAAGGTACGTCAGTCTAGACTTAAAATGGTGTTGATGGGATTGCCGTCCTGTTGCGGTTTGGGTGTTTCCCTTGTCAGGCATCATCACCTGTGATCTGTCGGTGGGTATGTAAATTAGTTTAGGCTTACTGACATTACATTACACTTAGCTGGTGCTCTTATCCAGAGTGACTTTTTTTTTTACATGGTTTTTAGTCCCTGGGGTAGTGTGGGGTTAGATGCGTTGCCCAAGGGCATTTCAGCCATGGATAGGGTGGGATTCGAACTTGTGACTCTCCGATCCCAAGACCAGTTCCCTAACTACTAGACCACGGCTGCCCCTTAGGCCACAGCTGACATGCAAACTTTTTAAAGCAGTGCAGGATTTGCATTTTACTGCACTCAGTTTCTTGATTTAAATGTCCTTTTTCTGATTATGTCTGTCTGTCTCTCTCCCCCTCTCCCTCTGTCTGTGTCTATAGTTCTTCAGAAGTCTGACAGTGACGTGAAGGCCATGAAGAAGCAGGCAGAGAACCTCACCGTTGAGTATGATCGTCTGTTGGAGGAACATGGCAAGTTACAGGTATGTACTCACACGCACACGCCCACGCAAACATGTGCAGTTAGATGTTCATAGTGTACTTAAACACAAGCTTAGATATACAGTAATATGCAAAAGGTGTGAAAAAATTCTGTCAACTAGGAATGCCTTTAAAAATGGAAGTGTTAATCATTTATGTTCATCAATTAACAAAATGCAGTGACTGAACAAAAGAGAAACCTAAATCAAATGAATATTTGGTTTGACCACCCTTTGCCTTTAAAAGAGCATCAATTCTTCTAGGTCTACCTGCATAGAGTTTTTGAAGGAACTTGGCTGGTAGCTTGCGCCAAACATCTTGAAGAACTACCACAGATCTTGTGTGGATGTATGCTTCCTGACATATACAACCAATTTAGTGTAATTGGTTGATCATACACCTGACTATACTCCTGCAAAATCCCTGACATTGTGTGTACCCCTGTGTGTGTACACTTTGTGTGCACCTGCCTTAAACTGGTCAAAAAACAACTTATACCCATCTTATGCCTTAAGTCCTTTCAGCCTTATCTGTGTTTTAACATTAAACATGTGGATGGCTAAAAAGATACAGTACTGTCCAAAGATTTAGGCAGGTGCCTTCAAACCAGCATCAATTCACACAAAGGGGTGCACACAAAGTCAGGGATCATGGCAGTGTTGGCAGGATGCACAGTGATTACACCTTCCCCTGGGGGAATCACAGTTACACACACACACACACACACACACACACACACACACACACACACACACACACACACACACACACACACACACACACAAACTAGGCTATTCTAATGGCATGAATGCACCTTTGTACTTTGTTTTCTTGTTTCTACCTGGTTGTTCTGCTATGTTTATTTCCGTTCATTCCAAAATCACAGCCCAAGACAAACAATGGCCCCAGTGCCCCCCCCCCCCCCCCCTTTCTCCTCCAGCTGAGAATGTATTTCCATGTCATCTATGGAGGTTCTCATTCATCCTGGTCATAGTCATAAATGCTAAGTTGTAGGCCACTGGACTTCTGTTCGGAGCTTGAAAACCATGTCAGATGTTTGGCTCAGTCTGGGTGATGGCAGCATTTATGATGGGGTCATAATAAGACATTCTTACAAGTCACCATGGGTCATTAGGGAAGGCCTTTGGACCCAGGTCCACAGTAGCCTGGCAAACCAGCCCCTCGTACTTCATTTCATTTTGTACAGAGGGTCTGGAACAGAGACTGTCAGAAACAATTTGCTGGAGGTGTGGACTCTGCTGAAGTTTTAAAAAAGTGCCTCTGCCTTTACCCAATTGCTAACGGCTGGTCGTCACGTATGCAATTAGCCTACCTACGCACTACAATTCAAATGTAGCACACAAGGTCAACCTCACAGCTAACGAACACACCCTCTGTTCGCTGATTGCATCATACTTTCTGCGACTTGCCAAATGCTCCTCAAGAGATTCCGGTCCAGACCCTCTGCACGAAAAGAAATGAAGTACGAGGGGCGGGTTTACCAGGCTAGGTCCACAGGGTTCTGACTGCCACTGAAATGAGGCAGTCTCTTTGGTGGGGGGTCAAGGTGCAGGTCTGGTACCCTGCAGACTTGGGTTCAAGTCCCGGGTGGGGCGACTGCTCTCTCCATTCACTACAGATCCTGTACCACCCTGTACATTTTCCCAAGCAGTGCCATGTGAATCAGTAGTGGAGCACTACTACTAGTTCAGCAACTGCTGTGCATGAATGGCGCAGCTGGCAACAAAGGAAAGGCCATGTGGTCATTGGAAAGGCATCTGGCAGGAAGGAACAGACTCCATTGAGGCTTTCCTGGGTTGGCAACACGTAAGGGCAGCATCTGTGGCAAATGCACCCAAGTAGGTGCACCACACCAAACTACAGAAAAGCCGACCATCAGATCACCCCTAGAGTGAGCGACAACATGGGTATAAGGTGACTCACGGGCAGACACATGGCCATGGACTTTGGCATGGCATCAGCTAAGAGACTGGGAATGACTGTGGGTAGTGGATGTGGTCGATTTGGAGAGAAAGGAAGCTCAATCACATTGGTGAAGGGTTTGACTGATTCCACATTTGTCTATCCCATAATTATCAGACAACTAGAAAAGAAGAGCAGGGAAAAACCAAAACGGGACAACACGTTGAAATTAAGGTTGAGTGGAGACAGCAGAAGAAGCAGTGGAAACGAGCAGAAGATGGGGAGATGATATTAATATGCAAGGACAAAGAATGAAGAAAGCTACGATTGTTTTATTTTAAAAAGCTTGTGAAAACCCTTCTTTTCCGAGACTGTGTGACAAGTGTCCCTGCTCAGGGATGCTTACCTAAGGCACATGTATCTCCTTGTGTGTATGTGTGTAGTGGATTTACTCTGTATTCCTCTACACCTCTGTTAGCTTACTATGTCGTCCTTTTGTAAGTCGCTTTGGAAAAAAGTGTCTGCTAAGTGTAATGTAATGTAAAAAAAAAATGGAAATCCATAAGGATGCTTTTAAGACTGTGAAATTGTTATCCACTGATGAGAAAATAGGAGAAAAGAAAAAAGCAACCTTTTACGTTCATGTTATAATGTCTGTAAAGAGCGCCCAATGTTTCACAATATTAATAGAAGCTGTGGAACATGTGGAAAAAGGAAATCGTTATGCGGATGTAGTGTCAGACGGGGCATTTCTGTTCCAAAGGAGAAGTATACCAGGATCATTTTGACTTTTCAGTCTTTGGTTATGGAGGTTGGCCTTGTGCTTGAAGGCATGATAGACATTTCACAACAGAAAGCTGAAATCATGGAAGATGATTTAGCATTACATTCAGACAGCAACAGAACAGTAACCTGCTCATGGTGTTTGTGTATCTAGTGAATTTCCTCTGATCGGGGCCTCATAGTCTTCTGTGGAAGGCATTCAGTTACTCTTGGGTCCCTGACCCTGGGTGTTGGTCAAGGTATATTTTAAGGGTATTTAGGGGGGCTTTAAAAGAAACACTTTCACCTTATTCAGAGTGTATTGTGAAGGTATTTGCCATCGTGGCTGTATAGGTTCACTGTTTGCTGTCACCACGGTAATGGAGCTAATCATATGGGTATCTAAATTGGTTGGTGGTGAAAGGCTGCAAGATGGCACCCGGTGGCCTTTCATCTGTACTTATATGGACAGGAGGACACTGAGGACAACTGCCCCATGTCCCCGTTGGCAGGGAGCCAAATTGAATGACTGTCTGCAAGGTGCAGCAGTGAAAGAGAAACCTAGCAGAATGTCTGTGAAGGTTCCCATTTATCCAGATCATGGTAGCCATCGGTGTTACGTTGAAGAAACTGGACGTCATCAAGCTACAAATAGAAATTTAGAATAGAAGCAGCGAGGCGCATCTCAATGGTCAAACCGCTTGTCAGCGGTGATGTTCCATAGAAAAACAATTGAATTTAAGAGCCTGGCAGAGAAAAAAAGTGTCACAGTGTCAATGGCCCCTTATGCTTCATGAAATGCGTAAAATGTTTTTGACTAGCCACGATAAGAGAATGTTTATCTTTATATATATTCAATCTGGCTTTCGCCCTCAGCATAGTACTGAAACAGCACTCATTAAGATCACAAATGATCTCCTTTGTGCAGCTGATGCTGGTCTACTGTCCATCCTCATCCTTTTGGACCTTAGTGCTGCTTTTGACACAATATCCCATCAACTTTTGTTAGAGCGGCTAATGAGCATAGGAGTCTGTGGCACTGCCTATAAGTGGTTTGAGAGCTACCTATCGGAACGAACCTACTTTGTTCAGATCCAGGACCAGCGATCTGAAAACTCTACCCTCCATCGCGGTGTTCCACAGGGATCAGTACTGGGGCCACTTCTGTTTATTGTCTACCTTCTTCCTCTTGGTAACATCTTCAGGCACTATGGAATCCAGTTTCACTCATATGCTGATGACACCCAGCTTTATGTATCCACTAGTCCCACTGCCAGTCTCCCACCAAATGGTCTTACTGCCTGTCTCCATGATATACAGGCATGGATGACACAAAACTATCTCAAATTGAACAGCAATAAAACAGAAGTTCTCCTTATTGGGACCACAACAACTCAGCAAAAAAATGACATTGCTTCAGTGTCTGTAGGTGATGACGTCATACCAGTCTCCAAACATGTAAAGAGCCTTGGAGTTATCTTGGACAGCACCCTCTCCTTCTCAAATCACATCAGTAATGTCTGTCGAACTGCATTTTTCCATCTAAGGAACATCTCTAGACTGCGCCCTGCACTTACCCAGCACTCTGCTGAAGTGCTTGTCAACAGCTTGGTAACATCTCGGATTGACTACTGCAATGCAATTCTGTCAGGCATCCCCAAGAAACTTTCTCACCGTCTTCAACTTGTCCAGAACTCCGCGGCACGCATTATAACCTGCTCAAAGTCATCTGACCATGTTACACCCCTGCTGCTCCAGCTACATTGGCTTCCGATACCCCAGCGGATTACCTTTAAAATCCTATTAATTACATTTAAAGCCATCCATAATCTTGCCCCATCATATATTAAGGACCTGTTGCAGATCTATTCACCCTCACGTTCACTGCGGTCATCTAATGCAGGATTACTGGTCAAACCAGACATCCTACTCAACACAATGGGTGCAAGGGCCTTCTCTTATGCTGCTCCGAAATTATGGAACTCACTCCCCTCATTCATCCGCACACAGGACTCTGTATCACAATTTAAAAGTGCACTGAAAACGCACCTTTTTAAATTAGCATATGAGCTCTAAGCCATAGGAGCTGTTTTTATGCTCCTGATATTGTTTTTTTTTTAATGTTGATTCCTTTATGTATTTGTTTTTTTTTATTTTATTTTTTCTTAAGGTGACCTTGAGTGCTTTGAAAGGCGCCGTGTAACAAATAAAATGTATTATTATTATTATTATATATATATATATATATATATATATATATAGAGAGAGAGAGAGAGAGAGAGAGAGAGAGAGAGGTCAGTGCAGGATACGAGATACCAGTGTTAAAAAGTAGGTTTAAAGCTGCTTTTAGCCAAACTGAACAAAACATTGGGGATTGAAGATGCCTCCTGTCAAACCCCAGGAACATACTCATGAGGGCAGCTTTGCAGTTGTGTCCTGCTGCTTAAGGTCCATGTTTATGTAGTCACCATCTCATCAGCAGTTATGCATTAGCCTAAGTGTTGCACCGGGACCTTTTTGGCTTTTGGGTATAAACTGTGGTGTTGTGTCTGTCACCAGCCCTGTAGCTGCTTGGGTTAGTAAGATAGGGTGTGTTGGTCATAGTATGCAATAATGTTATCGATGAATTGATTGGTTGGCTATGTGGACTTGTACGTGACATTGAAGGGACTTGCTTTAGTGGGAACTTCCAGTTAATAGCAAAGAAATTTCTTTCCCTGTTACTCAGGAGTTTGTTAACAGTGTAGTTTTAAAACAACTCAAAATTGATCTAAGTTTGATATGCCGTACATCTAGTGTATGTGTCTAGCTAAGTTGCGTAACCAGTTAAACATAGCCTTCACTTGATAATATTATGTCAGTTATCATTGTAAAAATAAGTACCAAGATGCAGTCCAGTGCTGCCTGAAATTGTAAAATACAGACTCATGTCCATCTCACATGTATTTTCACACATTGACTCAACTTGACCCTTCTTATAATGACTTACCGACCTTTGCTTCAGGGTTGTGTAATGACATGAATAAGGAAGTTGCCTTGCATACCGACGTGACATTGTGCACGTAGAGAACATTAATATAGGTGCAGCCCTTCTATGAGGAAAAGTGGCTGCCCTAGATATGGTACGGTATGATGCAAGTTGCATACTTCCAAAGAATGGGTTTATTGGTTGATGGTCTGCTTAGGGTGGGGTGGGGTGGGGTGTGGTGTGACTCGGTGTAACTCCCGAAGGTTGTACTGAGATGGATGACATTTAGAAGAGCCACCACTTGAGTGATTCACAGTTTTTTGATAGATTTATGGTTAGTCCACACCACTGTGAAAGTTATACACATCTCCCACCGCCCCCACCCCACACACACATGCAGTGTTAGTCACCCACTTCAGTGCAAGTAATAGCGTTTCCATGCATCCTAATATGGCTTTGCATTGGTTGCATAACTTGCTTGCCTTGCCTTGCTTTCTTGCCTACGTGCAAGACAGTTAGAGAAGCCAAATGAGCCTCCCCTAAACCGGCTTATTCAGTACAAATACAAAATAAACTCTGAAGAGGGAATATGGTGATAGTAGTGCACGGCTACATCACAAACCCGACACTAGATGAAGCCTGAAAGCCCTCTTGATGTTTACTTATCTACCCCCAGTAAGATAATGGCTGATATCTGAAGATTGTGAACTCCCACGGTGATGAGCCAAATGAGAATTGACTCATCCAGCGATCATTCATCTCCTCCATATTCTCCTTATTGCATAATCTTTGCTCATGGGATTGCTGACAAAGCCCATTGTGTGGCGTGTCCTTCTGGTAAACGAGTTTGGCTCGTCGGCGTACGTGACCGCTTCTGTGAGCTCATCTTCAGCAAGGCCACCAAAGTGATGCGAGGCCAACACGTGTTTTACGCGGCCTCGTGTGTGTGTGTGTGTATATGTGTGTGTGTATTTGTGTTTGCATGCACGTGTGTACACCAATACATTTGGCTATTGGAAGGGTGTTTTTCCTTGGCCCCACGTTTCTCTACACATGATGCAACTGTTTTCAGAGAACCTCCAGAAAAAGACCACAGAACGACTTCTGCCCCCCCCCCCCCCTCCCTCTCTCTCGTAATGCTACCTCTCACTTCCTGAGGAATAGATAAATCAGTGGCTTTGGTTGCAAGTTTAGGGGCCTCCTAACTTTCCCAGCCATGTGACATTGACTTTCAGCAACAGGAGTTAACATGACCTTTACAAGCCCCTGAACACCTGCTGTCAGTTTACCGGAGAGCTGTGAAGTTGTTGCAACAACCCATAGCCTCCCCATCACTCATGTGTTGACGGCATACCGACACTGAAAGTGCATTAAGCAATGGCGTCTGTTAGGGTGTGGTGTTCAAGCCAAAAGTACCTTAAAATTATTTAGGAAACACATGATTTCAAAGTACATATCGGGTAGAGGTCAAATAACAGTGTGTGGAAATTTGAAGATATTGCAGGTCTACCCCTTAAAAGTGCTTCTCCATGATTGCCGACTAGACGTATCAATATCTGCTTCTGAAAGTAAAAACACTGTTATGTATTTTTTCAGCCTGAACACTTAACACAGGGAATTTCTCTAAATAGCCAATCTAAGTCTGATAATCTGTGTTATTAGGATCAGCTGGTTTGGAAAATGAAATCTGCCCTACAAAGCCAAAAGGCAGTAACTACACATTTTAGATTGTGAATGGACTTAATAACACCTTTTGCCTTGTGAGTAAATATCATGCTCCTCCCTATTAAGTAATTACATGAAGGCATCACCGCTGTTATACCTACAACATGTTGGACTGGGCAACTTTAAAGGCATTTTTTCCCAGTTCCAATGTTTGTGTAATTATTCCACTTTGCCTTTGTCGGGCAGAAATATGTGGCAGTGTTTGAAATTTCTCAGACTGGCATTAACCCGTCTGTTGTCGACTACAACATGTTGATTGTATGTTGTGTCCTCTTTTGCAGGCGAGCATGGATTCCCAGGATAAGAAGTCCAATTGAGGAGGTGAAGATGCCCCCAACCCCCTTCTCCCCCCTACTCCTGACCCACCTTGCTCACGTACTCTCCCCCGTCACCCTCTTCCTCCACCACCTGCCTGCTCATGAAGGATGCGAGTGCTCTACGCCGCCATATGGGGGCGCTGTCCTTTCCTCTTCTACTCGTCACACCTTCACGTCTGGACACACCTGCGAGACGCAAGACTCCGTGGACTGCTGACTCCACGGTTCCCTCATGCTTTGCGTTTGTTCACTGGTTTTGTTTTTTTTTTTTTTTTGGTTGTTTTTTTTCTTTCTTTTTAAAGACATGCGGTTAATACACTTATTATTTTACATCCTGTATTATTATTATTATATATTATTGTTTGATCATTCCTCTTTTTATGTAAACACTTTTGAATGTTTCATATCTGAATGTTTACAAGCATGCTCTTTTTCTATTTTTTTGTTTGTTTCTTTTGATATATTCCCTGCACTCTATTGGGGCAAGTGTTTGATATATTCCCTGCACTCTATTGGGGCAAGTGTTTGATATATTCCCTGCACTCTATTGGGGCAAGTGTTTGATATATTCCCTGCACTCTATTGGGGCAAGTGTTTGTTCCACAGCCTTGTTACATTCGGTGATTGATATCGGCCCGAGGGACCAGAAGCAGCTGCTCTGCAACAGCGGCACCTGTGGAAAGGGTGAGCTGTCCCATGTCGTCTGTAGATGCAGAGGGACAGAACAAAAAATATTGAGTTTAATTACTTTGTTTACACATACCTTCCTGTGGTATCTATTGATGGATTCCAGAGGACAGATTAAAATTGACATTTGTGAGTCATTGAGAGTTCAGCAGTTAGGTCTCTGTTCTTATGCTTCAGTTCATGTGTCTACATCTTTTTTTTGCGTTGTCCATGCTTTTCCCTTAGACAATGTGAAAAACAAGACATGAATGCTGTCTTTGATCTATTAGTAATTTGGGGTGATCATTCCGTGTCGGCATTCACAGGCCTCGGTTACAGGTAAAGAATGAGGCACACGACCAGACATAGTGGCGGCCAAGGCGGGCGTTTGGGTCTGGATGCGGGGCCCGATGTGGACGCTGCGCTATGTGATCCGAGGCCCTTGTGTGCTGTAACCTACACAGGGCGCAAGCCTGCAGCGCCCAGGCAGTGGTAGGGCAGCCTGCCCTTAAGTGACACAACCACAGATTGGGTTTGAAAACACTGCCAGGCCAAGCCCTCCGGTGTCCCGCTTTGCGACCCCCACCGGGTGGGTGGACACTGTTAAAATTCTGCATCAGTCCATATTGTCCATTATCTTCTTTTTTCTCTCTCTCTCTCTATTAAAGCCTATCTAGGCAAAGGCATGCCACAGTTCTGAATTGACGTTTATGCAACTGTAAGTTTGGTGTACAGCGTCACTTAAAAAGAAGCATCCTGTTTAGCTGGTAGCTGACATGGGGGGATGCTGGGCTGGGAGATCTCCCCAGACACGATTCCAAGGATAGCAGGGGCTTGACACCTGTCAGTTTTGCCCCTTGCTTTTCAGCAGGTGATCTCTGAGCGTGGCCTGCCAGCTTACATTGGCACTCCAGTGCAACAGGCTGTCCTCCAGCTCATCCAGAGAATGACATCATGAATTGTGGCACCTGGTATAAATAGGCACCTGTGGACAAAGCTGGGGCAAAGCGGAGCCTCCCCTCTCCTCCCCTCCCCACCCTGTGCCGGTCAGGGTGGGTGTGGGGCCAGCTGTTGTCCACCAAGGGGTCTAAGAAACTGTTTGGCTCCAGAGGGGGATCATGTCAGACTTTATTGTGTGATGCAACATATAACAGTGGCATAATTTGGTGACAGACTTGTAAGAATGGATTTGTTTGAAATGACTGGCTGGCTGGCTGGCTGAGTGGCTGGCGTAAAGCAATGCATTCTGGGCTTGAAATGGTGAACGTCACCTACCACACTACACCCACCCATGTAGTACGGTGACGTTCAGACAAGATTGTCAAAAAAAATCCATAATACATTGCATTAAGCCAGCCACTTACCCAGCCAGTCATTTCAAACAAGCCCAACAACTCCAGAGAGGAAATACATCTCGATGCATTGCTCCATGATCTCTAGTGATGTCAGTGGCTATGCTGAAATTGCTTTTGTTGGATGGGGATTTTAGGGGATTATCATGATGTGTGTCTGTGGGTGTACAAGCTTTTTTCGGCTGTAACATTTGTAATGTGCAAGTCAATAAAGTGCTTTAAAAGCAAATCCTCATATGTCTTCACTCATTGTAGGGAGATAATGGACACTGCAGAACCTTCATGGGCAAAATGGAGGTAGAGTACAGCATTAGGATTATGGATTTTAATGAGCTCTCCTGGAAAAATGAGCAAACACGCGAGGTCAGTGAGTTTGTGTAGGTGCCCCATCAAGGAAGTTGAGATATGGATCTCGCCCTTTTTTGAGGAAGCCACGCTTCTGACATAATCCAAACCTCATTCTTACTAAATCTGAACATCAAACAGAAGGCGACAATCATGAAGTGTTATGGCGAAACTCTCACAAGCAGTCACTGCACATACGTTGTACATAATTCATACAATTCAAACAATGTCACCCGGAACAGCACATCAAATATTAACAGCGAGATCTTAATATGGCTCTGCCATGTGATCGGGGCATAGCAGACGTGAGGACTGTAACGTAGGCCTGTTTGCATATGAACTTTGGCCAGTCTAAATTCAGTTATTTCATCTTATCTGTGGTATTTGACACTTGGAAAGGATCTGTTGATAAAGCAGGCCTAACATGAAAATGTTTAATGTAAACATTAAGTAGCACTCTGACACACACACACACACACACACACACACACACACACACACACACACACACACACACACACACACACACACACACAATGCTGAAGCACTTGATATAGTTATGACCTGAGCTACTAGGATATAGTAGAGTTACTTCATTGAGCCAGAAGGAAATTAAGGTGTCCAGTACCATACACATAATACACATTGCAAAACATCAAACATGTTGCACACATCTGCATTTATACAACATTCACTAAACTGCTTGCATTACAAAATGCCAAAAAATACCAACATTGTTGAGTAAACAATGCCAAGGCTATTAGGAAGGATATTATTCTTAGCTTCCTCTGATTGATTTTTGGGACCCAAGGCTAAAAAACGAGAGGAATGAGATGAGAGAGTGAGAAGTCATCTAAGGCATCCCCTTTAGCTGCCAAGTTTCATAATGAATCGTAACGAATGCCCATCTGTCATAAGCACAGCTCTGCGTAGTGCTTTCACAACCCAAATTCAAACAACTGGAAATATAGATTACACACACACACACACACACACACACACACACACACACACACACACACACACACACACACACACACACACACACACACACACACACACACACACACACACACACATTCTCCTGTAGTTACTCTACACACAGAGCCAGCCCTCCCTGTCTGTCACGGTTTGACAAGAGTTTTACAAGAGACACAAGTTTAAGAGCTAAGACAGCTGCACTACAGTGCAGCAGTATAATTCATTTACTATAAATTATTATTATCTAATAAGGCACAGTATATCTTAATGGAAAAAAAATAATATTTACTTTATTGCAATTTATAAAAACAGGGTTAAATTAAAATCAACAGAATTTTTGAAGCTGGATTTGAAATGCTTTTGAAATGGGTGGGTTTTTGGTTCATCAAGTTGGTCTTAAACTTGTGGCTCAAAACTTGCACCGTGCACCGAACACACTGGCTGTCGGGGCCACAGACAAGTTCCGTTGTGTAGGCTGCCCCGAGCAGAGGCAGCTGTTGTGGGGCGATACAGCAAACGCAGAGTGGGAGACTGAGCAGCTAACTCCAACTCTGACCCCCTGCCCCCCTCCCAGTGAAATTGAGCTCAAGCAGCTCAGAGGGCACTGGCTAAACATAGCCCCCAAACTTCAGAATGTGGCGGCCTTGGCTTAATATGGCATCTGTGACACGTCCAACAGACTGGCCGTTAGTCATTAAAAACCAGTTTGAACTGCACTTGCACTGTGTGCGTGTGTGTGTGTGTGTGTGTGTGTGTGTGTGTGTGTGTGAGCCGTGATCCACCCTTCTCCAGATTCGTGACTCATGTTTAGATGAGCATTCGTGCACTTCTTAGTGGGGACAACTGACATATTTGCCAATACCAGTATTTTTTTTTTTAATGTGTTTTCATCAGCATGGGGTATATGTGTTTTCAGTGTCAATAATAAACACAAGAAGAAGAAACAGAACATTTTTAAGTTAGTTTTATTGCCATTTGTTATTTTGATTCAGGCCAGTGGATTTGTTTTAGCACAAAATCACAGTGGTATCAAGCATGAAGCCCTTCATCTGTGAGGGACACTGCAAGACAGACGGATGGGTGGAACTCGTCTGTCAATGCTAGCACACATACACATACAGAAGTATACAGTATATATGTATATACACACACAGTACACTTATCGCTGTTTTACTACTGTACATTAGATCATGGATGGAAGACCAATGTTACAATCTCACAGTTTGTTACAAAGCACAACAATGAAGGTTAAAATTATGTTAAGTAGCAGGTTAACAGTGCTGTTGTGAAATTTCGAGACAGTATCATTCACCAAAGCCGAGTGAAGACTTCACATCTGCTGAAAAATGGACGTTCATTCTCCATCCACTAACCGGCAGATGAAAAACATGTATCAATTTAGCTAATGGGTTTGGTTCAAAGAAAGAGGAGTACTTACTTGGTATTTAACCTTAACAAGTCCCTTTTTAGTGCATTGCACATTTCTACCCAAGTGAGAAGCTGATTGTTTTTTTTTACTGTGGTTTTAGATGGACAGCTCAATTAGTGAGATATAATACAGTATATTGACCTGGTGGAATTTATTTCATTTAAATATAAACGCTGTCATTCGTAAATAAACCTTTGGAGTAAAGATACTGTCAAGAGCAATTTGGCAGAGCACATAAATGACAATACGTACATTTATTAATTTCTTGTTTTTTTTTGGTAATGTAATTTTTAGTTTTTTAACTACGTATACGTACTATATTAGAATGCTAAATCAACTGAGCCACCCAGGCTATGAAGTGGACTATATAATGCAGATGGCGTAGGTTAAAACTGACATGTTACATAACACTGACTATCTTCCAGTACAGATGAACGGCTGTGCCACCACTGCCAGCTAAACTGGGGCTGTTTGTGCGTCCTCTGACTTGCGCTTGTGGGCACTTTCTCTTTCTCACTACTGAGAGTTAGGGGAAGGCATTGGCAGCGATTGGCAGGCAATGCCCCCCTGAAGCCTTCTCTGTTTGTTTTTGGGGAGAATGTTTTGGTCCTGTCACATTTCTGTGAATGACATAATGGCAGAGTCTTTGCAGTGGTTTTAGTGACTGCTCTAATGGCATCTCATGGAGTCTTAGAGACTTCAGGGAAGGGGTTAAAGAAAAAAATGATAATAAAAACAGGGTTAAAAACACCACAGAGGCAATATTCTGAGCATTAACTGTCCCTTTTAAAATGGATAATGTAGGTGCGATGCTGTTGGCAAAGGTAACTTGCCCTGTCCATTCACTTCACATCATTCCCAATGTAATCTATTAAGGAAAGATTATGAATCATGAAACTCATAATAAAACTGTGATGGAGCCTTGGGTGGTCAGGACAATACTGTTGTTTAAGCACACACAGACAAGTTCTAACACTTTAAACACTGTAGCACTTGAAAATGAAATTAAAATCCATTCAATGTGCTATCCATCTTATGATCCATTCTGACACTGCATTGCAGCGGTTCAGGGGGGATACATTTATGCTTTCCAAAATCGCATACTGCATCAAACTTTCAAAATATAGCACACAAAGATATTTAATATTTATTTGTATATGTTTCAGTAAAATAAAAGCCTTCACAAAATAAATCTCTGATTTATCTGACAAGATGTAAAACAAAAACAAAAAAGAGAGAGAGAATCTTATTCTAACACGATTGTAAAGTGCTAGGAAGATTATTATACAACAATGTGCAAATGTTTTGGAGCCATACATTATTTAGGTTATTTTACATTCTAATTATATTGGAGAGTCACAATGACGTGTGATGGTATAGTACAGGCAGAATTCCCACAGGCGGACTACAAGGGCAGTGATCTGGGAGGCCTGGTGTTTCAGACTTTGCTGTTCCACACTGGGTGCTACATTTAAGACAAATTCCTTCCTTTTGTAGAAGGCAAAATTTGGCAACTAACTGTCCACCCTCTAAACTGCAACTGCGGCACAACCGTAGTATGGACTTCAAGGAACACAAACATGGTGTAGAGTGTGTGTGTGTGTGTGTGTGTGTAGGCCTGTGCACATCCATCTACTTGTGGTCATTGCACACTGGCCCTGGCAATCCGCATTGGCAAACAGTTTCGCAGCTGCTGCCGTGGCATGTGCTGGTCAGCGTTGGACTCAGGCACGGCCCGCTGAAGCAGAGACTACGGGGACTACGGACTCACTCACCTCACTGGCTGCAACAGGCTCAACAACAACACCTCCCTCAGCCCAGGTGCAATGTGGTGCAAACACACACACAGATGTAGTCAGGCAGTCAGTTACTCCCAGTATCAAGACACCATGTGTTTGGTAGTCCCTAATCAACCACGTTCCACTATTCAGTGCCTTGGGTGCATCCAAACACCAAATGGTCTGACTTCACTACGTTAAAAACAGGGGCTCCAAAGCTGTGTGGTAAGTTTTGCTCTGGGAGCTGTACTGTATGTGTGGAGGAGGTGGCAGATATCTTTGCCAAGAGTCACGCAGCCTCTTGAAAACTCAGGGACACAGCTTGAATGCTGAACTAATCTAGGCAGATGAAACTGTCAAAGTTGTGTGTATGTTTTTCAATGGCAATCAACACTATTCTCTGTCGAGCAGAGATATTCTTCCTTTGGCACTTAAGTTTGTTTGTTTTATCTGCGGTAGACTGCTGAGGTGTACTGCAGTGGTGAAAGACACATCAGAACAAAATTTGTGCTCATCAGACAAAGCGTTGGCTTTGACAGTTGTTTGGCAACCGGGTTGGTGTTGCAAGGAACAGCATCGAAAGTCACAACATTCATTTCCAACCACCTTGCCGAGGGCTGATCCTATACATACAAGATGCATGTGCAATCATGTCTTTGTAAAACAAGTTTGTTATTGTCGAATCAGAACTGAATGATAAAATCAAGTGAGTTTTGCGTGAGAATCCTGTGCTCGTTTGACAGTTTGAGCCACACCTGCAGCAAAGGTGCTTGGACAAGTCTCCTAAAACATCAGCTGGTGGGCTCATCCAAGTGTGTGCTATGCCAGGCGTGATGCATTAACTCTCTGTGGGACTGCCAATTAAGTGTCCCCCCCCCCCCCCACGTGCGTGTGTATGTGTGTGTGTGTGTGTGTGTGTGTGAGAGCCGTGATCCACCCTTCTCCAGATTCGTGACTCATGTTTAGATGAGCATTCGTGCACTTCTTAGTGGGGACAACTGGCATATTTGCCAATACCAGTATTTTTTTTTTATGTGTTTTCATCAGCATGGGGTATATGTGTTTTCAGTGTCAATAATAAACACAAGAAGAAGAAACAGAACATTTTTAAGTTAGTTTTATTGCCATTTGTTATTTTGATTCAGGCCAGTGGATTTGTTTTAGCACAAAATCACAGTGGTATCAAGCATGAAGCCCTTCATCTGTGAGGGACACTGCAAGACAGACGGATGGGTGGAACTCGTCTGTCAATGCTAGCACACATACACATACAGAAGTATACAGTATATATGTATATACACACACAGTACACTTATCGCTGTTTTACTACTGTACATTAGATCATGGATGGAAGACCAATGTTACAATCTCACAGTTTGTTACAAAGCACAACAATGAAGGTTAAAATTATGTTAAGTAGCAGGTTAACAGTGCTGTTGTGAAATTTCGAGACAGTATCATTCACCAAAGCCGAGTGAAGACTTCACATCTGCTGAAAAATGGACGTTCATTCTCCATCCACTAACCGGCAGATGAAAAACATGTATCAATTTAGCTAATGGGTTTGGTTCAAAGAAAGAGGAGTACTTACTTGGTATTTAACCTTAACAAGTCCCTTTTTAGTGCATTGCACATTTCTACCCAAGTGAGAAGCTGATTGTTTTTTTTTACTGTGGTTTTAGATGGACAGCTCAATTAGTGAGATATAATACAGTATATTGACCTGGTGGAATTTATTTCATTTAAATATAAACGCTGTCATTCGTAAATAAACCTTTGGAGTAAAGATACTGTCAAGAGCAATTTGGCAGAGCACATAAATGACAATACGTACATTTATTAATTTCTTGTTTTTTTTTTGGTAATGTAATTTTTAGTTTTTTAACTACGTATACGTACTATATTAGAATGCTAAATCAACTGAGCCACCCAGGCTATGAAGGACTATATAATGCAGATGGCGTAGGTTAAAGCTGACATGTTACATAACACTGACTATCTTCCAGTGCAGATGAACGGCTGTGCCACCACTGCCAGCTAAACTGGGGCTGTTTGTGCGTCCTCTGACTTGCGCTTGTGGGCACTTTCTCTTTCTCACTACTGAGAGTTAGGGGAAGGCATTGGCAGCGTTTGGCAGGCAATGCCCCCCTGAAGCCTTCTCTGTTTGTTTTTGGGGAGAATGTCTTGGTCCTGTCACATTTCTGTGAATGACATAATGGCAGAGTCTTTGCAGTGGTTTTAGTGACTGCTCTAATGGTATCTCATGGAGTCTTAGAGACTTCAGGGAAGGGGTTAAAGAAAAAAATGATAATAAAAACAGGGTTAAAAACACCACAGAGGCAATATTCTGAGCATTAACTGTCCCTTTTAAAATGGATAATGTAGGTGCGATGCTGTTGGCAAAGGTAACTTGCCCTGTCCATTCACTTCACATCATTCCCAATGTAATCTATTAAGGAAAGATTATGAATCATGAAACTCATAATAAAACTGTGATGGAGCCTTGGGTGGTCAGGACAATACTGTTGTTTAAGCACACACAGACAAGTTCTAACACTTTAAACACTGTAGCACTTGAAAATGAAATTAAAATCCATTCAATGTGCTATCCATCTTATGATCCATTCTGACACTGCATTGCAGCGGTTCAGGGGGGATACATTTATGCTTTCCAAAATCGCATACTGCATCAAACTTTCAAAATATAGCACACAAAGATATTTAATATTTATTTTTATATGTTTCAGTAAAATAAAAGCCTTCACAAAATAAATCTCTGATTTATTTGACAAGATGTAAAACAAAAACAAAAAAGAGAGAGAGAGAATCTTATTCTAACACGATTGTAAAGTGCTAGGAAGATTATTATACAACAATGTGCAAATGTTTTGGAGCCATACATTATTTAGGTTATTTTACATTCTAATTATATTGGAGAGTCACAATGACGTGTGATGGTATAGTACAGGCAGAATTCCCACAGGCGGACTACAAGGGCAGTGATCTGGGAGGCCTGGTGTTTCAGACTTTGCTGTTCCACACTGGGTGCTACATTTAAGACAAATTCCTTCCTTTCGTAGAAGGCAAAATTTGGCAACTAACTGTCCACCCTCTAAACTGCAACTGCGGCACAACCGTAGTATGGACTTCAAGGAACACAAACATGGTGTAGAGTGTGTGTGTGTGTGTGTGTAGGGCTGTGCACATCCATCTACTTGTGGTCATTGCACACTGGCCCTGGCAATCCGCATTGGCAAACAGTTTCGCAGCTGCTGCCGTGGCATGTGCTGGTCAGCGTTGGACTCAGACACGGCCCGCTGAAGGAAAGACTACGGGGACTACGGACTCACTCACCTCACTGGCTGCAACAGGCTCAACAACAACACCTTCCTCAGCCCAGGTGCAATGTGGTGCAAACACACACACAGATGTAGTCAGGCAGTCAGTTACTCCCAGTATCAAGACACCATGTGTTTGGTAGTCCCTAATCAACCACGTTCCACTATTCAGTGCCTTGGGTGCATCCAAACACCAAATGGTCTGACTTCACTACGTTAAAAACAGGGGCTCCAAAGCTGTGTGGCAAGTTTTGCTCTGGGAGCTGTACTGTATGTGTGGAGGAGGTGGCAGATATATTTGCCAAGAGTCACGCAGCCTCTTGAAAACTCAGGGACACAGCTTGAATGCTGAACTAATCTAGGCAGATGAAACTGTCAAAGTTGTGTGTATGTTTTTCAATGGCAATCAACACTATTCTCTGTCGAGCAGAGATATTCTTCCTTTGGCACTTAAGTTTGTTTGTTTTATCTGCGGTAGACTGCTGAGGTGTACTGCAGTGGTGAAAGACACATCAGAACAAAACTTGTGCTCATCAGACAAAGCGTTGGCTTTGACAGTTGTTTGGCAACCGGGTTGGTGTTGCAAGGAACAGCATCGAAAGTCACAACATTCATTTCCAACCACCTTGCCGAGGGCTGATCCTATACACACAAGATGCATGTGCAATCATGTCTTTGTAAAAAGAGTTTGTTATTGTCGAATCAGAACTGAATGATAAAATCAAGTGAGTTTTGCGTGAGAATCCTGTGCTCGTTTGACAGTTTGAGCCACACCTGCAGCAAAGGTGCTTGGACAAGTCTCCTAAAACATCAGCTGGTGGGCTCATCCAAGTGTGTGCTATGCCAGGCGTGATGCATTAACTCTCTGTGGGACTGCCAATTAAGTGTCCCCCCCCCCCCCACGTGCGTGTGTATGTGTGTGTGTGTGTGTGTGTGTGTGAGAGCCGTGATCCACCCTTCTCCAGATTCGTGACTCATGTTTAGATGAGCATTCGTGCACTTCTTAGTGGGGACAACTGACATATTTGCCAATACCAGTATTTTTTTTTTTAATGTGTTTTCATCAGCATGGGGTATATGTGTTTTCAGTGTCAATAATAAACACAAGAAGAAGAAACTGAATATTTTTAAGTTAGTTTTATTGCCATTTGTTATTTTGATTCAGGCCAGTGGATTTGTTTTAGCACAAAATCACAGTGGTATCAAGCATGAAGCCCTTCATCTGTGAGGGACACTGCAAGACAGACGGATGGGTGGAACTCGTCTGTCAATGCTAGCACACATACACATACAGAAGTATACAGTATATATGTATATACACACACAGTACACTTATCGCTGTTTTACTACTGTACATTAGATCATGGATGGAAGACCAATGTTACAATCTCACAGTTTGTTACAAAGCACAACAATGAAGGTTAAAATTATGTTAAGTAGCAGGTTAACAGTGCTGTTGTGAAATTTCGAGACAGTATCATTCACCAAAGCCGAGTGAAGACTTCACATCTGCTGAAAAATGGACGTTCATTCTCCATCCACTAACCGGCAGATGAAAAACATGTATCAATTTAGCTAATGGGTTTGGTTCAAAGAAAGAGGAGTACTTACTTGGTATTTAACCTTAACAAGTCCCTTTTTAGTGCATTGCACATTTCTACCCTAGTGAGAAGCTGATTGTTTTTTTTTACTGTGGATTTAGATGGACAGCTCAATTAGTGAGATATAATACAGTATATTGACCTGGTGGAATTTATTTCATTTAAATATAAACGCTGTCATTCGTAAATAAACCTTTGGAGTAAAGATACTGTCAAGAGCAATTTGGCAGAGCACATAAATGACAATACGTACATTTATTAATTTCTTGTTTTTTTTTGGTAATGTAATTTTTAGTTTTTTAACTACGTATACGTACTATATTAGAATGCTAAATCAACTGAGCCACCCAGGCTATGAAGGACTATATAATGCAGATGGCGTAGGTTAAAGCTGACATGTTACATAACACTGACTATCTTCCAGTGCAGATGAACGGCTGTGCCACCACTGCCAGCTAAACTGGGGCTGTTTGTGCGTCCTCTGACTTGCGCTTGTGGGCACTTTCTCTTTCTCACTACTGAGAGTTAGGGGAAGGCATTGGCAGCGATTGGCAGGCAATGCCCCCCTGAAGCCTTCTCTGTTTGTTTTTGGGGAGAATGTTTTGGTCCTGTCACATTTCTGTGAATGACATAATGGCAGAGTCTTTGCAGTGGTTTTAGTGACTGCTCTAATGGCATCTCATGGAGTCTTAGAGACTTCAGGGAAGGGGTTAAAGAAAAAAATGATAATAAAAACAGGGTTAAAAACACCACAGAGGCAATATTCTGAGCATTAACTGTCCCTTTTAAAATGGATAATGTAGGTGCGATGCTGTTGGCAAAGGTAACTTGCCCTGTCCATTCACTTCACATCATTCCCAATGTAATCTATTAAGGAAAGATTATGAATCATGAAACTCATAATAAAACTGTGATGGAGCCTTGGGTGGTCAGGACAATACTGTTGTTTAAGCACACACAGACAAGTTCTAACACTTTAAACACTGTAGCACTTGAAAATGAAATTAAAATCCATTCAATGTGCTATCCATCTTATGATCCATTCTGACACTGCATTGCAGCGGTTCAGGGGGGATACATTTATGCTTTCCAAAATCGCATACTGCATCAAACTTTCAAAATATAGCACACAAAGATATTTAATATTTATTTGTATATGTTTCAGTAAAATAAAAGCCTTCACAAAATAAATCTCTTATTTATTTGACAAGATGTAAAACAAAAACAAAAAAGAGAGAGAGAATCTTATTCTAACACGATTGTAAAGTGCTAGGAAGATTATTATACAACAATGTGCAAATGTTTTGGAGCCATACATTATTTAGGTTATTTTACATTCTAATTATATTGGAGAGTCACAATGACGTGTGATGGTATAGTACAGGCAGAATTCCCACAGGCGGACTACAAGGGCAGTGATCTGGGAGGCCTGGTGTTTCAGACTTTGCTGTTCCACACTGGGTGCTACATTTAAGACAAATTCCTTCCTTTTGTAGAAGGCAAAATTTGGCAACTAACTGTCCACCCTCTAAACTGCAACTGCGGCACAACCGTAGTATGGACTTCAAGGAACACAAACATGGTGTAGAGTGTGTGTGTGTGTGTGTGTGTGTGTGTGTAGGCCTGTGCACATCCATCTACTTGTGGTCATTGCACACTGGCCCTGGCAATCCGCATTGGCAAACAGTTTCGCAGCTGCTGCCGTGGC
The DNA here is from genome assembly GCA_027475355.1 of Coilia nasus. Classification (NCBI taxonomy): domain Eukaryota; kingdom Metazoa; phylum Chordata; class Actinopteri; order Clupeiformes; family Engraulidae; genus Coilia; species Coilia nasus. The sequence continues at coordinate 28,051,689 of CM050206.1, forward strand.
ATGTGCTGGTCAGCGTTGGACTCAGACACGGCCCGCTGAAGGAAAGACTACGGGGACTACGGACTCACTCACCTCACTGGCTGCAACAGGCTCAACAACAACACCTCCCTCAGCCCAGGTGCAATGTGGTGCAAACACACACACAGATGTAGTCAGGCAGTCAGTTACTCCCAGTATCAAGACACCATGTGTTTGGTAGTCCCTAATCAACCACGTTCCACTATTCAGTGCCTTGGGTGCATCCAAACACCAAATGGTCTGACTTCACTACATTAAAAACAGGGGCTCCAAAGCTGTGTGGCAAGTTTTGCTCTGGGAGCTGTACTGTATGTGTGGAGGAGGTGGCAGATATCTTTGCCAAGAGTCACGCAGCCTCTTGAAAACTCAGGGACACAGCTTGAATGCTGAACTAATCTAGGCAGATGAAACTGTCAAAGTTGTGTGTATGTTTTTCAATGGCAATCAACACTATTCTCTGTCGAGCAGAGATATTCTTCCTTTGGCACTTAAGTTTGTTTGTTTTATCTGCGGTAGACTGCTGAGGTGTACTGCAGTGGTGAAAGACACATCAGAACAAAACTTGTGCTCATCAGACAAAGCGTTGGCTTTGACAGTTGTTTGGCAACCGGGTTGGTGTTGCAAGGAACAGCATCGAAAGTCACAACATTCATTTCCAACCACCTTGCCGAGGGCTGATCCTATACATACAAGATGCATGTGCAATCATGTCTTTGTAAAACAAGTTTGTTATTGTCGAATCAGAACTGAATGATAAAATCAAGTGAGTTTTGCGTGAGAATCCTGTGCTCGTTTGACAGTTTGAGCCACACCTGCAGCAAAGGTGCTTGGACAAGTCTGTTAAAACATCAGCTGGTGGGCTCATCCAAGTGTGTGCTATGCCAGGCGTGATGCATTTACTCTCTGTGGGACTGCCAATTAAGTGTGTGTCCCCCCCCCCCTGCAATGTCTATGCACCTCAGACAATCAGTGCCTCCACTCAATCTGATCAGCAGGTTTATACCCCTCCCCTCTTCCCCTCACTTCTCTCAACCCTCTGCCCGTCCCTGTATGCTGGCTAGGAAGTCTTGAAATAAAAGGGCCTGTGGGAATTCTGCAGTATTTCCGAGAGGTGGGGAGAAGAAGCCCCCCACCCTCACCCTCCCTCGCACACTCCTACCCGCTGATGCGGGATAGACACGCACCCCGTCACACCTACAGCCCCCCTTAAGACAAGCTGCCTCGCTGCCATCTAGGTGGAGAAATACTGGTATGTTTTCTTTAGTTGAACAACTCATAAATGGCAAAGGAGGAAAAAAATTATAGAATTTCTTACAGAAAGATGTATATATAAGTTGAAAATTAATGTCCAATCACAACAAAAATGTAAAAGAATCACCTGAATGTTGGAATAGATGAACACAACACCACTGAGAATGGGTTTGCATAATAACCAGAAAAAAGAGGTCAGATCTGTCACTGATTTGGTTTTGAAAATATGGAAGATTTGTGACTAGATAGTGACTTAATTTCGCGACTATGACTATGGTTTTGAAGTTAGTGTTTTAGGTGTTTTTAGCTTTCTAGGCAGCTTGTCAAGGGGAGTGGCGTCCTCCTTTGCAGACCTCTTGTCTACATGACGCTCTCGAAGATGATAACCTTGTTCTCCTCCGAGCCGGGAGAGAGAGGGGAGGCCAGGCTTTTGATCTCGGCGTCGGTAGCCATGTACTCCAGATGATGGGGCCCCCATACTGGTGTGGTCAGGGTGGCCCAGCGCTGGGAGGCAAGAAGGAGACAATACTCACATTCAGTAAAATGGTAAAAAATGGTAAATGGACTGCATTTATATAGCGCTTTTCCACTCCTCCGAGCACTCAAAGTGCTTTACAGTATATGCCTCTCATTCACCCATTCACACACACATTCACACACCGGTGGCGGAGGCTGCCACGCAAGGCGCCAACCTGCCACCGGGAGCAACTTGGGGTTAAGTGTCTTGCTCAAGAACACTTCGATGGGGTTAGGCAGAGCGGGGCTCGAACCTGCAACCTTCCGATTGCCGAACGGCACCCCTACCACCTGTGCCACCATCGCCCCAGTATGTGCATGATGTTCTCATCAGATATGAGCTAACTTGAATAAAAGCACTGAGTTGCATAAACCCAGCACCCTGACATCTGCATTTTATTTTACTTCTTTTTTGTCTTCCCTTGGTCCATACTGTCCTTTTATCTGCGATTAACATTACTAGACCTCTTCTGGTTGAATCTGTGTTAGCTGCCATCATTTTTGTTCACCCCTGAGCCATCAATGTATGGTACTGAGTCACAAATTGCAGATCATTAAATCTAATCCAGTGTAATTGGAGCTTGACAGCCTGTGAAATGTTGTGTGTGTCTAACGCACCTTGAAGCCACCATAAAAGGCCAGGTGTGCTTCCTCGTCTTCTCCTGATGTCAGTTACACTGAGCCACAGTCTCATGGGCACTATATGATATCATTTGCATACAAGTGGCCATTTACGACACCTCAACAGCGTCCAAGACCGTTTCCTGAAACAGCCCAACCCTCTCCACACAGACCCCTCTTTTAAACAGCTTATACAAGGCTGCTAAGAATATGTTTTAAGCTTATGAGTTATGACTGCTTCTAGAAACAGTGGCTACATCTTTCAAGCAAACATGTCCGCAAGAGCAGGAGTGAGAGTGAAAAAAGGAATGAGAAGAGACTGCACTGGAACGAGGAGAGTGATACAACAGTGTGGCCCGAGAATCATGTTCGGGGGGTTAACATTTGGTGCCCCATTTTTGCATGCCTCCTGGGGCTGGCTCCACAAGGGGTGTCTGCGTGGCTTCCCACAATCCATTTTTCCGTTCTCTCCCTCCCTTCCCATGGCCTGTGGTATGCTTGCCATCCCTCAAAAAGACTCCCATCTCCGAGGGTCTCTCCCTCTGGTGGTTTATTGTTACTCTGATACATGCTCTACACATGCTCTGATACATACATGTTTGCATGGCTCAGTTGGGAAAGCTATGCATAATGTCAAACAATGCCAAGATCTTGGCTTCAAAGCTTAATCTGTTCCACGAGTCTGCTCTGACAAATATTTACATTTTTGTAGTACTGCATGGCGTTGCTGAGCAGATATGTTTATACTGAGGAGATTCCCTTGGAGAGCAATGAATGGATGTGTCATATGCGCTACCTCTCTCCCTGCTGCTATGAAGACCTTATGTGATCTTTCAAGCCTCCTTAGAGTCCCACTGAAGTGAACGTCGATACGTAGACAGTAAGGACAGAATTCTTGTTTTTTTTTAAATTGCAATCCTTCAAAACACAATGAACCAGTTTTTTAAACAAATAAGTAAATGTGTAAGGTTTATAATAAATAATGAAGGCAAAGTACAATCTTAACCACAATGAATGCTTCCTTGGCGTCCTGCATGAAATGCTGCTACCTGTGTTTTCTTCAGAACTTATCGCCTGAATAGCAGAACAAAAAAAGCTTTCTGTAAATGACACTGACCTCTTTGAACGATCCGGTGGGTCTGCAGAGCTTGTACAGCAGACTAATGGGGATGCACAGCATGGAGGAGAGAGCCAGGCACCAACCGATCACCTCGCCCCACCACGGGTACACATACTGATTGTTGTAGGTTAAAGGCTTGTAATTCAGCAGGTGAAACAGGAAGATACCCTGGAAGAGACGAGGGACAGGACTCATATTGGAGAGGTCCATAAAGGCCAGCAGGTCCAGGCGACAAGCGCCGCTCAACAAAATATGATATAATGGAGACAACATTTCTGTCTGTTAGGGTGTTAGGTTGTTACATACTCTGATTGAATTGCAACTCCAAATGTGTGGAGTGTTGCCTCGGTATGTGTGGGTTTTAAAAAGTGATTTTATAAAGTTTTTTTGTCGCTGGTGCAGAACTATGAAAGCCTCTAGAGCGGGTGACAACTTTGTTTTTGTGATTGAGCCTGGAGTATAAATTGGCATTTAGGGAAGTATTGTAGAGGGCGGCCTGTGAGACTGGGGCTGCATTAAGAATGAGACTAATATTGGGTAAGACTTGAAACAGATGCAGTCCAAAAGGGCATCATTGTATATCAGCAGGTGCTGGATAAAATAAAAACAACAATGAAAAAGGAGAAAAAGCTCACACAAAATCTTTCCTGCTTCAAAAACTAATCTAGGCCTTTCAGGTTGAAGCGTAAAAGTAAATCAACTTCTGGAAGCATGTAAGATTGTGTGCAGGTATTTTCAGTGTCTGAACAGAATGCGGAGTAAACACTTACCACGCAAACACATGGAGTAATAAACGACCAGCACCACTTAATCCAAGGGAAAGGCCGGTAACCGATCATACGAGCTATATCGTCCATAAACCTGTCAGCACCTGCGCACACCAAAAGGGCACAACCGAGATTAAACACGGGCAGGCACACGGAGTGATATCACTGGGCTTTGTGAAGGTAAAAGGTCAAACACAGTCACTTTTACTTCTTATGTTGACACTCTGAGTTGTGAATGGTATCAACGGTGATATGATAAGAATCTCAAAGGCTCTTACCGTAGACCCAGGCGACAACCACGCACTCCCAGAATGCCTGCCACAACAGGGTCATACCACTGGCGGAGTAATAATCAAACAGCTGGAAGACGTACATCCCTCCCTGTGCATGGCACACACACACACACACACACACACACACACACAATAACAAGCGTTAACAGACTGCTTCAGTGCACAGGAGCTGTGTATTTCTCAAACTCAAAACTCAAGAACAAGAACTCAAGAACAAGAAAGACAAATCGTAATATATCTAAGGTGTTGATGTGCTCATCACACCCTTGACCCACACAGACATGCCCTGCGTTGAAGAATATTCCGGAGGGAAGCCTTACCTGTGTAACCATGGAGAGATCTATAATGAAGCACAATGAACAGCAGATTGCCACAGCGATCTCACGCTGGTAGCGCATGTAATACTTTCCAGGATAAAGATCAAGAATCCCAGTTACAAAGCCTTCCACGCCAACAAACTGTGACAAAAAAAGGAACAAAAACAGACCCACGCAAGTGTCATTCATCTGGGCATAATTGGAAACCATCACCATTATGTATTATACTGCTCTGTGTAGGCCAAGTGGGTACTTTGACTCTCCTTCACTTCACTGGTTTTCAATTAGAACAACACTGCATATTCAGATCGGCCATGTTAAGCAGGTAAGTTGTGTTGTGATATAGAACACACAGCTACTTTATTGCTACGTCTTGGTTATATCGCTGTCTTGGTGAATGACTCAGGATTACATTTCACTACATGTCGTACTTGTACACCTGTGAATGTGACAAATAAAATCTTGAAATATTACTACGAGATAAATAACAGATACACAGAATAAAAAGAAAACTGACAGAGAATTGGTGAAGTAACCCATTACTTAACTATACCCATGAATTCTGTTTTTGGAGTTTTGATCTTCCAACTGAACATCTCTATGGCTCAATTTCTACCCTTATTCACTTTACTGGAGGGCGTTTGAGTTATCGTCATTTCTTGGGTTTTCTAGAGATGCACTGTTTCTCCGTGCAGCATCTCTAGTGATCAAAGCTTTGTCTACATTTAGAGTCTTTGAGTCAGTCCGCCTCTGTCAGAGGACCTGTTAACCTCTCCACACTATCCTCCCTTTCTGTTCTCCATCAGTCACACCTCGTCACATCAATGTGCCAGTTGTTGGCATATCCCCACCCCCCCTATTGCCCCCATTCCCCCCTGTCACCCCAGACTGACCTGACTGTCGAGTCCCAGAAGTAAAAGCATGAAGAAGAAGAGAGCTGCCCACACCGGTGCCACGGGCATCAGGGACACGGCCTTTGGGTAGGCGATGAATGCCAAGCCGGGGCCTGCGGGGGCGAGGAGGACATGAGAGAGACTCAGCACCTCAGGCACCATCGTGCCTGTTCCACACACACACACATACGCACACACATGCGCACACACAAAGCACTGACACACTGACTTACATACCACAAACAAACGGCACAGTGAGAGATAAAGACAGGATGAAAGGAAAAAAGAAATATATAAAGACAGAAAAAGAGTACATCACAGAGAGTAGGAGAGAGAGAGAGAGATGTAAAGAAAGAGAGAGCAAGAGAGAGTGAGGGGGAAAGAGAGCGAGAGCGAGAGAGAGAGAGAGAGAGTAAGACCAGGAGAAAGAGAGAGAGAAAGAAAGATGTAGGAGGAAAGAAAGAGCGAAGCAGTGTGAGTGGCATACCTGGGTGTGGTGCAGTGGGGTCTGTGTAAGAGTGTTATGTGTGTGGGCCAGCACTAGCATGACAAGTACAACTCTCTTTGCCTGCAGTTTGGGTTTGCCTGGAAGCCTGTGACCTGCCATCGCATCCACACAAGAGTCAGGCGGGTTAGTCGTTAGATCTCTCTCTTCCTCTGAACAGCCTCTGGCTATTGTGTTATTGGAGCAAACTGTGTCAGTTCTATTCTGTGTGTTCTATTGTGTGTGTGTGTGTGTGCGTTTTTAATCTGTATTGCTACTGATTAGTGGCGTGGTTACTCATTTGTCAGTCTGGTTATCTGTTTTACAGCACAGTCAGTAATAGATAAGTTAGACCTTCAAGCAAATGCACTTGGTTATAAATTAATCCCAATGCTACCACACCACAGAGACCCAAGGAGGTTGGCCTTGTCCTTCTCTGGCAGAGGCAGAGGCAGAGGCAGAGGCTGAGGATTTTGGAGGCTGCAGTGTGTATGCATCGCCAGTATATTTTTATGACCTCTACTTTTTGACCTCCACTTTTAGATAGCCAGAGGAGACAAACGGCTGGAAGATAAAGTGTCTGCTGGGGGAAAGTGTTATGTTTCAGCCACGCAGCACTTCTAACCGTATTCCTCCTGAAATAGATCTAACTCCAAAAGTGCTTTCTGAGAGGAAAAGTGAATGTGATGTATTTTCCAAACATACTGGAAGTTCACTGAAGGAGAATGCCGGCTAGGCATACCCAATATTTGCAGTATTTTAGTATTTTGGCTTATATATGCAAGTCGATGAATTTAGGAATTATTTTGACTACCATTTCCTCCTAGTTTTGTACTGTTGCATGTTTTTTTTTACATTTGACATGTAACAATGTATGTCTGTCTGTCTGTGCAATGAATGTGTGTGCTAACTATATGGATTTATCATACATTTACAGAAACAGTTCAAATGCATCTATTGTCATGTATCAGTCATCAGATACTCAGCTCTGAGCTGAAAGGGTTGATGGTCTATTTTAAATCTTACTTCTCTGTCACCTTCTATGGAAAACTGGCAACTTATTCATGTTTTGTCTTTATTTTTTCTCGGTAGCACTGATTAAGTGATTCACAAAGTTCTGCTTTCAAAGTCTACTAGTGTCAATATATTCTGTGCCAATATATACTGTGAGATAACTCAGACTCACAGGGAAAAAAAAGCATTTTTATTTCATATAACTAGGTAATTTTTTTATACCCACACGTGTCAGATAATTACACCCGACATAGGTCCAGTTTCTATAAAATTAAGCTATGGTGTTCAAGATGTTTATTTCTGACATATCTTCCTAAAACCTAAGGAGAAGAGCAGCTGTATTTTTGTGTTTCTGTGCGTGTATAATGTATTTTTAATACTGGTTATAGTAAATGTAATCAGAATCAACAGTGGCATCCAGTGTGATATTTATCTGTCTGGCAAGATGTATTAGACGACTGCAACGTGAGTTTTAGCTTTACAGTCGCTTCATTTATGGTGGTCATTAATAACTTGAGAGGATTGTTGGATAATAAAAGAATTATTATCTTTACTTGATGACTGATGTATAGGACAAAGGAATACAGCTTTCCTGCAGTAACTGCTGTGATAACCAGTGTGGCCATGTGGGTCATTATGATACTCACACACAAATCAAAAGTGAAATAACTAAAACAGAAAGAAATTGAGTTTTTGCAACAAAACTGGATGATAACCCAATTGTCCTAGATAACTTGCTTATTATGTGCACATTTCAAATCTCAGATGCTCTGTCTTTTGATAATAATGTATGATGGACAATTAGTTTGTACTGTGTTGCGGTTTAGTATGGTTAGACTGGGGTACTCGGACCTGAGGACTGAATCACATGTTCAGTTTCCTGCCTTCCTGTCCTCTGTGCTTCTTTCCTGCCATGCTAACAGGGATAATGCAGTCATGTCTACTGACTGGGCTTATGGCTCCACTGGACTGGGGCTGTATTAACAGTGTATGCTTTTTTATTTAAATAGCAGAGGATTACCTGCTGATGCAGTCAGCTCCAGGACCCCTCTTGAAATCGAGATGTGCACATCTCAAGAGGCAAATTTCCTGGTTAAATAATCCTTAAATGAATATTTAAATAAATTAAAAAATGTAGATATATAGAGATATAGAGTAGATGTGAATCACATGTCAGATACTGGGACTGAAAGAGAGTAGAATCCTGTTAAGAGGATCAAAGAAGGGGGACTTCTGTGACAAAAAATGTACAACAGCCTGCAAGAATCTGAATGGATTTCCAATCACTAGTTAACAAAACATAGCAAACCTAAAAGAGGCTGATCATGAAAAAAAAAATGCCACGGTTTGGAATAAATCTATTAGGCAGTTTTAGACAAGAGCAACTCTGACAAACCTTTCCCTAAAACCACAAGTGCACATACAAGTTCCTCAAGGATCCAGATTCAAACAGACAAACAGAACATGATGCACAAACACAAACTTACACAACAGTACACACAGTCTGCTCAGGCGCAAATACTGTCACACTCATACACACAACCTGTGATTCACTCTCTATTACACACACACGCACGCACACACGCACACACGCACACACACACACACACACGCACACACACAACTGTCCAAACACCGAACAGACACACAAAAAACACACAGCTCTTAGGCGTTTTCATGGCACAAGTGTACATTACTGCATGTTCTATCTACCACAAGTTATATGCTGAAGCACAATCTGCCCATTTCTGTCTCAACTGCCCTTCCACTGGACACAGGACGAAATGAATCAGTGTCCCTCTGAGTTTTTGACACCAGTGCCATTCTGTGACCTTAAGGACCTCAGGAGAAACCCGGCGACCTGTATGGGTCCTAAAGTATGTTTGGGGTCTGTCGCTCAGCCAGGGTGCAGGCTGTTCCTCCTCTTAGTCTCAACAAACCGGTGGCTGGGATTTAGTCTACTGCGGCTGAGGGGTTGAAGTGAGCGCTGTCTTGTCACACGGAGTGATATCACAGCTGTGGACACCAGTCATGCAAAAGGAAAAAGTGGAAGAGAAGGTCCAAAACGGCAAGAGACACCAGTGATCTCCACACACACAGGCCTTTTGGTTTAGGTTTGAGTGCGGAATGAACTTAAAAGGCCTTCTTAGAATGGTGTATGTGTAGAAATAAGCAAAATGCCACATGTTTAGGGTGACATTTATAGGATTCAAAATACATATGAATGTTTAGAGGTAATACAGGTAATACCACACCGAAAGACTTGTCAACAATGTGGTTCCTTGTCAAAAGGACTCAGGGTCAAATGTAAGGAGATCATCTTTGGTGCGCCTTCACAAAGATAGCCATCAGAGCAACTGCTGTCTTTTCTCCATGGCATTGAGTAGCGTTTCTCTTTCACAACTTTCACTTGGTACCTCAAGAAACTGGCTGACAGGTCTAATCTGAATCAGGGGTTTACTACTGTGAATCACCTGCAGCCAAAATTCTGAAATGTTACAAAATAATGAAATAATTTCAAAACCACAAAAAAAGGTTTAATCAACCAGTTTGATGGAAATCCAGTTTAATGCAATCCCATGCAGTTTGGTACGTGATGAGTCTGTTATGCTCCTGGCTAGATGACAAACAGTAAAGGAGTGTGTCTGGGGCCATGAAGGGGTGCTCAAAGGGATCCTCACCAAGAAGGCACACAAACTACAGTCCCACCCCCTTCCCTGCAGGGCTGACCTGCGGATCCTCATGATTAGCACCCAATTCTGCGTGCGATTATCATCACACAATGGCATGATTAATCGCAGGAGACGCCATACTGGTGTGGGCAAAAATAAACTGCTCGGCTGCCACAGCCGTTATATATTCTAAAAATAGCACAAGTGCAGAAGGTGACCTTACAGTTGCTATGGTCTACCTATGTTAATGGGGGTTTCTCCACAATAAAGCAAATAGACTTAACTTTCGAAGTATGGTGTTTTGTGAATTTTGACTATTCAAAAATGTTATTCTTTTTTATTATTACCAAATATAATCCATGTTTTTTAGGAGTTCAATGATTAATGATACATGAGCAATTTAATAGGTTATGCAATAATTAGTTGGGGAACCTTTTCTTGAAAATATTTTTCTTACCATAAAATGTTATATTAACTAGGACAACCTTTAAATTCAGTATGTCAGAGCAAAGCAACTTTAGGGTCTGAATTGAGGCCATTTATGTTACAGACAAATGCACCGTGAAGATGTGTACTTACACAGTCAATGTGTTATCTGTACAGTAGGCACCAACAGGGCTATGCACTTTAATGCATAGGTGTTTTTTAGAATAGCAATAACTACTGGAATTTTAAAAGAGATAGTTTACCTATGCTGATGGACACCCATTTTGTATTGTTTTTAACGTAGAAGGGAAAAGGGAAATCTCTGCAACTAGGGGAAATGTTTCTGATTTTGTCAAGTCAGTACTACATAACATAAAATTACTAGCATAAGTAGCTTTTTAAAAATGCCTTCTAGATGTTGAAATACCACCGTTCACTGTTGCTGTATAGAATACTGTACAATGGTATTCGTCTAATAATAATAATGATCATTCATTATTAATGTGATATTCTTCTGGCTTGCTCCTTTTCCCTTTCAGCGCAAAAACACACACTGCACATTCCTACTGGCATGAGGGTAAGTAGTTGGATGAGAATGTTCTCTGCATGGAAAGGTAAACTATCACTTAAAGAGCAGAGATCTATAGTGGTATTAGTCAGAGCTGTTCAGAAATGGATTCACAGATAGATCAGAGAATACACTCAAATCCTTATCTGCAATTCAGCATCGTATCAGAGTCATCAAGTAAAGAAAATAAAGTCCTTGAATCCATCGAAAGATCAAAAATGCTAACTGCTAAATGCTAAGATGCTAACTTCCTACTCTAGGAATGGCCAGGTGTGGAGTCATAGGTACTATCTAAGCAGGGCTAACATGCAATAACGCAACCTGATCATGCCTTAGGTAAGTAGCATGCTACACTCCACTGTTTTACATTCTTAATGTCAGTAGTAATGTCGTTAGTTAGACAGACTCATGGGGGGCTGGTGTAGTCTGAGGTTAGGTCTGGTAAAAAGGTTATTGGAATCAGTTCCACACTACAGCGCTCTCTATAACTATCTCTTTGTACAGCCTTTTTCCTGTTCACTGCTATGCTTGCACGTCTCAGTCAAACGTATTCATCAGGTTACAGCTAATTTGATGACTTCTACTGAACCTTTAAGCCAGTGCATGTCTGTGTCACTCATTTGACTATTCATTCATTCGCAAGTTACCTCTTCGTACAAAAGACACACATTCACAAATACGTTTAGATGCATACATATAAACTCTCACACCCACGCACAAACGTGCACACAAATACGCAATCACACACATATATACACGCACACACATACACTTACACACACACACACACACACACACACACACACACACACACACACACACACACACACACACACACACACACACACACACACACATACAAACATGAACCCATTCCAACACATAACATTCTGCATCCAAACTCTCATTCTGATGATCTATTGAGAACATGTGTTCACCTTATCTGGCACACACACACACACACACACACACACACACACACACACACACACACACACACACACACAAACACACACAAACACACACACACACACACACACACAAACACATTTCAAACAATCAAAACATCTGCCTGAATGTTCATGAAAAAGAAAACAGACAATCAATCCAAAAATAGAACACCCCTAGCATTCTCAAACATACATTTGCTAGCATGTGGCACATGTTCTTTAAAACATCATATGGCTGACTCCTTTGTTTCAGAAAATAAAATACATGAATAATAAACAACTCAACACATGAACTTGAAATAGACATCAGTTACGTCAACTGGAAAGAACTGGATATGGAGCTGAATTATTTAGGAGAAACATCCTTGTGGCACAAGAAAATGGCTGCTGCTAGCATTCAATAACTACTTGATTCACATGGCAAGAAAACGTTTCCTGTGAGTAACAGAGCAGCGACATACGGGAGGTGAGCAACATCGGTTACAGGAAACACTGCATGTTCTAACCATACATCTGTATTAAAGCCTTCTAAACGAAATGCACGAATGCTTTGGTTAGTGGAAAAAAATAGTGAGAGCGAGCGGGGGATGTGTACCTGATTCGGCCACTTTGGAGATGTCCACTCCTTGGTCTGCGGCCATGAAGCCCAGGATGGAGAAGACCACGAAGCCAGAGAAGAAGCTGGTGCCGCTGTTAATCAGGGCCAGCACAAACGCATCCCTGCACACCAGCACAAGAGCACACCCATCAAATGATTCGCCACAACTAGCAACTGGGCTACAATTTCACACTGCTTGTATATACTTAGCAAAGTACCCAAAGTGCTTTACAGAAAAGGCCCATACTCATTCTTACACGCACGCACGCACACACACCCACACACACTAAATGGTGAAAGGCTGTCATGCAAGGCATTAGGAGCAGTATGGGGTATCTTGCTCAAGCGCATCTAACAGGGAGGAGGTGGAATCGAACCAGCAACCCTTCAATTACTGGGCGACTCCTCTACCTCCTGGGTCCCTGTCTCCCCAATGCCAGTGAGTAACTTTCAATTACTTTCAATTGCCATTTGACCTTGATTTGATCTTGGCAAACTAATTGACAACCAAACTCAATATCCTTTTTCGTTCCAACTCTGACTTACTTATAGCAGTCGTTGTTGAATCTGTTGTAGCTGCCAAGAGCCGTGAGAGCTCCCAGGCCGATGGCGTAGGAGAAGAATATCTGGGTGCCTGCATCAATCCAGACCTGGACAAAAACAGAGATGCAAGCAGCTGAGAAGACTGCTCCTAAATCACAACCCTTGGGGCACGCCAGAAATTGGACAACTAAAGACTTGCTGCGATTCAGTGAAAGCACAACGGCACAGACAAACATAGCATTTCCTTCAGGACGCAGGGCTGCAGCTAAGCCTCCTTGAAGCAGTAAATGAGAAACACCGCACAGCTGCCATTGTCGTTTTTTTTTATATGCCTACTATCACACATGGTGAATATTACAGTACTTTTCATTTCCTTAATGAAATAATTATACAAATGGTCTTTTAATATTCCTTAATTAGACGGCAGTCCTCTGCTTCAGTCAAGTGTGAGACGTGTGTGTAATTGAAGTCAGATGTGCTTAAGGCCATGGTGCTGTATTGCTGTATGATGAATAGATTTTATTTATTTATTTTTCTTTTGTGGGTGGTGGGGACATAACGATCATACCTGGGGCTCTCCGAGCTTAGACCAGTTAGGCTTAAGGTAGTACATGATGCCATCGTAGGACCCCGGCAGGGTCACCCCTCGCACAAGCAGGATGATCAGCACAATGTATGGGAACGTGGCAGTGAAATACACAATCTGAGAGAGGAAGGGAGGAAGAGGGGGAGGGACAGAGAGAGAGAGAGAGAGAGAATGAAGATTGAAAAACAATGAAACACCAAACCTGGGGTCTGTTTCCCAAAACCATAGTTGCTAACTAAGTTAGCTACTTTGTTGGTTGCAATGCAATTTCCCATTGCCAACCAACTACGTTGCTAATTGGTTAGCAACTATGGTGTTGGGAAACACATCCCTGGTCAATAACCCTAGTGTTGACAGCACTCATTCCCAGAAAGTCCTGTGAAATAAGGCTGTTCGATTATGAAAAAAATCTGAATCACGATTATTTGGGCCAAAACTGAAATCACGATTATTCAAACGATTATTTTGTTTTCCTCAGTAACATGCTTCATTTATTGAAAATGTACTCAAAAACATTTCGAAAAAACATTCTTGTACCTTCAGATTTTCCCTAATACCTTTCTTCGTAAACATTAGTAAGTCTCCTTTGATGTCTAATGTACAAACAGTAGAAATGTCTAATGTATACATCTAATGTACAGTACAAAAAGTAGAAAATAATTAGGACAAAAACATTGTTGCCCTCGATTTTATTTGTTTTGAGATCGTTTGGTCCTGTTTGGCCCATTTCCACCGCACTCTTTGCGTATTCAGCGCGTGGCCGTATTCTGTCCGTATTCATTTAGAATGCACGTTAACAGATTAGACCATTTCCACCGCAAGCGTGTTCTGAGCGTATTCTGTCCCTATACAAACCTATTGTATACGCCCACGCGCTGAACACGGCTACGTGCTGAACAAGGCGGTGGAAATGAGCCCTTACAATTCGATTAATTGAGCAGCCCTACTGTGAAAATATTCACGCTTTCTGAAGTGAATATCACAGCCTTACTTAACGACACACGTAAAGATAAGACTACGTGGAAGAGCTTATCTGCTTCCCAGTCTACTTCAAACACAGTGAAACCTTGAACTGTTCATATAAAGACACACCTTTACAACCTGGCTTTGCACCCCTACACTGGCACAGGCGTAAAATGCAAATATTTCAACAGTATCCTGGGCCGTGTGTTATCAATACACTTGTAAAACTAGGACAAGTGCTTCATACCAAGATCTCCTTGACAGACAAAAAAGAAACAAAGAAGTCAATATCATTACTATTCGCAGACTTCACTTTGTGCTTGCAGTCAGGAGTCGTCTTATTTTTGGGCTGTGGCGGAGGCTGCCGTGCCCTTGAGAGGGAACATTTGGCATACAAGACAGAGTGGGCTCCTCAAACAGGGCCCAGAAAGTGGACCATTGTCCCATCTGCTGCACCTCAAACTCAAAGTCTCCTTTCGAACGCTTGGTGTTCTGCCATACCGTTCTAGAATGCGACAACAATAGGAAGCTGTGGCGGAACTCAAAAAGAAGGGGGAATGCATGGGACCTGAATGCACACTGACATTGACTCAGCTACACAGACACAGTGAAGTCAGAAAAAATAATCAATGAACAGTAGATTATCTCTGCCTCTGCTCTATGTTGTACATGAGGGGAGAGAATGGGGCTGAGAGAGAGAGAGAGAGGGAGAGGGAGGGAGTGAAAGAAAGAGAGAGCGGGGGAAGTCAGAGAGTAAAAGGTCTAGCTGACTTTGAAACAGACCCCCCACGTGGACTGCTAATAGCAATGGCATATTACGCCTGCATTAATGCAACCCTAAAAAGGGAAAAAAAACCTCTGTGGGATACAAAAGTGGTGCTGTGCGTCTGCAAACAGCCATGACCTTAAAAGCATTTGGATGCATGCCCAAATCTGTCCCTCACATTTTTTTTTGGGTCCTGACAACGCACTCATGGAGGGTTGTACTACAAGGACACTGCTGCCCAGTGCACAACAATGAGCAATAATGCATTACATGCTTTTGTGTTGCAAAAGCTCTGTACAGCTCCGACTCCTAGTGCATTTTAATTTTAAAAAATTAGCCAAGACTACTGGTATCCTGCAGTGGCAGTGAATGGAAAAAGTATGACACTCTGAATTGAACAAATCTCCTCAAGGAAAAAGCAATACACCCTATTAGGAGAGCACAGGATATGTAGTATGTGTGACTGTGCCAGAAATCTACATTAGCAGAATAAGGGGGGGGGGGGGGGGGGGGGGGGGGTGTCGAGAGACGTAGAAATCTTTTCTGCAGGGGGACCATGGGTGACCACGCCTCCATAGCCCATAAGATGGCTGTGGCCATCTGCAATGGAGCCTAGTCACGTCTCACTGCAGACAATCCAGCCCGACCGGCCAATCGCGAGCACGCATTCCGACGGGTCGCTCTGGAATATTTCATGGCCACACCCCCTTCCCCCACCTTCCCTTCTCTCTGCAAATGACGTTGCCATGGCTACCCGCTGCCTCAACGGTCATACTGAAGCAGGCAGCAGAGAGGGTGGAGCTATGGGAATCAAGATGGAGGGGGAACAACAAAACAAAAACATAACAAAACACACACACACATGCTAGTTACAGTCTGTTCTCACCCACTCAGGAGAATCAGAGACACAGAGAGAGGGAGAGAGAGTTGGAGGATTACGAGTGTTTACGAAACAGCTGCGATTGGGTGTGTGCGCGTATGTGTGTGTGTTTGTGTGTGTGTGTGTGTGTGTGTGTGGGTCGCCAGCTGCACAGCCATTTGCTATCCATCTGATAACACCTGACGCCTGACGGGATGTAGTGGACCTGAGATGGAAAAGCAAACAAAGGCATTTTTTGCATGCAAAGCTAGAAACAAGGCTGATGATGGGCGACACCCAAGACGTTTGTTTCCTCACTTTTTGTATGGCCGGTATTGTTTCTGCACTTCAATCAAATACAGATTTGTGAAACCATTTAGCTTCTGTGTGCGATCGCTACCCTCCTTGCATTTGCACTTTTTTTTGGAGTTAAGCACAGAGCGAGCAAAACACTGAACTAAGGCACAGATGCAGACACCACTTCTACTTCCCTGCATACAAAGCTAAAAATAATGACATATTTTTATCCCCGTTCTTTGCCTTTTGAAGCATGGGAGTCTGACAGAACAAGAGTCTCTTTTGCTCACTGACGTAGATGCTACCTACAAGCCTGACCTCTGCCGCAAGGATGCTGGCACGGACCACTGCTGGGATGAGAGGGAGGGAGAGGGAGGGAGGGAGGGAGGAATTGAGGAAGGGAGGGAGAGATAGGGAAAGGGGGTGGGAGGGCCAGAGAGAGAGGGGGGGGGGGGGTAGGTGGAGAGAGAGAGGAGAGAGAGTGTGTGTGTCTCTGCAAGCAGAGATCACTCTTACATAACAGTGAGTGTAGCCAAGAAGGCAGCTTTTGGCTGATGTCCCCAGGCCCTGCTTTCACATGTAATCATACCTTAGATGTGCTCGTTAGCATTTTAGCACTAGCTGTGTGTTTGTGTGTACTGGAGGAGGGTAGGATGGTGAGGAATGGGGGACAGTTGTGTTTGTGCGTGTTTGTGTGTTGTCTGTCTGTCTTTATTTATAAATAATGTGTGCAAATCCATGTATTTGAGGTCTTGTTTCAGAGTGAAAAAAACGGACGTCATGCTTGCATAAAAATGATGCTTCAAAGACAGAGAGAGGGAGAAAGAAAGTGAAAGAGAGAAAGAGAGTGAGAAGAGAGAGAGAGAGAGAGAGAGAGAGAGAGAGAGAGAGAGAGAGAGAGAGAGAGAGAGAGAGCTCTAAACCTTGATCAAGTAAGCCAGGCCAAATGTAATTAGCAGAAGGTTTGGATAAAGCTGTACAGTAGCTCTGCTGAGCAACTTCTTTAAGCTGAATGCATCTGATGAGATTACCATCGACAGAAACGTCAATATCGCAGCGGTCTCTAGACAGTGTTCATCACCACAAATAAACCAACATGCTTAACCACACAATTCATTTGTTTGCACTTAATTGTAGCAAATCAGACATGTTCTGAAAAGTGGTGATGCGAAAGAATTGTCTTTACACAGTTTGTGGGGGGTAAAGGGTCCTGGTACGCCTGCTTCTGCCAATAAAATCAGCTTCTGTGTGTGTGTGTGTGTGTGTGTGTGTGTGTGTGTTTGTGTGTGCTGGCTGAAGGTAGCAGAGCGAGAGAGAAGTGTAGGTAGGTGTCTGTGTAGGTAAGTGTGTGTACTGTATGTGTGTAAGTGCGTGCATGTGTGTGTGTGTGTGTGTGTGTGTGTGTGTGTGTGTGCACATGCCAGGGACTGACAGTGGCCTTTACCTTTCCTGTCGACTTGACCCCCTTCCACACGCAGAAGTACACCATGACCCACACGGCCAGGAGACACAGCGCCAGCTCCCAGTTCATGCTGCCTGGCTGGTCCAACCCATTAGAGATGTTCAGCACCTTGTTCCTTAATAGCCACATAGAAGGACAGGAGCAGCAGCAGAGAGAGAGAGGGAGGGAGAGAGAAAGAGAGAGAGAGAGAGAGGGAGGGAGCGAGACACAGAGAGACAGAGAGAGAGAGAGAGAGAGAGGGAGGGAGAGACAGAGAGAGAGAGAGAGAGAGAGAGAGAGAAAGAGAGGGAGGGAGGGAGAGACAGAGAGAGAGAGAAGGAGGGAGGGAGAGACAGAGAGAGAGAGAGACAGACAGAAAGAGAGGGAGGGAGGGAGAGAGAGAGAGGGAGGGAGAGAGAGAGAGGGAGAGGAAGTGGGGGATAGAGAGAGTAGAAGAGTGGAAGAAAGAGTGACAGAATGAGAGAGAGAAAAAATAGAGAGAGATTAAACCCAGAACCTGTGACCACTGACAGGACTCCATTCATTGCAGGACAATCACCTCATTCAGGCCTCTTGTGACAAAGGAAGCAGGAAAGGTCTTTCTGATCTGAACCCCTGAACCCCTGACCTCTACGCCGCTGTAATTTGATGAGGCTCCGTGTTGTGTTAGGCATCATGAGGAGGAGGCTCACTGCACAGCGACCTTGCGCTCTGTCTACGTGCTGACCGTGTTGGGATACGGCCGCGACCTTCACAGATACAGTAAGTGTGCTCATATCTCAGAGCCGGGCTCCAGGGAGCCCGCAGCGGAGGGCAAACGCTTCGCCTTGCACATTGCTCAGGGTCACATGGTCAGACACAAGTGGATGACCTTGAAACTGTTCCAGCGCAATTAAAAAGTAAAAAATCTAAGCAAATCAGCGGCAAGGGAGAAAAACAAGCTCTGCCATTCACTTTTACTTCTCCTGGTTCCTCTAGTTCTACATTCTAGGTTCTACGTCAAAATTTGCTTTATGGATGGATTTTTTTCTGTTGCACTGCAGATAACAAAGCCTTAAATGCTGCCCTAAATCATTTAATGAGACTATTTTTTTGCAAATCCCCAGAGAAGTCAATCCCAGCTTCAGAAAGTAAAAGCCCTGACATGTATTCATTTTATCTGTGCACTTAACACAGGTGATTTCAGTAATTGTCTGGTGATTTGTAAGCCCTTTAGGAATAGAGGGTTTAGGAAATGGTTTGATCAAATTTGTGGCTGTGTTTTTACTAAAAGCTTAATTGACCAAGCAGTACCAATTGGTTGAAGCAGACATTATCCGTCCACCGTAAAGCGAACGAATGGCAATGCTGATGTTTCAGACGCTTACACAAAGTGAAAGCGGCTGATGCATCAGGCTAGGGATTAACCCTTCTGCAAAATAAAAAAACCAAGACACACACTTACTCCCAAAACTCGATGATGGGAGAACGCCCAGCTGCTAACTCCTCGCATGTCAGGTTGCCGAAGGTGGCGTTGCCGATGGTTCCGTTCTGGCACTGGTCCTTGTGGAAGATCTCGATGCAGCTGTCTGAATTCCACGGGTTGTCACATGTGGACCAGGGCAGCGTGCTGTTGAAGGACTTGATGAAGTAGTAGAAGCCCCAGGCCAGCACCATGATGTAGTAGGTGTTGCAAAAGAACACGATCACCATGGACGCGTAGCCCAGTCCTGAGGTACCACACAGTGTAGGAGGAAAGAGAAAAGAAAAAGATGAGTAATTAGAAAAGAAAAATGGCCTGAATGCATTAGAAATTATATATCAGTATATTGACAGCAAGCTGGCTGTGTTGTGATTGAAAAAAAAGAGGTGACTGTTCTGTGCGTTCAGCGGAAACATATTTCTCTGAGCATGACGAGAATGGAAGGGCCAGCCTGCTTCGAAGTGCAGAAAATGCCATTAAAGGAAAGGTATTTATAGAACAACAGCCTTTATGCTCGTTTCTACAGATGTTCATGCTTCGCTCCTTGCGCGTGATAAATTACCAGCGAAAGCTGCTGATTTGTTTATGCAAGCACGGCATGTCTACCTTTCAGACTGATGACTTATGGAAACAGGGAAGAGCTGATTGCACACAAGCATTCAAAATCTATAAACACGCAACACATTGGCCTGTGGCAGGTATAGAGTTATTCTGATGTAATTACTAAATTACGTAAGTGTGCGATTTCCGGTACGGCTGAGTATGTGCTTCAACTGCAAGATCCGTGGGTGTACAAAGTGCGTTCGGATATACAGTACATCTGCTGTTTGCACCAAAGAGAGAGTGAAATGGAACAGGTACCTTTGAACAGCGGAGCAATGTTCCAAACGTTGATACTTCCAGCCTTCATGAACTGACCCAGAGCAATCTCCAGGAAGAAGATCGGAATACCCCCAAGAAATATGAACAGCACATATGGGATGAGGAAGACTCCTAAGGGATGGACAGAAAGAGAGCGAGAGAGCGAGAGAGCGAGAGAGAAAGAGAGACAGAGAGAGGGAGAGATTTTATTAAGACACTTTGCTTAAGACTTTTAAATTTTAATGCATGACATTGGCACTAACATTTTAATTTGTGCTCTCGGCAACAGAGCTGTACACAAATGATTTAGAATGATGAGACCACATGCTTTGCACTAATTGGGGCCGAGTATGCGAGTATGACAGAGAGGGAGAGGGTGAACAAGAGCAGGAGAGAGGGACCCAGAAAAGCCCCCTTGTCACAGACTAATCATGACAGACTAACCCCCTCCTCCCCCAGCTTGACCAATCACACACAATCTTCCAGTAATGCTGTTTGCTTATCCCACTGCAGTAATGCATTAGCCAGCATCCCACTAACTGTGTCGTGAGTGCACGACAAACCTGTCATCTGCAATGAGGCCTCGGCCCCTGCGTTTGATGGGCGGCTTTGGAAGCCCACCGGCTTGGATGAGGGGGCAGGGCCTGGAGCCTGGCTGGCCAATGAGAGGAGGCGGGGGCAGGGTCACTGGCTGTGCAAGCAGCAAGACTCCTAATGCAGATTACCCATTCAGCGATGCACCGCACTCAATGGAGGTCCATCCAGATGACATCATGCCCTAACAACGGCAACACCCCCCCACACACACTAAAGCCTACCCCTGCCCCCTTGCCCCCTACGCCTTCTCCCAGGCCCACAGGCCAGCTGATAGGCTAACAGTGACTGCAAGTTGGAGAATGCCGAGAAGCAGTTATTCAAAGCGCCACCCGTTGCATAACGGCTAGCTCCGTGGGCTAGCAGGAGTGGCCTAAGGCTCCCTAGTGGATTAGAAAATGGACGCTCAGAGGCCAGAGGCGACCCACCCCCCCCCCCCCCTTTTTTTGTTTTATGGAAACTAAACTGAATGGGGCAACAGTGGAAAGAGTTCAGGGACGGTCATAACACCCCTCTAAACCCAGGTATAGACTGGTACCGCAAGAGGGCTAGCGTTTGGCTGTACATTAACCTAATTTGACTGAACTGCACTGTGACAAAGGAGAAGGCGAAAAAAAAAAAGTGTTCAACTTGAGGAATCTGAACTGGGTGAATGAGTAGCTTTGCCTGAACTCCTTTTTTTCCCGGAGCATAAGCTACTGTTCAGAATGAGGCGACCGTGACTGGGATAGAAGCCTTTTCATAAACTGCACACAAAAGGAGTGGGACAAAGGGGGGTGGGGGGGAGAGATCCTCACACACAATGTGCAGCACAGAGAGACCTTCAGCCTTACAGAAACAAACGCTCCCCTGACCGGCGGCTATTATAACAGCCCCGACTTCTGCGTCTGCTGCTTGCGCGAGTGGCTGTAAAAATATGTAGACGTGGGCTTTAAGAGAGGCGAGAGGAGATGGCTGATTTGAGAGGCTTGAGAGGCTGATTTGCAAACAAAGAGCAGGTTATGGAAATGGCCGCAGGACGATGAATGAGCTTGTGACTGCCAGCTCATATACTAGGAGGCGGAAATGAGACGCACCGACGACACGCCTCTGACTCACAAACACACACACACACACACGTGCGCTTGCTCGATCACTATCACAGACTGCGCATGCTTGCTGTCGTGACTACTCTAAGGAGGAGGGGGGAAGAGAGGGGTGAAAGCATGTCAGCGGAGCGGGAGCACCTGACTACCTAAACCTAAACCCGTGATGCGACGCGCAATAGATGTAGGCGACAACGGCGGCAACGTTGACTTTCACACTTAGGCGCACACCATCCTCGGCAATGGCCAATAAATCCGCACGCCAGCCAACCTCTCCCTGCTGATGGTGTCTTCCACTGCACAAGGCACATGGCGATAACACGCGCAAGAAAACGACTCCGTGTTTCAGAGGCCCCCTGCAAGCAGGACGCCAGACTTGGAGACACTGGGCCAGACTGAGAGCATTTCTGCTGAACGGTAGCCTATTTCCCCCACTTCCCGCCATCCTATTTACCTGCGAGTAATTAGCTCAGCCATTATCGCCGGTGTTGCACCGGCTCTGAGCTGCTCAGGAATAACCTGGCCCATTCAAGCCCACTGTAGTAGGGAAAGTCCACTAAGCCTTCTATTCTCGACGGGCTAAGTAACTGTCTGGAGCCTTGCTGGCCCTTCAAAGGATCGACCGATATGAGGTCGCCAAATCCCATTTTGCTCGACGTCGGGCAAAGACCGCACCCTGCGAGTGCACAGCACACACCTGAGCTGCATCATCCTCTCAGGCAAGCAGGAGGCCTGATAGTTTTCTTCTCTTCCTTAAGGAGATACTATGCAACTTTGAGTGCTTTTTCTCAACGGCGCTCCCACTAGTGTTTCCAAATAAATAGACAGTCGTACAAATGGACTGTTTTCCCTTCCCCTCACCCTGTGTACGCTGTCAACAAAGTAACCGACGAATACAAAAGAAGTTATGTCTACCGAGTAAAGTCAGAATATCATAATTTCTTTAGAACTTAACGTGATCCTGCTTCTCATGATATTAAACACTTTGTGAGTCTGAGTGTGAGGGTGCCACGACGGACACCCATATTATTGCAAGTGTGGTTTTCTGTCCACAGACAGAATAGACATCCAGAAAGTCTTCATTTGCCTGATAATGATTCATTTAAGCATCTACAAAGCCTTGCTGGCTGTTATAAGACATTGAGACAATGCTATAAATACCACGCCCCACCCTAACTCCTTACAGCCAACACATGGAAGTTAGCATCTTACTACTGACAGCTTGGTGGGAATTAATCTGTAGCTCAGAGTCACGAGCACAACTGAAACTGCTAATGATCTCTGCTTTTTTCCTCCTCCCATCATAGCAGTAAACAAACACATACGCGTGAGATTAAGAGAGTGGCCATTTTTTTCAGAAATCACTTCATGTGCGCATACTGTATACACCGCCATAACCTAAACCGAACTGATTTTAAATGAATTTTGTTGGATTAAGCCAATCCAGTTATCCATTTCCTGGTTATTTTAGTGTTATTCAGATCAGTGTGTTCAGCCCGTGGCATGAGATTATCAGCCAGGCCGTCAACACACTTCATTACTCTGAAGTGACAGCGGTCTTAAGTGCTGGAGGCACAGTGGCCAATCTGTTGGGGGGGGGGGGGGGGGGGGGGTATGGGGGGTACTCACTCCCTGACTGGACGGAATGACACACAGAGCTGAACACCCATCGCTGAGACAGACGAGCGACTCCCTGCAATTACTGCCACTCCTCCGACAGACTGTCATATGTGCGGAAAACGGCAATAAAACCAAACTGTGAGCAAAAGATGAGCAGTGACGACACACTAGCCGAGTAACAGCATTGACCTTAACCACTTGCAGCCGAAAAAGAAATATGACCTGGGCTAGCCACGTGAGGTGGTGGCCTTCCAACGCTGGCTGCCCTACTTTCTTTCCCGTAACAAATGGCCTCTATTATGTTGGGAGATGAGAGAAACGCACCCTTCCCTCTCCTAGTGGAGGCGACAAAATGGCCCGGGGCCCGATGTGGACGCTCCAGGACCCGGGATTGGCTCGCACCGACCATTCCAGGCCTGAACCCTGGAGCGCCCTGGGTCCCAGTCAGAAAAAGGGGATTAAAAGATTAACAGATACTCTTCTTAATCGCTCGTCCACGTGGGCCGAGGAGCTGATGTCAGTCGAGGCGGACGGCCAAACAAACTCGGCCGTATTCACACTATAACCCCAGCCTGGCCTCACTTCTCCTGATGTCGCCACTTCCGCCCGCCACAGCAGTCTAGCATTGCACAGCACTGCGTCTATTTCACACACATTTCACTGTCACTATTTGACTTCACACCATATCTAGTACTACAAAGCTTTAATAGCAACTATTAAAGTTGCTCACTTACAGCCACAACAACGGCAAAAGCCTTGCAGCTCTGTTCCGTCATTACTCTGCGGCGATAACATGTGATTGCGACCACCGGTACATAATCCAATCCCATTAAAAAAAATCAGACATGAAATGACATGAAATGTGCTCTCATCCCAATTTTTTCACTAACTGGACAGATTCCAGCGGATTGTAAGTATGACCGAGCAAAGCCCTTTACAGACAAAAATGGGACCGTGGGATTGGGCGAGATCAGCTCCTGACAGTAGATATGCATAATAATCCCAGATGGCATAGCTGAGGGATGACATCGCTGTTTGACTGGCACGAGGACATGCCGACGCGCACAGCGGCACGAACGCAGGGTGCAACGAGTGCTGGTGAGCAGACCTCTGTGGGCTGCAGCCCGCCAAGGACAAGCAGAGGGCTCGCTGCAGACACTATAAATCTCCAGTGCTAGAGGATGCTGCTGTGCTGTGCTGTGCTGTGCTGTGCTGTGCTGTGCTGTGTCGTGCTAACGCTACCTGCTGCTTTTCAGGAGGTGCAGGCGATGCTGTGCTGTGCTGTGTCGTGCTAACGCTACCTGCTGCTTTTCAGGAGGTGCAGGCGATGCTGTGCTGTGCTGTGTCGTGCTAACGCTACCTGCTGCTTTTCAGGAGGTGCAGGCGACAGAGTCCGCAGTCAGTGCCACCACCATACAAACCACTGCGCCACCTCTCATCTTCGTTCATCCTTCTCTCTCTCTCTCTCTCTCTCTCTCTCTCTCTCTCTCTCTCTCTCACACACACACACACACACACAGATGACTGCAAACTTTGTCTTCACTCCATCAAGAGACCACAGATTAAAAAAATCTGCAATGTCACAGACAGCCCCACAACTTATCAACTCAGAAAGAGAGGAAAATGCGGCATCCCTCACGGGGCTGGCTTCCTATTAACCTCATGTAAAACTGAACAGACCATCATAAGGTCATTCAGGTCCCTGTGCACTCACGTGACAAACTCACATAAATCTCTTTCCCCTGCAGCTTATACAGATGGCTTTATTTGGTGATTTCCCTGTAAAGGTTGCAGTACAATACATTCCTGGGATAGACTAAAATTATGACGACCTCTCACTTGATTTGATAGGATGCCCTTGTGCATGGAATGTAATCTCCAGTCGCTGTCTCTTTAACATATTTTGACAGGACAGCAGAACAGAATCCTTGAACAGAAATGATGGGACAAGTTAAAATTAGATTTAAAAAATGACAACCAATGAGATTTGAGATTTAGATCAGAATGTCCTACTGTATTCCTGGTGTTTTCTTCAAAACACTACAGTGTGCGACAGTTATGTCAACACTGAGTATAGCAATGATGAACTAAGTAGTGTTGTGACACTTCCTTGTGTGACTACCTCTCTATAATGGTGCACCTAAACTAAGCTAGTTTCTGCAACTGCTGCAGAAGTTTCAACAACCATTCCAAGACCCTTTACCATCCTATGGAGATGCCATTGTAAATGTTACAAAGAGCAGCAAAAGGTCATCCTGTTTTCTCACTAAATTACATAATACTGTCTCAATTCTGGCCCTTAAAGTAATGCAATAGATGTACATATCATTTGACCACTGTTCTCACCACAGAGAGGACACTGCTTGACAGCAGCTTTGCCTCCTCACTCACATTCAACTCTGAGCATCCCCTACTGTGCGAAACGTACTAGCGTAAGAGAGCAGAACTACCACGTGCCAAATTAAAAGGCATTCGACTGAAGTGCATCCCCAGGAATTATTAATGAGATGGAAGGGCGCCATTCAAAATGTATGAGCTCATAGAAAATGCATTGTGGAAAAAAGCAGCATTAAACTGCTGACTAGTCTGAGATTGTTTTTTTAAAGGTTTGTTCAAATGACCAAACAGCTGACTTAATTGCCTGTGTCAATTGCCTTAATTGCCTGTACTTTAAATCAAATAATAAATGTTTGGAATTATTTAATCAATTTGAATGGATGAAAGACAAATGTTACAAGCTTCTTCATTAGCCTCAGTGAGCCTGCTCAGAGTGCAGCCAGCAAGAACTTTGTACAGTAACCGTTTTTTGTGTGAAAAGGACCTTTTCAACTTGAGGCAGCTTGATTTAATTTGGCAGGAGCATCTTGGTAGCCTCCACGGTATGTACACAATTTGAAAAGGACACACACTGAGTCTGGCAACCTGGACGGCAAAAACATCATCGTGTTACCTTAGAGCCCTCAGCGAGGGGCAAAGCAAGTATTTAGAGAGGGGGACAGAAACGAGGCAAGAGCCATCACCGTCCACTCATCAAGCCTCTAGGCTTTCTTCTGCTGGCAGCTCTGGTCTGAATTAAACATTGTTTTTGCAGAATTGATGCTCCCCCTGGACATTTCCCACCAGCAGGTTCTTACTGCCCTTTTCAGTGGGTCAGTCTTCACAATTGCCCAGAATAAATGGATTTTATCCAAACAGTTGCTTGTTAAGATATATACCCTCTCTCTCTCACTCACACACACACACACACACACACACACACACACACACACACACACACACACACACACACACACAAGATGGAAACATAAAAATCACTTACACTGATTACTAACTGACAGGTTTGCTCCTGCTGTTGAAACTGATAAAGTTAATTACATTAAACACAGCGCTTCGAGGGACTTTAACTGCACGTATTTTATTACATCCATACTGAGAGAAGAATAAAGGACACCACAGGGAGAGGACAGTGGACCCTCCAGTGTTTTTATGTGGTATTATCTTTGTTTGGATGGCAGGTGGATGGGACCTAATGGAACAACTTAATGTGATATGCGCTTATTACTGTACAAAATCTAATTATGAGGAAAAACATCACTGTTCACTGATACATAACTGTATCTATTTCAATTGCACTTCCAGATACCCACAAATTGTTGCCTATCTACGATGAAAAAACACATTATGTGACTTACTATGAAACTTTAAATGTAAACAAGAATTTGACAGGATTAGCATTAATTTGCTTGCACATGCAATGTGGCATTAGATCAGCTCTATAATATTCCAAAATAAGGTATCATATACAGTATGTTTTTCTGTCTGGCTCACTGTAAATTGTATCAGATGAAAAATGACAATACATCATTGTACAATATGAAGGACACAAAACGTCAATCTTGAAGTATTCACTTTCACATCACGTCAGTCAAATCCTCAATGTATTTTCTTTTTAAACCTAAGAGTCGGAAGGTCACTGGGGGATGGAGGCGAAGGAGCTTGACTGTCGTGCTGAAATATTATCTTGTCTTATATAAGTGAGTCTTTCTATTTGCGAGAGCAAGACAGAGACTCTTCAGTGCCTCCACAAGACCAAAATGCCATCATGTTGTATTTTTGTTTACCCAAGACTGCCCTTTGGTTGGGGATACCTCCAAGTTAATTCTAGTTGGATCAACTGATGGATTTAATTAAAGGTGTACATCATAACTGCGATCACTGGCCTTTTTGTGAAGCTCTTATATAAACTGTTTGATTCGCCCAAGTAAACTCAGGACGCAGTCCAATGGCAGTGATGTGAGGGGACATTCTTCATTCAGAAAAGAAACACAATACATCTCTTTCTGACATGTCCTGTGTGACTGTGACTCAGAGACAGCCCTGTCACTGCTGCATTCAAATTATAATGATTCGTGGGAAGGTGACAGCCCACCCCATCTATTCATTACACAAAGTGAAAAGATCAATGACAAGCTCACCACCAATATTATGTCTGTTTATGACAACCCTCCATCCTTTTATGATTTGTTAAAATGTATTGTCCACAAGCACAACACATTCTGGAAGGTAATTTAGCAATAATATACAATAAAATAGCTCGCCATTTCACAACACGAAAGTGTCTCCCTCATTGGCGCAAAGCACTAAGAATATGCCATTGACAAATGCACAGTGTGCAGAGGAGAAACAAACGCAATCGACAACCTCTCATAGACACGCCCCCCAACCCGAAACACTGGAAAAACCCCAAGATTTGCCATCAATAGACAGACATGTGATGTCGCGGTAATGATGTGCTGACGTCGTTCTGCACCTTTCAGAGGTACCCCACTGGAACACGGAGTGGGCATACAAATTCAAAAGGCCTGGTGCTGTAGCTAGTGCGTAGAATGAATGAAACGTCAGCTGACGTCCTAGCTTCTCTGATGCGTTATCTCAGAAGCCACGGCACATGACCAGCGGGCATGACTGAGCTACATGGAGGTGTAGTGTGGTGTAGAGAGTAAGTGGACGTGATAGTACAAGTTTACTGCTTTTTATAACAACTCACCTCCTCCGTTTTTGTAGCAGAGGTAAGGAAATCGCCAAACGTTTCCCAGGCCAACTGCAAACCCCACACAGGACATGATGAAATCCATCTGTCTGGTCCAAGTCTCTCTTTCGGGGTATCCTGCCACGGACACCGCTCCAGGTGCAGCCACAGCACCAGCCGCGCCGGTGCCACCAATAACGGTTCCATTTACGCCTTGATGTCCATTTCCATTAGGGATGAGGTGACCCTTTTTCTCCTCTCCTAGGACCACGTTCACAGCACAGCAGTCAGTGTTGAAAGAAGATTTCTCCATTCCAATTACGCACTTGTAAACAAAACACCCTCAACGCCCAAACAACACTGAGAAGTAGGGAATATAGGGAAAATATCACCCTATTTATTATTAGGATCTGGTCCTTTCGGGTCCCAAAAAGGATGCAAGTCAGTAGGTAAAAATTTATTTTTCAGTAATCGCTTCGCAGTGTGAAACGCTCAATGAGCAGGCAGTCAGATTTTGTTGGCGAAACTGGCAACTGGGATGTTGGTAGGATTGTAAATTTCTTTTATAAAATAATCTCAAAGAAAACTAGAAAATGCTCATAAAAGAAAAAACACCGAAATAGACAGCACCCTCAAAAACAATCCACGAAACACTTAAATGTGAGTCTGAAGAATCGCATGGGAACGTATCTCTCAAAGAGGAGACGAGTGTGGAGACGAAAAACTAAGCGAACCTTGCGCGCACTATTTATGAATGTAATGTAATTACATTCACTGATTTTGTCTTAAAGTGTCGTGCCTAGATCATCTTCCTTTCTGCGTTCCTTCACTGAGAAATGAGTAAGCGATTATAGATCGTCTGTGGATGCCTCTTGCTGTCTTCTCCTCAGCGCGTTGTCTGGCTGAATGCGGAGCGCTCGGAGCTTTAACGGGGTAGATGTCGCCAAGGACGTCACTTGGATTTCATCCCTCCCCCGTTCAGCTTAAGGATACAGCGGCTCACTCAGTTTACCGTGCCTATACAAATCAGTGCAGCGGCAGAGCGCGTGCATTCTTGCTGGCTCTCTGTGTCACCCACGCTGTGCGCATCTGTGTATTTTGGTCCAGGCGCAAAATCCGATAAATACAGCTCCAACAGGCAATGAGGTGTCCTTTTCATCTACAACTAAAGAGCACTTGGAAAGGCCCAATGCCAAATCCAGCATTATCAAGTGAAGTAAAAAATATAGTAAGTAATTAATTAAAAAAAAGGAATCCGCCCTATATCCCCCCAAAATCGCATGCATTTCCCCCAAGCCAAATTAGATGAAAATCCGTCAGTAGTGCGTTTGTTTATCTTTCTGTGAGTTTTATTCTTCTCTCAACTATGATTTTATGTGTCCTGAAGATGCTAGGTTAATATATACAAACCAAACTATATATTATATAGACAAGCATTATGTCGAAGCAATATTAATACAAAGCAAAATTAGTATCCCTAGTGTAACCCCCCCCCCCCCCCCCTCCAGGTAGCGTATGTCATGCTGAAAAGAGCCTTTAGACACGCACGCAAATAGGTCAATCATTTACATTACCTATATAGGCCTACGTCTGGCCGATGTCTTCGTAGAATTCCGCTGAATCTACAGCCATGCTGTACAAGGCTGTCAATTAAAATGGATATTAGCCTAAACAAGCTACCACCCGACTTCTAAGTTGAGTAACTTTCTGGCCCATTTAACAATATAAAGGCACATCAAAGAGAGTAGAGCGCGAAACACTCTGGAATCTTTGGCCTATGCTAACTTCTTACCTGTTTCATGGGTGACGGGAGTAACTGGCATACTGTCGATTCAGAGACTGTACATCATCTCATAAGCCAAACTGTTATCAGGCATCAACTACACAGGAAGTGTGAGGTGGTTAACTGTAAGTTTTCAGGGCACGTAGAAAACCCGTATTGCAAAACTGAAGAGTTCCAATAGACCATACTTGATGCCTTCATCTGCATCGAGAACACATTGTTCGTTGAGCCCCAATGGTGCTGCCAACGTCAGTCAGTGAGGCGTCGTTGCTCAACTAGTTTTCTTCACCTAACAGACGACTTCGTCATGGGAAAAACACCTGTCGCGGGACACAGACAAAATAAATCCGCAACAATCCGAGGGTGATGTTAGCTTTTACTGTGCATGGATAACAGAAGATTAGAACCACACTTCAGGTCACGTGAACAAGCTAACTTCTATTACTTCACAAAAATATCAGCTTTACATTGTCTTTAATATACATTGTCTAATAATGAGGACATTGGCATTTTCCTCAAAACAATACGTTTACTTAAACACGTTTATGTTATGTTAGCCTAATTGCCTATAACATGTTAATGTTTAAACAATTGCTAGCTAACATAAAGAGCCAACGTTAACATCTGAATTTACAACAGTAGACATCTCTGTTTCCACCTTTTCAAATGCACAGGACGTCCAATTACGGTTAATGCTGTGAATACATTTCTAATCTATAGTCGTTCTTGAAGATAAATGGTCATCCACGGTCTTGGAGGAAAATCAGGTAAAATAACTTCAATTGATCACCTTTACTGTTGGTCAACCCTAGCAGTGGTGTCATTTGTGTTACTATACATATCCCATGTAAAAATTTAATTTCTATTCCAGTTCCAGTTTTAAATTGACCTACAACACTGTTGGTCTAAAACGGTTCTATTCCCGTGATGCTAGGCTACAGAAATACATTCAAATGGAGTTTTCATCACAGATGTTATCAGATAGGCTAATCAAAAATCAGGTGCATTCATTGAATTACGCTGAAAGTATGCATCTTCCCAATATTATTTATATCCCACACAGTCTGGAGAGATGTAAGGGCACATAGGCTGTAGTAAAGGGCAACAATGCTTTTTGTGAGGTGAAATTTGCTCTAAAGCACTGTGTTGGAGTGAGAGGCAGTTTGAGCAAACACTGTAGGCCTGCTGTGTTGTTGCTGGTGGCTCAAGCCACTCATGTGCATTGTCCTGTGCTAGTTGGCCACTGTCCTGGAGGTTACTTCTTATTCCGTGAACTGTGGTGCACCACTTGCTGTGTTCCGTGGACTTTGCCTACTGTCCCACACCACTGTTCTGTGTCACTTGCCAAATCCTAAACCTAACCACTGGGATTGCCCTCCATCACTTGCAGTGGCAGAGTACAGGAGGCAAGAGGCAAAAGACTGTGGGCCAGTGGTGCAGGATAGTGTACAAGGCAGAAGGCAATTGGCACGACATAGGTTATTTACATACATACAGGTGTGAGTGGTGCAAGGCGGTGCATGGGACAGCAGGTCAGTGGCACATGACAGTTGGTCAGTGGTGTGGGACAGTCCACAGGACAGTGAGTGAGGGGCGCGAGCCACCAGCAACAGCACAGTACAGTTATTGTTCCTACTGCTACTGGTTGGAATTGATGAAATCAGTGGCTGAGTAAGCTCTCTAAATGAGCATCACTGAAATGCAATCAATATTTGTGAATTTGCTGCCATGCCACACCTTGATGGTGCTTTATTGGCCCACTAATAGAATGCATTTCCCTTGGAAGTGTCCTTTAAACAGAGCGATAATAATGAAAATAGTTATACGCTACTGACCCCATTGGTAGAACTATGCTGTAAATAGGTTTGATATTTTATTGGTTTTCTGTTGCATGATATCACAGTAGTAATAAAGATAAATTTAGCAGGCTGAATCATGAAGCTGTTCTTAGCCTGCGTAGGCAAACCACAGCTATCCATGTTTAGACCTATGGTGATTGCACAACATTTTTAGCATAATATTATTTAATGGCATTTTTATGTTAAGAATGTTCCCATTTGTTATTATTGTGCGTAGATCAGCATGTGGAAGCGTATTATATTATCTTCATATTAAATAATGCAACTGGCTGTCATCCACAAATGCCAAGACTCAAATGAGATGTTAGGAAGTGGGAATGGAAAACCATTGTTTGATAAAGGTGCAGCTCTACCAAACAGAAATTGAACTGATACGCTAGTTTAGAAGGAAAACTAATGGAGTGCCATATACTCTACAGTAATCTAGGTACAAGCAAGCTAATTCTGTTGTTTATACACATGGCGCCAATTCTACGACCTTTCAGTTCAGCTATTTGATTACTGCTGATTGCAAGCGCAATCAGAGATGGCAACCTGGCCCCCCCATATGGGCGGACGGACAGACAGACAGACAGACAGACAGACAGACAGACAGACAGACAGACACACACACACACACACACACACACACACACACACACACACACACACACACACACACACACACACACACACACACACACACAGATGGACAGGGTAAAAATGTAATAATTAGTGCAGCCTTTGATGCCACTGACTTAATCATAATCAGTGTGACTCAGACTGTGTTGCAGCCTATTTGCCAGTTAGGATTCACGAACAGTACGTGGGCAGATTTAAGGGACTTGTTTGAGAAGGTAAAGACATGGATGTTGTTTCAGCAGGTCTTATGGCAAGAAGACGAGTTAGCATCACTTCCTAGCAGAAAGCCTGCAGCTTGATCTGTGAAGTCAAGCAGCTGGAGAATTGAGAGTTAGTAGTGACTAAGACTTGAAAACGACATATTCCTGTAAGGGATGTCAGATCTCGGTGCCTTCCATGTCTATCTCAAATCTTCCTTGGTAGTCTATAAGAGCAGATTCACATTTAAAAGGTAAGCATTTCAGCATGTTATAAAGAGGCCAGATTATCTCATAGTATTTTTGATTGATTTGTTTGTTTATGTCAGCACTTTTAATTATATGTGATGCATCACATGCATCCACACCCTCTTTGACAGCTAAATGTCAGAGCTGGTTACTGTGTACCACAGTCCAATACTGTACCATGCTATGTTAAAACCGGCCCCTGTGTTGAAGCCTTGGCATGCACAAGGGATTATAGACGTCTTTGTGAGCACTGCAAGTGTGAGATACTCTGGCAGTTCTCTCCATGGTCCTGGTGGGAGATCTGCTACGGTTGCACTTACATGTTTCTTTGGCTCTAAGTTTAGTTTGGGATAGACCATGTGACTGAAGAGCAGCTGCCATCAAAAGGTTACAGCCTTTTTTATGACACTTTGGAAATAGCTACCACACAGGGTCATAGCATATACTCTGTCTATGGCGATGGAATGTTTCACATTTAAATATGTATTTCAAAGTTTTGCAAACAACCACTTCTAAATGTTTTTCTTCATTCATGTTTGAATTTACCTGAACAGTTTTTCAAAATATATTACTTTAAAAAACCTGACCACAGCTTGTAGCTGCTACAATTTTTTCATTGTAAACATACCTCATAAATGAACTGCGGCATTTATGTGCACTGAGAACCAAACAATAAACAAAGTTTATTGACTTGTGTTCAAGTCAGTCTATTTTGCAGTAAAGATAAACATTAGACAAGTCATTGGCGGCTGGTGTTTCTAAAAGGAGGGTGCAACTTGTTTGATTTTAGTGTTGCTTGGCGGCAGTAGCATATCCAAACATGTATGACACATTTAAAGCAAAAGTAAGTATATATAAGAACTACATAAAACGATCTGAAAACAACAATCACAACAATCTGTTGTGACATTTTAAAGGAGTGGTCTGACTACACAGCACATATACTGCCTTGGTGAAACCGATTATTTGTTACGTGCTTTGGGCTACAACATTTGTTCCGTTTTGTTTTTTTGTTTTTTTGGTCTAAACTTTCAGAGTATTTTCCTCCCTTTCCTCAGAGAAAGTAACCAAAGTGCATATCCTGTAAAATACACCTCTAGCGGCTGCCTAACAGGCAAGGTGCCACAGCCAGTAGCACCAGAGCAGTGCCAGAGTGACGGCTCTGACAGCTATTTTAGGCATCCGTTAGTTTATTGATAACAGTTGTCATCAGAACAGGAAGTAATGGCTACTGACGTTACTGTTTACAAGATCACTGCACATGCTTTACAGTGCTGTGTACCTGAAGGACAGTGAGCTCATAAAGCCTGTATAATGTTCCCATTAACACACAGCGCATGTAAACAAAATTAACCTGTTGCCACAACATCAACAAACAACAAAAAAAGACTAGTATTGCACAGGGATTTACAGTATTATGCATATAAATAAGTAAAACAAATACAGCCTTGCTTGGCTTTCAGTTAATAAGCAGACAAGGAGACCTAGGGACCACTTGGCTTGCGGTATGCCTGAGCATTTGCCAAACTATTTTAAAAACAATGATATGCCTTCACGGCTAATTTGGTCATCATCTAATTACAGGATCCGGTACACGAATCCCTGACCCTTGGTCACAGCTTTGTGGTTTGATGATAAACAGGTGGAGATCACGCCCTACACCCACTTAGGTCACAAGTTTAGTATGCCAAGAGATAAGATGTAGGGTGAAAACAGTACAGCGGCAATTCGACCTTTATATGAATGGCCTCCTTTCCACAGCTGACCCCACTGAGAGGGAGCTGACATGTGCTCGCGAAGCTTTGAATGTACGTGCCACGTAAACAGCCCAGGAAGGCACCAAAATAACAAGCTTAGACACACCCAAATCAAACAGGGCCACGGCTGTGTGCACAAGCGCATGCGCACACACACAGACACACACAGACACACACACACACACACACACACACAGACACACACACACACACACACACACACACACACACACACACACACACACACACACACACACACACAGACACACACACACACAGACAGACACACACACACACACACACACAGACACACACACACACACACACACACACACACACGACAGACAGAGTTAAAGTACACTTTCCCTAGATGTGTTATAGTGTTACAGTAGCTGAACTGATGTTGCAATCAGAGCCCCAGCCATCAGTATCGCCAGTATTGCTGCGGCAATAGTACTGTGAAAACTGATATTGCCCGGCAATACTAGTTTTTGGTGTGAAACCAAAAGCTTTATACCTTACTTGATACAGCCAAACAGCATAAATAATTAAAATTTGATTCTGTCTGTAGCTTAAAAGAATGCAACAGAATTTATGTTTGCAACATTGCAGCGCGCTGCAGAGACACCATCATCTTAAATTAAGACAACTACAGTACATGTGGATTTATTTAAAAGGCAAAGGATAGAAAGCAGCAGTGATAATTTTCAAGGCGCTAGCCTATGTTGACTGCAATTCTCCTAATTCTAAGTTTATTTGCATCTGAATTATTTCATATTAATGTAACGGATAAAAACCATGTATAGTTCTGCTTTAACAATTGCGAAACAATTACATCAGGTAGTTCAAAAGTATGAAAAAAAGTGATGGAGTGAAGAACTTAAGGTGAGGTGAAGTCCTAGTGTCCTGTCTATGGCCCTACATTATCACCAAAAACACATAAAAGAAAAATACTTGTACTTTGAATACTAACATAATATTTTTGAAAACGAGTACTTTCGTACTTCGACTTAAGTAAAATTTCACACAGCAACTTTCTCGGGTAATATTGGGGTAATATTTGACTAGGAGTATCTATACTTTGACTCGAGTAAAGGATTGTGTGTGTGGGACAGCAACCCTCCTCCAGCACCCAGGGCAGATTAACACATGACCAGTCTGTAACTGAATTGCATCACCTCATTGTGTTGCTTTCCGGAAAACATCATAAACTTGGCAGCACATAGAGGTTGCATTTTATTTGGTTTTGTGTTTTGGGGTCATCCCATTTTAAATCACCCTGAGGATCAGCATTACCCTCCAAAAAATCCCTACAAAGTGTTGTGCAATTTGTTATAACTGTGATAATTGTAAAAACATTGGTAAAAATTGGCAATACTACTTTTAGAGATGTGATTGCAGCCCTGGTTGCAATCCAATAATGGTAAACTACAATAGTGACGTAACTGTTTCAACACCTCTCTTTACTGTTGTTGTTAAGATAAAATGTGGGTCATTGGTGGGTGGTCACACACACACACACACACACACACACCCACACACACACACACACACACACATTTTTTTTTTTATCTCAGCCAGAAAAACACAAGTGGTCCATCAGTGGTATAGTGGACTTTCGGCTCACACACGCCCACCTAAAGACATCACAAACACACCTGCACACACTACACACACACACACTCTCTCTCTCTCTCTCTCTCTCTCTCTCTCTCTCTCTCTCTCTCTCACACACGCACACACACACACACACACACACACACACACACACACACACACACACACACTATTAGGGCCCTGTGGTGCGTTGTGGTGCTTTGCCCCGGCCTCTTGTCCTTAATGAGACGTTGACAGCTGGGCCTGCTCGCAGGGCTGCCCCCCTCCAGCAGATGCAGACAGGCTTCAGATGACAAGTGTCTTGCGGGCCATCAAGGTGACATCCTCCCTGGAGGAATCCGATGCGAGCAGGCGGGTGAGCGGACCGCTCTGCGTGGGCGGGGCCCGGTGTCAGAGAGCACACTCGGATTGGGGGTTGCTGGGGGCTATGGGGGGGTTGCTGTGGTGGGGGGTATGGGGGGTTTCTGTGGTGGGGGATATGGGGGCTTGCTGTGATGGGGGGATGGTGGGATGGGGGGGGTTGCTGTGGTGGGGGGGGTATGGGGGTTGCTGTGGTGAGGGGGGGGGGTGGTTGCTGTGGTGGGGGTGTGTGGGGGTTGCTGTGGTGGGGGATATGGGGGGCTTGCTGTGATGGGGGGATGGTGGGGATGGGGGAGTTGCTGTGGTTGGGGGGGTGTGGGGGTTGCTGTGGTGGGGGGTATGCATCCTGCTTGTGTTGCGTGTTCGCTCTCTGGGCTTGCGGAGCTGAGTTGCATGCTGTTGCTTATGAGTGAGGCGCGCTAAGAATAAGCTGTTATTGACAGTTTTAGGTGTTGTGGCACAAGTGGAATGCAACACGACACAAACTGACATTGCCTCTGCCAGTGACAATAGCTGAGACGTTTTCATCAAATTGGCCTTTAGCATGGAATTCTGACAGATATGATGTGATAGCATACCTGTGGCTACAATGTCACATTTTACACACTTGACTGTCTAGCCTAGCGTCTGAGCCTTAAAGGGAGAGAGTGTTTGTGCTGGTCTGTGTAGCAGTGCCATTTGGTTTGGGTGGGGGATGGCTGCCATATCGTTGTTTGCTTGCTGTGTTATGAGACATTCAAGGTCAGGAAGGTCACAGAACCCTGGTAATAAATACAAGTATCCTGCTTATGTAACCTTAACAGCAACATAATTCATTTGTGATTCAGCAGAGCTTGGCAGTGAGCGTGCATCGAGCCAAATAGGATCCATCATCACGTAATCAAACAACAGTTTTAGAAACACAGAGAGGCACTGGGCAGTTTGTACTCAGCAATGCAAGTAACTGGCATCTTTGCCAAAGACACATGAGCTTTATTCGCAGTAATATAATGCCCTCTAGTGGAGATAGTGGTACTTACATATTTAACACAAGCAACCAGTTAAATTGAGGCCTGTTTGAGTAGAAGTTAAACATTCAGTGTTGGCGCTTCTTGTACTAAAATGCAGAAGGTGACCGCCAGTAATTCTCCCCTGTATCTCGTGTGTGATGAAGCGTTTGTGCATGTAAGCATTATGCTAACCCAAAGTGCATGCTAGTGGCTGTGCTCCACACCAACTACTTCTCTCACTTGCCGAGAAACACCATGTTGTTTTCTCATGTTTCTTTCTGTACAAGGTGACAACACCTTGTGCTACAGTGCATAAACAGCATGGACCTTTTTAAACCATTGAAGCAAACGCACAAAAGAGTTTGCCTATTGTAAACCATGGTCATTTTCAGTGTTGCCTCAATTTTTAAGCTTGTAGCCGGATGACGCTATTAATTGAGCCAGAACAGTGTGGGAGTGGGAGAGCTCAACAGTTAAAATAGATTTCAGACTGAGGCTCTACAGAATTGTTCAGTGTGTGAAAGACGGTGTGATTCACATCCTCGAAGCATGTTGACGTAAATATTCCAATATGAATACTATAAACAGTGAAAAAAAAAAAACGTTCAGATATCCTCTAGGACAAATTAAAGGAATTAATCAGTTTTGGACAATGGGAGCTTTATACACAGCAGTACAAATCAGTTAGCTCCAGGTTGCTATGTGCACAGGTGTTTTTATTAGGCACAAATGGACATTTGCCTTCAGGAATGTGTCAAGGGTTTTTTTTTTTAAAGTGAGAACTCTACTATTTCACAGTATGTCAAGATATTAATAGTTTTTGTGTTTTGGTGATATGTAACTTTAGCAAATTATTTTGGGAGGTGGGGTAATAAATGTCAGACGAGTTATTGCAAATGTATGCGAGCAGTATCCAAATTCTTTAACCGTGTGGAGGAGCAGAAGAGCGCGGTGATTATGGTCACGAGGCGGGCTGCCCTCTGTCCTTCCTTACAAGGCCTGTGTATACTGTTCCTCTGACACATCTGTCTCCAAACGAAAGACAGATCCTCTCAGTGTGCATGGGGCCAGTGGGAGTGCATAACAAACATTCTCATATCAACTCTTACTTTGATGCAAACACTTTCTGTGCAGCAACACATTAACAGGAGGAACAGTTTACTCTTGAGGGACACAAAACAAGAGACATCATTTAGGCGTTTCAGAGAAATTGTACTGTGGTTATTTGTGAACAAGCAGTCAACAAGGTTCATTTTTTACCTGCATTCTGACAGATTTTTCTCTGCTTTTTGCACCAACTCCAAATGATCGCCCTCTAATACATGATTTCTCCACGGTGATTCCTTCCCGTTACTGTGGTGAAGGTGTGTGGGTGTGCAAGGTCACTCTAGTAAAAGAGAATGTGATTTTTGCTCTAAAAGCTTTGAGAGCAACAAGCGACAGAGGGGGAGAGAGAGAGAGAGGGAGAGAGATAAAGAGAAAAGAGAGAGAGAAAGAGAGAAAAAGAGATAGAGGTAGCGATAGAGGGAAGAGCTGAAGGCTGAGGAGAAGAAGCCATCAGACATAAGACAGATACACCATTTCCTTCTGCAGTGCCAAATCAGGTAATCACTTACATACTGATTCCTGCATTGTTGTTCTTTAACTTAATGTTGTGTGCTGATTATGCTACTTTTCCAATAGGCACATTAGTGCAATTAAAGCCTTCTAGTTTGCTTTTATTGGTGGCATTGTGTTACACATACAATAGATTTGACTCTTGCAGATTTGCATCGAAAAGCAGGCTGTTCGTTGTCACAAGACATGCCACAACTGCAAAACTTATGTGTTGAACTGGACATGCCATTCTTTACATATCCTTGCTAAGCTTTGGTGGTGTTATGTCTGTGGTTATGCCAGTTGAGCAGGACAGATAAAACAGACAGACAGGTTAATGGAAGTATGACAGCACAGATTCCACACATGTAACTGATGGACAAGGGTTAGCCACCGAGGTAGGTGGTAGAGATGGACGTTACCTCCCATGTCATACAGAGTTGACATTGAACAAGCACAATAATTACTCTGACACAGGAGATTTGCCAGTACATACTCTAAAAAAGGCAGAAAGATAACTAGAAACACAAGAAGCAAAACAGACACGTCTCATCAGTGTAATTAGACTTGGTTGGATTTCTTACTGTGTACAATATGCTCTTAGCTGTCTGTTGATCTGGAGCAGGGCTTGGAGATGCCACTGAAACGAGACCCGGGGAGGAAAAGCGAGGACATCACTGCCGTGTACGAGCTGCGGGAGAAGCTGGGAGAGTGGGTATAGTGTTGTCCTTTTCAGTGTCGTTCACAGCCTTTAACAGCCATACGCACATTACACCCATGTGCATTCAAAGGGTTTTGTGTATAAGTACGTGTGTGTGTGTGTCTGTGTTTGTATACGTGTGTCTGTGTGTGTGTGTATATGTGTGTCTGTGTTTGTACGTGTGTGTGTGTGTGTGTGTGTATGTGTGTCTGTGTTTGTACATGTGTGTGTGTGTGTGTGTGTGTGCCTCTGTATGTATTTGTGGGAGGTGATGTATGCACATTAAAATGTGTGAGAGTGTTTATATTTGTAATATTGAAAATTGCTGAACACATAATGCCCCAGTGCCATTGCCTCTTATCTTTATTGAATGTTGAAATTATAGCGTTATCTGGCATAAACAGATACACAGTATGGTGTAAAATTATATTGTATAATTAAAAAAGGTTAAAGAATTCATCAGTGATGTGAAATGAAATCTTATCAGTTATATTTATCAGAAAAAGAATACATAGTTCATGATCATTATTTGTGTATTGCATAGCAGATTTCCCATGACAGGCCCCATTATATTTTTTACTTCTAAATTAACCTCCTTGCCCAACCACTCATTACTTCGTGTAGACATGTATTTTTTTCATCATCATTAAAAACAACTGAGCCAGCAATGATTATATTTCTTTCCCCGAATTTTTGTCAAAAAATAGAGCTGACTGTGTTACTTTATTAAGCTAATTGGCTACGTACCTCTAACTGTCACTTGTGTCACAACTGAAGCTGTACCCTGCAATCATAATTAATGTGGAGCCCACGGGGGTAGCCAGGCCCTGCCTCATGTCAAACAGCGCCCCCTCAGGCCGTGTCACGCGGCTGCAGGCATGCCCCTGAGTGTTGAGATTTCGCCCTTCCATCACCCCTGCTGCTGCCTGTATTGTTCTTGCCGCTCCAGCTGCACTGCTTTATAATTACAGAGCATGAAATGGACTGTACTGTTCTTCAAAGTCTTCTTCTTCTTCTTCTTTTTCTTCTTTCTCATCTTCTTCTTCTTCTTTTAACCAATTTTGTAAAATGAATGCAGCTCAAACTGCTTAACGTACTACGTTGAAACTTCGCTCAAACTGCGTTGTGTAGATCTTCTACAGGGCAATCCGGGAATGTATTTTTCATCAATTTACATCATTTACATTTGTATGGTGGTAAGATGGTAACTCAAAAACAATCAAAGTCATTTAGGCATACAATTTGGCTTTCTAGAACTACCGATCGTCTGTGCCCCCGAAAGTCCTTACTATAAAAGTCCTAACTCCCTATTCAATAGTTTAACTATTTAAACTAATCAAATATTTCACTATTCAGCCATTCAAACTACATCAACTATGTATCCAGCCAACTGTTTCCTCTGCCTACAACTGTTTCAAAATAAAAGTACTCACTACAACAATGCACTGTTAAATAATTTAACTATTTAAACTATTAAACTACTTAACTGTTCAGACATGTCAAACTGTCAACTGCCATTAACTAAGTCTCCATCCAACTCTGTTAAACCTTTTATCTACCTAGCAACCAACATCATCTATACCTAGCAACCATTGAAATAAAGCAACTATTGGCGCATTTTAATTTGTCTCGGCAACCGAGATTCTGAGGTTAGACTGATGTCATGTCCGCTAAAAGCACAACAAAAACCATGTTGGATACGTTCCATTTTCCATACTCGGAGTGAAGATGGAAATCTGGTTTCTCTGCTGCTCCGACTTCGTAGGTTGGATGTCTGAGACTCGAGGGTGTGCATGGCTTCACTTTCTGCTTTTGAACTGGACAACTACTTGGAAACCGAGCTCCGACTACAAATGGAATGCACATACTATGTCAGTTTCTATAGCAACCAGAATGATTATTTTACAATTGAATTGATTATCATAGCAACTAACGTAGTAACTACTGTATTTCTATGGAAACCCTAGCAACAGCCTAGCAACCACTTCCACAGTTACAATCTAGCAACCAACATAGCAACTAACATTAATTTTAACAACCAGCTTAGCAACCACCAACAGCCTAGCAAGGAACTCATCTAACAACATCCTAACATCTTCTCATCTAA
Source organism: Coilia nasus (assembly GCA_027475355.1). NCBI lineage: Eukaryota > Metazoa > Chordata > Actinopteri > Clupeiformes > Engraulidae > Coilia > Coilia nasus. The sequence continues at coordinate 28,094,138 of CM050206.1, forward strand.
CAACATCCTAACAACCATTCCACAGTGACAAAGTTGCAACCAACATGGTTGTCATAGCATAAGCGTACAATAGCATACTGTAAGAACAATTAACTTTCTTTTTGTCCTTTCAGAATTGTAATGGATTAACTGAATGGCATTACACTGTGTTGCACAATAGGCCTGTTTGTAATTCACTTCAGTTAAAGAAAGGCACAAGAGTATCTGCATTTTCATGCACGGTGTAATTCCCTGGAATTACGTTCTCTCGTTACCATTTGTTACAAACCTCATGTTTTTTTTGTCTCAATTAGGATGTTGTATTTCAATGTGAAAGTTATTTTGTCCCTTTATCTTCACTACACTCAAGAACAGGAAGTTCTTAACAGGCTTTGTACCATATCATACTGTAGAACAGTCTAGATCTCTTGGTGTTGTTGGCGTTGAGTTCAGTGTTGAGTTCAGTAACTTTGCAGAGGGTTCTGATGCATCTGGTGACTGTCTCATAAATGCACCTTGCAGCTTGTGCTCAGTGGCGTCGAAGGAGCCTGATATTGGGGTGAATGATTTATTTCATTTTTGGGGTGTCATTGGCGATGATGCTACTAGTATAAAGAAAAATTGCAATTGCAGATAATTACCATTTTAAAGGAACACAGGCTTGAAACGTATGAGTGAGAAAATAAGCATTTTTAATGATAAAGAAAACGTACTCACTATGAAGCAAAAAGAAAAAGTAGTACAGGAATGCATGGTTTACGACCATTAAAATGCATGTAGGATAAGCAACTGTTTATAAGGTCATAAAACCCTTTTACAACAATCATGTCGGTAATTTTGACAGCTGCATTAAACTCTCATCACATCCTATTTATTTTTGCAACTGAATAAAACGTGTGCAGTTTAAATCATTTGTGTTCCTTACAATGCCAAAATACTTCAGGGAGTAAAATAATTATAGGCCTAGTTCTTTAATCTGTCCATTGTCAGATAGGGCAGCAGGATAGTTTTATGACAAATTGAATGGTGAGAGTCAGGTGCAAACAAGCTGAAATGAAGAGGACCATTTAGGTTATGTACATTTCGACTGGCATACAAACTCAGTCATTAAAATGAACAAAAGCCAGGTCCAAGTACTCAAGTGAAACCGTATTCACAGCACACCGTTTACATAAATTAACCATTTACATAAAGGAACCTACTTGCTAACTAGCCATTAGCAAATGCCTTTAGAGATCGAGATGCCTACCTGCATCCACTCTGACATCAAGTAATCGATCCACTGTATTTGCACTGATGTCTTCTGTCCTGACCCATTTATTAATCTCATGTTTCAGTTTCAGAATCCAGTGCTTATATTAAGCGAACAAAGTTACTCAAAGTAAACTAGCTCTTAAAAGTTCAAGCAAATCCTTCAGAACTTTATCAACTGTTTAAAGTTACCACTTAGCAGTGCCTCAGGAAGGTAGACGAGCTACTGATTACTGTCAAAAAATGTACCTGTCCTACAATAACCACGTTACCATGACTGAGCTAAGATATTGACTTAGCCATGAAACTCAACAAACTGGGTCAAGCTATCCTATATCCCAAGTCAACCTGTTCATTATTCACTACAACTCATTTGCTGAGCGATTTATGTCACTTGTACTAGCTATCAGTGAAGCCCTAGAATGTTATATGGTTGGGGATTTCATTTGTCAGCTCTACTGTCAATCATCTTCACATGAACCCGCAAGTACGTGCCCTATTCATTTTTAACGGTGAGGCTGTGCTTACCAAAAGTTGGGGCCAGTGTTAATTCACCAATTAAAAAATAGATTTCCTGTCATTAACAGCCATTCATTTGCTTCAAATTGCAGTTCTCTGCCTCACCTCTAGCACCACTGTTTGTCCAGTTGACCATTTCTGTTTATACTGACAACACAAGCAAGTCACTGAATCGCAATAAACACACAGACTGACGCGATTTGAACTTGCGTGTGGTGTTTCTCGCCTTGGCAGATTTTTTTGGTAAGCACTGCTTCAAATGCTTAAATGGACGAGCTGCCTCTGCCTGAGTTGTACTATCATAAAGCATGGCTGCATGTGTTGCATATGTGTATGTTTTGCTGAGGCCTGAATGTATGGAGTGTAATGCCACACAGAGGTCCTGAATAAAATGCCGAAATTCTTAAATTCTATTAAAAACCAGTGTAAACTACAGTGCATAGGCACAAGTATTCGGGTGCCTGACCATTACACCAAATGTAATGACATTATATTCATATACAGAAGGCACATTATATACATAAGGAACTTTTTGATCTATATGGGAGCTTAGATTCTTCTTGGAGGCTTTCCACAAGATTGTAAAGTGTTTCTATGGAATTTTCACCCCTTTTGTTTTGTATAGCATTTATGAGGTGAAGTGCTGATCTGATATCGGATAAGAAGTCCTGACCCACAATCTCTCTTCTCAGTGCATCCCAGAGGTAGCCTGGTAAATCAGCCCCTCGTACTTCATTTCATTTTGTACAGAGGGTCTGGAACAGACACCATCAGAAACGATTTGTTGGAGGTGTGGACTCTGCTGAAGTTTTAAAAAAGTGCCTCTGCCTTTACCCAATTGCTAACGCCTGGTTGTCATGTATGCAATTAGCCTACCTACGCACTACAATTCAAATGTAAGACACAAGGTCAACGTCACGGCTAATGGACACACCCTCTGTTCGCTGATTGGATCGGTCTTGCTGGGGCCGACTAAATGACCCTCAAGAGATTCCGGTCCAGACCCTCTGTACAAAATGAAATGAAGTACGAGGGGCGGGTTTACCAGGCTGCCCCAGAGGTGCTGAATGGACTTGAAATCCAGCCACTGTGTGGACCCATCAAGTTTTTCACAGACTGATTAAATTATAATTTAAGGGTATTTTTTTAAATACCGTATGTATTTGAACGCAATGTCATCACAGTCCCCATTGGTGTAATGGTCAGGCATTCAAATACATTTGTCCCCATTGTGTATTGTTCAGGTAGTATCTCCATACATATCCAGCAGAATGAGACCTTGCAACCTCTGTGTCAGGGGCTCTTTTTCAGAGGTGCGTGTAGCTCAGCACCGGCGCACCAAGAGGCTTGTTGCTGTCAAGTGCATCCGCAAGAGGGTGCTGAAGGGCAAGGAATCCATGCTGGAGAATGAGATAACCGTGCTTGGCAAGTGAGTCTGTCTTTGCCTTTGTCAGTCACGTGACAGTCTCTGTGTATACACTCTCTGTGTAATATTAGAACACAACACGAGAATGTCAATATGGCAAAACGTATCGATTCATTTCAGGAGGCAGGAATGGCAGAGGAGGAGGGTGGCAAGTTGACATCTCCTCTCACATTATTTTTTCCTCGTAGGATCAATCATGAAAACATTGTGTCCTTGGAGGAGACTTTCGAAACGCCTTCAAAGCTATATTTGGTGATGACACTGTGAGTGAGGACATCCATTCAGGACCAGCGAGGGGTTTGACACCAAAGCCATTTTAAATAATGCAGTGTTTAATCCAGTGTTAACTTCTAGTACCTCATATCCATATTATCTCTCCAGTGTCCCATTAGCACTCCTTAGTCCCATTGTCACCTAACAGTGTCACTACGTTGAATGTTGCCATTCTGGGGGGAGCAGAGGAGTGAATGATGTGATGATCCCTGACGATGCGATGTGTGATGCTTGTGTGTTTGTAGGGTGACAGGAGGAGAGCTGTTGGACAGGATCCTGGAGAGGGGCAGCTACATGGAGAGGGACGCCAGCCATGTCATCAGCCAGGTGCTGGAGGCCGTCAGGTACCTGCACCAGCTGGGCATTGTCCACAGGGACCTCAAGGTACGGGAAGGCCACCCAACCCCCAGTCACCATTCGGGTCAGTTCAGCATCGCTGATGGTCAAGGGGGGCTGCTACAAATTTTGGCTCCAATGCAAATGCATTGTTGAGCCATTTCAGCTCCATGCACTTCTACTCAGCACACACACACACACACACACACATGACCTTCAATAATATACTGCCATCGCAACAGACCGATGTGACCGTGTGATTGATTAGCATTGTATTTGCTATATTTAGGCTGTAGTTCTCAGGTTTGTTTTGATGAGAACATCAAGGCTATAGTCCAGGTCTAATGGCGCCCCTGGCCCCATAACAGGATACAATGTTGGGCCTCCTTACTATTAATAGTAACAGTAATGCTGTTCTCAACAGTAAATAACAGTAATACAATGCTGGGCCCTTTGTCCTTACATCGCCCCTTACATTACCCTGGCGGCACTCCTGTCTGATGTTTTTTTGGGTAGAATACTTAATGCATATATATTTCAAATGTAGGCCCCTGGTTGCCTTCTAAAGAAGGGCATGTACAGTAAGCACAAAAGCCAGGCAAAAGAAAGACATCCTGCTACTAGTCTGCCCCGCACGCATGGGCTGAGTTATTGATTGGTGTGATAATCATCGGATGAGCTCAGACACATGAACCAGAGTCAGGGGCTGACATAATAAACACATGCAGCACTGGAGGTCTCCTCAGCCGGTCAACAGGAAGTACTAAGCCTGCCTGTAGCTGAGCTGAGCTGAAAGGCCAGACACAGCTGTGTTGATGACACCTAGCCAACACCTATTATTATTCTGATCTTAATGTTAATACTACTACTACTACTACTACTACTACTACTACTACTACCACTACTACTACTACTACTACTACTACTACTACTACTACTACCAACAACAACAACAACAACAACAACAACAACAACAACAACAACAACAACAATGATAATAATAATAATAATAATAACATAATTTATAATAATAATAATAATAATAATAATAATAATAATAATAATAATAATAATAATAATAATAATAATAATACTTATTATTATTATTATTATTATTATTATTTATTTATTTATTTTTATAATGATTGATAAAACACTTTTTTTGATGTAGAGGGTTTAGCTTAAAGTACTTTGATAGTTTGTGAAGAAAAAAACAGAAGATAAATTATATTTCAGTTTCGCAGGAATTAGAATTATTGAAGCCACCTGACTGACACTGACATGGTGCGTATGCCATCAGACATTTCATTTCTTGTTATGCAGAGTGATTTTACAGCATGCAGTATTAAGGGTGGCATTATCACATCTATAGTCTTGAAACCTTGGAGAGCATCTTCTGGTCCTTTGTTTAGCCCGAGAACCTGCTGTACGAGACCCCACTGGAAGACTCCAAAATCGTCATCAGTGACTTTGGCCTGTCAAAGATAGGCGACCAGGGCATGCTGTCCACCGCCTGTGGGACACCTGCATATGTGGGTAAGGCACGCCGTGGCCGAACATGCAGATTGGATGCCATTGCTACATCCATGTTGTGATATGCTGTGTCATATTAAGCCTTACAGTTATGGTGTGTGTGGGTGTGGGTGTGGGTGTAGGTGTGAACATGCATGCGTATGTGAGCGTCCCTCGTCCAGTAACTTTGCACATAATTTGTAGCTTCGTAAGAAAACAGATTGTGTTTATAATGGGCCTTAGTAAGGTTGCAGTTAGGACTTGTGTTGTAATGTAAATATAAATGGTTCTTCATAAAGATTTAACATCTGTTTTCACAGCTCCAGAACTCCTGCAGCAGAAAACATATGGTAAAGAGGTGGACCTCTGGGCAGTGGGAGTCATCTCTTTTATTCTGTGAGTGCACACATTCATTCTTTTAAGGGATCTATACCAAACACACACACACACACACACACACACACACACACACACACACACACACACACACACACATACAGTAGTGTGTTTGTGTCTCAAAGCCTCTGTGCTTTCCGAAAGTAAAAGCCTTACCACATATTGATTCTACCTATGCTGTTAGAACAGGGGATTTTACTAATTAATGTGGCCATGTTTGGCACTATGGAGGGAACGAGTGAACAGGTCGGACTCGGACAATGTCAACCTGGCTGAGGATTACCGCTTATTAAGAATCGGCTGATTCAGTGAACGGCTGTAACAAATCATTATTGGGGGTTTTACTTTCTAAAACCGTGTTTTTTAATATCTGTGTTTATTTTTTATTCAGTCTCTGCGGATACCCGCCATTTTACGACGAGAATGACGCACAGCTCTACAGGCAGATCATCAGGGCTGAATATGAGTTCGACTCGCCATACTGGGATGAGATTTCAGACTCAGGTATCTCGAACTCTAGCACATGTAGGGCTTCAAGGGCCATTCAGAGGCATTTTCAGCACAGAGCACATAGGCACATAGGGGAATGAGAACATCACAAGGACAACCGCCATTCCTTCATGAACAACATACAGTATGCGTTAATGCATTTCTGAGTGGTCATTTGCAAGCGCCCATCAATCTGTGTGTTTTGTAATGCTGTCATTTAGCGTTCATTTTGTATTTCAAGCATGTTTTGTCTCCTGCTACTCCCAACTGTGGTGATTGTTTAGCGAAAGACTTCATCGGGCACTTACTGCAGAAGGACCCCAAGAAGAGATACAATAGTGAGGAGGCCTTGCAGCATCCTTGGTGAGTTTAAAAATAAAATGAGGGCAGAACGGTGGACAAAGCCTGAATAGCATGAATACTCGTTTCCATCAAAACACTTGAAAATGTTGTATAACAGGAAGTTGCCATGGTCACATAACATCTCTTCAGCTTTTCACAAACTCTGAGGAACATTTTCAAAAAGCTGTGTCTCCCTAACAACGCACAGTAAATTCATACAAATACATTATGCCAACAGATGTTTGTTTTTTATTTATTTTTATATTGTCTTAACGAGGGAAGGAACAGCTCGTCTCTGCCTTGGTAATTGTACATTTAATGCTTAATTTCTTGAGAGATGATTGTGCTGGTGTGTTTGGGGGGAGGCACATAAAGAAGGCCTGGAGCTATGGGGAGTCTTGCTGGATGGTGCAGTTACCGTAGCAGCTGCAGTGCCCACTGGTGTCTCTCAGTTTGACATACTGACGTGTGTGTATGTGTGTGTGCTTATGTGTGTAATGTGTTTGTGTGTGGTGTTTGTGTGTATGTGAGAGAGAGATGGTTGTGTGTTTGTGTAGTGTTTGTATATGTGTTTCTGTGCGTAATGTGTTTGTGTGTGTGTGTGATGTGTTTGTGTGTGTGTGTGTGTGTGTGTGTGTGATGCATCATGGCAGGATATCAGGAGGAGCTGCTCTGGAGAAAAACATCCACGGCTCTGTCAGCGAACAGATTCAGAAGAACTTCGCCAAGAGCCATTGGAAGGTGAGATGACTGGGCGTCATGCAGGATGGTGCTGAGCGTGTGACCAGACATCTGCCCCTGCCACAGGCTGTCGCTCTAACACCCCCCTCTCTCTCCCTCCCTCCCTCCCTCCCTCCCTCTCTCCCTCCTGCCACTGCATGCCGATCAGTCCAGCCAACACACCGCACAACACAGCTGAAACCATTTCTGTATACTCTACTCTCATGTACGTTTTCTGTGTGTTTGACTCTAACTTTGGTCTGTTTTGGTTGTTGTACCTTCATGTAATGCATTGGTGTTTGGAGCTTTGGTTTGGCTCCTTTCATGGTAGTTACAGACACTGACTGCATAGAGAAAAACTAAACAAACCAAAAAGCAAAAACACAGCACATGGAAATAACTTAACAAGACCATAAGTAATGGGAGCTGTACACATCGGTGCAGCTCAATAGCTTCATTTAATTGTTAAATCCCTGAAGTGAGGAGGATTGTGGTGTTGTGTTTCAGAGGGCGTTTAATGCGACTATGGTGGTGCGTCATCTCAGTAAGAAGGCCCATAGCTCAGAGGAGGATGGGGGAGACTGCAGCTTTGGAAAAGGTGAGAACAACAGATACTAGTTTGGGTTACAAAAAAAAAGTTAGGTTTTCTATTCTTATTTGCATCAGTGATGCACATTTATAGTAATTTGGCTTCACACATTTTAGAGCGCAGAGGTTAATGTGCATTTCACGTGTGTTTAAGTGAGGAATAACTAAAAAGTGCATTAACGAGTTGGATAGACACCCAGTTATAAACTGACTACATGGGGCATTATAGATAGGGGGTCAGTGGAGTAGCCAGTATGGTAATGTCAGTGCTAGAAAAAAAAAACACTCTCTAAATGTGGTCATATTCTGTTTGGCTTATAATAGTGTATGGCTAAATTGCTGCACCCTGCACTACTAACATTGTATTCAGTCAGGCCCAGAAAACAATGAACAGCTTCCATGTAGAGCTGCCTAATCTTTTGTAATGAGCTGAGGACAGAGAGGTCCACTTCCTGGGCTGCGCTCCCAGTACGCTGTAAAAAGGCCCTTTGCCTTGTACTAATAAAAAGAAGCCTGCATGTGGGCCTTCAAGGATTCTTTCCACTAAAACTCATACCTCAGGAACTGCTTGAGATTGTATTCAGAGAGTTCTACGAAGATGGCACTTCAAAGGTCTATGGGTGAAATAGTTTACAAATCTGTTATTACAGGAACTTTTTACAGAACTTTTTTTTTGCTGTGCCTAGCAGGGCTGTGCAAAATGTGAATTGTAATGCTGCATCCTGTTTGCTATATCAGTACACTAACACAGCTCAAGGTCAAGAACTGAATTGGCTGAAATGAATCAAGGGTCAATCTCAATTTATTTTGGAATTTTGCACAGCCCTGGTGTCTAGAAGCGCACCGGTGTCTGCCACTTACAGTACACCCTCCATGGCCTCTTATCTCCCCCCTTTTGACAGCTCTCCCGTCACCTCAGGAGTGATCCGCCGCCAGTGCCTGGCTCAGCGACCTGTCACCTGCCGCCCAGGACAGACAGTACAGTATGTGTCAGTCTGTGTTTCCTTTGGCCAGTCTGGGTTTGCCCCACAGCTCCCCCTGACTGCAGGTTGCTGCTCTCATGCCTTTATCTTCAGCTTGAGTAGTTTCAGTGCCTTTTACCTGGCACTCTCTGCTTGCTTATGCATGGGTCTGTGGATAGCGTCATTGCTTATCTGTAATATTTGCGTGATGGGGCTTTTTGTGCGTGTCGGCATAAAGATGATTTTCCTGATTACAGCGCAATGCCTCGGTGAGTGTATACAGTGGGAGTGCATTTAGCTAAGTGACCTATTTTAGCAAGCGGGTATTTGTTTCCTAAAGTGCATGGCTAATATCACTGAATTGCCAGAGTGAATGCTAGTAATTAATCTCCCCCAAGTGTAAGCATTGTATTTGTATTGGATGGTGGATGTAGTATTGTAAGTACTGTAAGGCTTGTATGTATGGGCTGTAAGACCAGTGCCATTTTTCATTAATTGACTTTTCCTTCTTGCACATTCCTGTTGACCTAATGCATTAGCATTGTTTCCTTAATGAGCTGTACACTCGTGCATGCGTCTCATGCATTATTCTGGTCAAAGAGGAAAGCGTATATTCATTTATTTCTGTTTTTGTTTTGGACTGAAGGGTTGCTTTAGTGTTTTGTTGTTGTTAGGCTATTCAAACAAACCATTGTGAAACACTGGTAGCATCATACAGCAATTCAGGCCATCCGATCAGGAAATCAGGCTATCTGTAATTATGTTTTGGTTGTGCATTAAATTGTCATCTAAATGCTCTACACGGATGAGAACTTGCATGTGATAAAGAGAATAAAGAGACCCTGGGTGTGCATCTCTCCAGCTGTAAGAAATCAATGCATCCCTCCATAAACTCTGGGTGTTCTTCAAGGCTCAACCTTTTCCATGCTGTTATTGAGATGTTCACTGTCACCTTCATGCACTTGTGCATTCGAACGGACAGCCTTTTGGCCAACAGGGGGCGATGTAACACACGCTTACACAAGCTCATGGCGTCACAGACGCTGCACAGACTGCACAAAAACAACCTACATGGATTTCATTGGGGGGAAAGCTCTATCTTGCAGATAAATAGGCTCTTCTGACCAAAAATTAAGTTACCGTTGTCATAAACCAAAGGAAAGAAGTACATGGGAGAGAAAGGAATTATTTGATTCCTATTCTACAATACAGGTCTTCTACTTTACAGTCAAAATGTGTGTTATTTTTTGGGCTGTAAGACAGTGGAATTATATGATGCTTAGTCCACACAAACGTCCTTGGGACAAATATCTTTTTCTTTCACTCTGCAAAACACAGTGAACGCAAACTAAATGTAATGACACTGAGACATCAGTGAAGCAGTATTTCATTCGAATCACTGAGAAGTACTGTAGAGGCAGATTTGAAACTCATCCCATCCATAATTTGCTCTGATAATTCTAGACAACAATAAATAATCCCCCAAATCCCCTCTTGGCTTTGTCAGCAGCTCTAAGATGCTGAGATTCTGTTCAGGATTTGGTGTGCGCGCGTGTGTGCTTGTGTATGTGAGTGCGTATGTGAGTGTGTGTGTGCCTGTGTGTGTGAAGCATAAAACTCATCTCCTCTCAACCTAGTCCTGTATAGCTGGGGAGGGGGGGGGGGGGGGGGGGGGGGTTGGGGGGTGGCTGGCTGGATGGTATACGCTGAAACAAATTTTGATGTCATACAGGACGTGTGGTGGCACGTAGGAGTCATGGCTCTTTCCGCTCCCTGGCATGGATGCGGTCACACTGAATGTAGATGAAGCACCTGAAAGTGTGAAACAGCAAGCCGCTAGCGCATATGGCTTGCTCCATGTGGCGCTCCAAAGCCACTGAGAAACTCGCGCTTGTTTTGTGACCACGTGGGCCAATTTTGTGTTTGGTTGCCTAGCTACAAATGGCGGTTCAAGTTATTTAAGCGAGGTGCATCTCATGCCTGTCACCTAGGCTGTACTTGAGCGTTAGATAGTCATTTATGCGCGAGCTCTCTGGGTCTATCAATCTATGGCTGAAAATGATAGCACCAAGAGATCATATGGTATGAAAAAGACAGCAAGATTGTGCTTACATGAAAGGTTGGAAAATGACTGCCGTATGGTATTTGTAAACCTGTAATCAGTACAATTTTTGCACAATGGGGCACAGGCATCTTTTTCTAAAGGCTTAAAATGACAGCATTTTAGATACATACAGGTTGCTAGATGTTAATTGCCTGTTAAAATACCATTTCAAATATGTAGCTTTTGAGATAGAATTAATGAAAATAACAGGCTATGCACATATTTACTGGCATGATCCTAAGTGTTTGATTTCAGTCAGGAGGAATTAGGTAACACTTTTTATAAAGCTTGTGTTCATAGGTCTTTATAAGCACATTCAGAAAGGGTTATAATGCCTTCATAAAGTTTAAATTGTTATGGTTGAAATTATTATTCATAACTATTTATACATACTCATGACTGAACTCGTAGGCAGGTGAAGCTTGATAACCAATAATGCACTGTATCACTTGAAGTTGGAATAGGGCTTATGACATAGCATTATAATGCCTTAAGAGTACAGTCATGAGTATGTATAGTTATGAACAATTTACATATTTTATGAATGCATTATAAGCCTTTATGAATGTGTTTATAGAGTCTTATAAATACAAGCTTCATAGAAAGTGTTACCCAAATTTTCTAGGAGGTTCCACCAGGTGACTTCCATATGTGGCATGGTAATGGCTCATTTAATGCAGTTCTAACGTAGACTGTTTCTCAGTTCTCTGCTCTGAAGGCACATTGCACCAACCACACAGTGTCTTTCAGTGGAAAGTGTGACTTCCATACAAAAAAACAAGATGCATGTAGTATTCAAAAGTAATTGCACAGAGCTAGCAAACAGGCAGTACTCCGTGGTGACAGTTAGACTCTTTTATCTTCTCCTCTTGACTCTCTTCTTCTGTGAGGAGGAAGTCAGTGTCATTTTCAACTCTTCCAGTTAATGTCACAGTTACTGTGTCAGAGTGTCACAGCACATGTGAGAAACTGCCGTGCTCCACTGGGCATTGTGTCTAATGATTACATTATCCGTGTATTATTTAATTTAGCATCGGTTTCTGTGTGAAGGCGACTCCACCTTCATGTACACGTTCAGTCGTTCAAACGATGAGTGTCGGCCACTGAGTGCGCCACGATAATTTATTCGCACAGGTTAAACGACTGCATTTACATACGCTAACATATAAGACTGTTGGAAGACACTTATGCAAAGGACAAGGCACTCAACGGAGCATCTTTGACAAATTAAACAAGAGCTGCCTTGGCAAACGGCGCGCACCTCGGATGGAGAGCAACCAGAGGCGTATGATCCTTGACAAGGAGAGCCATTCATCCCAGCTCTAAACTAATGAGACAGCTCCTTGAAAGCTTTCCAGTGTATGTGACTGTGAGCGAAGACTATCCCACTGACCGGCACAGGCTCAGGAGTAAGTCATGTGGGTCAGCGGGATCCACTGTTCCCAGACACTGTGTCAACAGCCTGACGGTCATCTGTCTCGGCCCAGACGCAAATAACATCAATATGTGTAGAACATCAGTTTAGTAAGGCAGGTGTATTTTGATAAACTGGTTATTATGTACAATATAGCTGTACAAATACACCCAATTTGGTGTCTGTGGTGTCTGTTTATAACTGTAGTATTGATGTAGTATTTTAAAATATATATCACTTGTAGGGTATTATAGTTTCATATTTGATTAGACATTTCATATCTATTACTATAATAATTCTTTCTGCATCCTTTGCTAATGAGGAAAAACAACAGCAACTGAGTGAGTGATTGAGTAGGGGGTGTGTGGAATTGGCAGACATGAATGAAACTGTGGTTGCCTTCCCATTACGTCAAGAATCCCTGGGTGTGAATCAGCCATGTGGAAGCTATTCAGCGAACACCCCGAGCAATTGCACATTAAACAATCTTAAAGGCTCTGCTCCGGGCACTTAGCTGTGTTGTCAAGACCCTCCCAGGCAGAGGCAGGGAGTCGCTGCCCTGATTGGACAACACGTGCGCTAGACTGACCAATAGAATTTCACCCGTCATGAAAAATGACTGAAGGTAGCGCACACCTCTCTGCAAGCGGCCATCCAAGCTAATGCAGGGAATAAATAACTAATGTGAAGTAGGTTTTTAATCAGGAGACACGGGCGTGATGGGATTGAGAGTGGCAGGACTCAGGGAAACGTGATGTCTGACCTGGATAGCACCACACCACCCCACCCCGGACAGGCGGGAGCCATCTTTAGTATGCCCCCGTGATGCACTCAAGGTGTGAGGTTAGAAAAATGTGAAATTAAAATTTTACCTCCGGCCTTCTCACTTTAGCGGAAAAAAGTTGTAAAATCGAAGGACAAAGGTTAGATGCTTAACTATTTTAATGTGTTTTTTAGACGTTTTTTAGTGATTATCCAGCAATCACCTTCCGTAACCACTGAAATCTCTCTGACAGATTCCCTTTTTTTCTCCAACAAAGGGTTTTTAATTTTTAAAAGGGTCCGTGAAATAGCTTTAGCGTGGTGATGAACCTGTGCCTGTCTGGTGCACTGCAAATGCAGGCCGAGCTTGACGTGCTTGTCCATGGTACCATACAGTACAACAGCCTCCAAGAAGCCTGACCAAAAACTGTGTGCCAAGCAAACACCACATTAAGATCCAGTGTATCTGCCACCATGTTGTCACGTGATTGCACGTGTACGTTCCACCCCACTAACAGAACTGTGTTTACAGCAAAGTTGGCTCATTTCCATAACACAATCTGCTTCCCATCTGGCATAACTCATTTTAATTAAGATGATGGTTCTGTTTTTTTTTTTTTTTTCGTTAACATGAGACAGACACGGAGAGGGAGAGAGATAACAAGTTTGAAGTATTCTGGTTTTCGAGGCATTTTCTTGACAGACAGTGACAATGCTCCATGGCTGTCTGTTCTGCTGAGGTGTATTCTCTCCAGCACCTGCTGGCATCTGTCTCTCACTGTCTCTATCCCTCCCTCCCTTTCTCTCTCTATCTCTCTGTCCCTCTCTCTATCTTTTTCTTCCTCCCCGTCTCCACCTCTCCCCCACTCCATCTTCCTCTCTCTCTATCTCCCCCCTCCCTCTCTCTCCCTCGGTTTGTCTCTCTGGCTCTCCCTCTGCTGCTCTCTCTATCTGTCTTTTCTCTCTCTCTCTCTCTCTCTCTCTCTCTCTCTCTCTCCTTTTCTCTATCTTTTTCTTCCTCCCCCTCTCCCCCACTCCATCGCCTCTGTCCCTCTGTCTGTCTCTCTGGCTCTCCCTCTGTTGCTCTCGCTATCTGTCTTTTCTGTCTCTCTCTCTGTCTCTCTCTGTCTCTCTCTGTCTCTCTCTCTCTCTGCCTGTCTGTGTGTGTGTCTGTCAGTGTTTCTCTCAGCTGGTAGTGTTGTGCCGACTGCCACTCTGCTCGCCCCGGCTGGGCTCACGCAGGCCCAGCGGTCTCCCGCCGAGACGGGCAGCCGAGACGCTCCGGAGAACGCTTGGCTGCCCACCGCCGCCACGGCCAGATGTTCAGAACATGAAAGCGCGAGAGGAGAACAGTGCATTAAAGCAACTGGAAAAGGTGTGAAAACACCCCCCACCCCCCCAGCCAAAACGCACACACGCACACACACACACACACACACACACACACACACACACACGCACACATACAAACACACACACAATTTCTCTATATACCTTTTCATGGCTGCCTTGTATTTTCCTGAGTTGGCGTGTCAGGTAAATCCATTCGCTCTCATCGTGGTGAGTCTTCCTCTAGTCGAGGGAGAATCTCAAGAGGCTGACTTTTACAGTGAAAACATTTCTGCTTTTTCTGTTTCTGACTGTTTTTCATTAAGACATTGTCGTGCGTGTTCTCCTCTCTCAAAGACAAAGTGAAATATTTATCCTGACTGCTGAAGGAATCATCCACCCCGGTGTGATGTAGGTTGTGTTTCTGGAGACATCCTATGTTGTAGCTGAAATATTTCACACACCAGATGGCTGAGGAATCTTTGTTGCACACAATATCTGTGTCAGAGCATGTGTTTTTAGGTTGAGACGAAATAGCCACGTACATTTTTATCATTCTCGTCTTTTTCCGATCTGTGTCATATTTTATGAAACATGCAAGATGAAGGCCCTCCCTCATTAAATCTGTGCTTGACGAGAAAATCTCCTGGGGCGTAGTGAATAGTCAGGTGTAGCCCAAGGTACGGGGCCTGCCCAGCAATTCTCTCTCTGGCAAAATAACTGTTGCTCACGCAAATATGCTAATGACCCCACAGGCTGATTTGCCAGCTGCTCACAAAGGCTGTCAAATCACAGGTGTTGTCGAAATTCATGACAGATAGGCCCTTCTTTTATCTTCTTAGTGAAAAGAAGAAAAAACAACGATGCAACTCAACTCCTGCTACTGGTATTCTGACAGCAGGCTGGCTGACTCAGTGTGCTTCGTTTGAAAAGGAACATCTGCCAAAGCAAGTTCTGCTCTTTCACTTTCCGATGATAAGCTCAGACAAACCGCCCCCAAACGCTTTTTTTACAGCCTCCACAAAAACCAGGAGAGAGAGAGAGGACGCTGTGAACGTCTAAGGCGTCCAACAGAACCCACCGCTTAGAAGTAACAGTATAAATTACAGTCTGTATTACCACTATTCCCATTCATTCGCCCATGTTGCTTCTCCCCCACTGTTAAAAGACATATCCACCTAATATCTCTTTCTTTCCCCTACTCTCTCTCCCAGACAGCGTTATGTTATTGAGCTGTAATCACTAGCCAATACACAGCCTAGGTTACTGTTCTTGGCATCCTCTTCCCTCCCTCCCCACCCCACCCCACCCCACCCCGCCTGTGCCCCCACACAGTTGCCGCTCCGCCAAACCTTTCCCCCCTTATCAGCGGCGAACAGCCCCCTGTGTCTGGCAAATCTGT
Organism: Coilia nasus; assembly: GCA_027475355.1. Lineage (NCBI taxonomy): Eukaryota > Metazoa > Chordata > Actinopteri > Clupeiformes > Engraulidae > Coilia > Coilia nasus. Next base: position 28,109,942 of record CM050206.1, read on the forward strand.
GGCAGTTCAAATTGGGGGTACTGTCTCGCTCTTTGTGCTGGAGACTGATCACATCGCGTGGATAAAGTGATTATGGAAATCCTGGGGTGGTGTTAAAATCAGCTTTTAGGGAGCTGGGGAGGAGAGCTGACACTGAGTCCTGGGAGAGATCTGAAGGGAGGTTTGCTGGGTGTGTGGTTGGGTGGGGTTGGGGGTGGTGTCAGTTGCGACAAGGTGTTGGTGTGCTTGTGTGTGTGTGGGTTGGGGGGCAAGGCTGTTGGGGTATTGTGTCTGGTCCAGACAGGGTTATTCTGCCATGATGAAAACCCTTTGTGGCCATCTCTTCTCTCTCTCCCTCCCTCCCTCTCTCTCTTTCTGTGTGTGTGTGTGTGTGTGTGTGTGTGTGGACCTCTCCACACAGAGACAATCAAACAGAAAGGCCTCTCCTAGTCTTGTGGGATGGGCAGTACAAAGGAGAAGTGGAACCAGATCCTCTCCTCGCCCCTATTGATTTCAGCACAGTCGAGAGCTCGTGTCCATCAACTGTGGGACTGACATTTGTAAATGGAAGCCGAGCAGTGTAAACCGACCAAAACCCCCCGGCCTCAGGCACATTCAACCTCCAAAGGGCAAGATGGCAAGTGTGTCTTGGGTTTGTTTACATTGAGATGAATAGCCCTCATCAAAGGGCGGAGGGGGCATTATTACCTCCTGAAATTTAAACTGAACGAATGTCCTATCCTATGATGCTATTCCAATATGGTGTCATTAGTGTTCTGATAGTGTCTTGTGTAACTGTCTGCCTATGCCAATAACTTGCTTGATACTTGCCTACCAATTACCTTTCAGACAGTGGCAAAAGCTGTCAATATTACTGATAGAGGCAATGCTAAAAGCTGCAAATATTACTGACAGGCAATGCCAAAACTGAGATTACCATAAGTCAGTGCCAAAAGCAGCCACAATTCCTGTCAGTATGTCTGAATGCCTGACAGTCAGCACAGTGAGCCCCAACATTGTGAAACTGGTCGGCAGAGGTGGCAACACAGGTGTAGGTGAACCGTTGCCAGACAACCGAACCAGAACTGATAACTCCCGCTGATATGGCTTGTGATGATGGAGGTTGGAATTAGCGTGCTCATATTTCACGAATAATCTCTCACATTATTTAATGGTGGAGAATTCAATATTCATGCCATAGGTGATGAATGGTTAAGATATTATCCTAATTGGTGAGTTTTTTTTGTTGGGGGGAGGGGGGGGGGTTGTTGGAGGGGATTGGGTGCCGAAGCCGAGGATTAGAGAAGGCAATTTCACTGTGCATGCGGTGCATCTCTGGGCACGACTCAAGGCCTGGCGTGGAGACAGATGAGCTGCGCAGATGACACGTGCGGCACAGAGTAATGAGAAAGCTATTAGCGTTAACCAGAAGTCTCGCAAAAACTCTTGTCATTTAGGCACCGGGCTTAGCAAAGCAAAGCGCAGCCTATTTGAATTATATGGAAATGTCGGGGAATTCGTCTTTCAACAACAATGAGCTCTTTATAGCATTAAACCTCACATGCCTCTCTGCAACGGTGAGAACTGCAGAGTCTGGCATTTTGCGAGTGACACAGTCATTTGTCCACTGACTGATGTTTGCGTTGGACTAGGGACAGGAGTTAGACACCAGAGACGTGTTCCTATCAGTGTTTTCCGAGAGGCGAGGGCAGGGCTGTGAATGCAGCAAAAATCACTCTCATGTAAAAAGCAGCCACTGCCACTTTGTCTCCTGTGTGTCTTAGCCAAATCTTTTTTGTTTATTCAAGTAATACCAGATAATAAATCTACCGACGCTGTGTGCTCTGCAGCTGGCATTTACATTCCCCTGGCAGTCAAGTCTATCCAGTGTAAAGTCCACAACAGTGTGTTTCGTCAGTGCTTCTTTCTCCATGGGGAATATAGTCACACAACACACGTCTGAACAGCATAGTGCAGATGCACAGGTTGCAGATGCAAGTTCTTGAAACAGGCGGCAAAAAAGAAAAAAAGGTTTTGCATAGTTTCCATGCATGGTGACTCTTCTGCTTATAGATTTCTAGATTTCTAGATCTTGAGGGTTACAAGGGTTTATTCTCACTGTACAATGGCCCAAAGAACACTATAATAGTTCTTTAAAAATCTCATCACAGATTTCTTTAAAGGTGTACTTCCACGAGAAACCGTTTAGTACTTGCTCTTTTGAAATATGATAGGTCACCCCGAGTTGCATATGCATGCTGCATATCAAAATGTTTTTCTACCCCCGTTTTCTATATCAGTCAAAAGAAGACAATAGGCGGAAAAACGACCCAATGCGAAAAGGGCCTGCGGCGTGACGTAGACGTGCAAATACATATAACAGAAACTGACCGAATGGGCTTTAAATAATGTTATACTCGCATAAGATTAGCAGGCTAGTTGAATGACTGAACGTCGTTCTCCCGGCCCCACCCCCTCCACCAAACTAAAACAGCCTGAAACAGAAGCACTAGAACATTTTTTCATTAAAACCAGCGCACAGGGCAATTATTAATACTAGAGAACACCGCAAAATTAATGAAAACACGATGGAAGTACACCTTTAAAGATCTCATCACAGATCTCATCATAGATTTAAAAATCAAGTCTAAGTGGAGCCTTTAATGGATGCTCAAAGCTTCTAGATGGCCCCTTATTTTTTGGTAAAATGCATACATTCAAGGAATGCCAGAGTGGTAATATCACGCAATCCCATCAGCTGAGAATGGAAGTATACATACATAAGTATACATACGAAACATACGCTGAAACAGTCCCCAGTAGGTTGGAGTGTCTGGTGATGGCTCGAGCAACATCAACTGTAAATCTTTTCCAAATCCCCACAGTGCCATTTCCTAGGGGCCTCTCTGTGAAAGGCAGGATTGATTGATGCCCGCGCTGTACATGTGGAAAGCCCAAGCAGAAATGGCATTTTCATAATTCTTCCTCACATTTCTATCCCCCCATAAACCATGAAAAATGCAGGCCTCTCACTAACCACACACAGTGCAGTCGTACCCCTACTCAGACCCAAAATGGTGAATGTTAATGCTTTTAAAAGAACATGAAATGAATTGCACTCTCGAATCTGTGCAAATGACAAATGAAGCCCCAGAAAAATATGAAAAGGGGGGTGGAAATGCTGGAGAAGAACTGCAGCCTGGATGAACTGTGAAAGTGTGACCTATTCAAAGGGATAATTTGCAAAGATGTGTCATGTCTTGATGGAAGCACTAAGCACATTAATTTAAGACCCCCTTATTTTTTCCAGTGTGGTTTAAAAAGAGAGAGAGGCGAGAGAACAGGGGATTTACCATAGCCAGGGATTAGGTGGGGGGTGTGGGGGCTTTGATGGTTTCAATTATTACTGAGATTTTGCAAAGGAAAAGAAGCGGGTACATCAAAGAGCAGGGTGATTAGCTCACTGCTAACTTCCACGCGGGAGAGGGCTAATCTTTAAGGTGACACCAAACATCTTGTTGGCACTCCAGTCCAGATTCCCGACGTGTCAGGGGGCAGCTGCGGCGGGTTAATTAACCGAGTTACCTCCAGCCTCATCCGTCGTCGACGATGGTGTAACGAGGGGCTAAGCGCCATCCACTGACTCACCTTGACCCACTCAAATCACACCCTCTGTTCCACTCACTCCCCCCTACTCCTCCCCAGACGTCATCTTAGGGTGTTATGTTTGTCTTTTTTTATTGAGCTAGGGCTGTGACGTAGAGAGTGAGCAAGGGGTGTTATGTAAGTGTGCATGCCATATGATCCCAGGGTGCATATCATTTTTACATTTTTAATTTTAGTTCTTTCCTTTCTTACTTCTTTTCCTTGTTCCTAACCCCTCCTTCTATGAAAGAAACAAGAAAGGAACGACTCACGTTTAAACATTCAATGTCACGTGTGGGTGGCCTTCTAGAAAATTCTCAGAGGACACGTCATTCTCGTCACCACAGAACACCTACCTCATGGGGAAAAAAAAACATCCAAAAAGGATGCACCTGCGCTTCTTTGCTCATCGATCTCTTCTCTGGCCTTGCTCCTGTTCCCCGCTCAGAGCAATTAGAAAAATCAGACATCCTTGATGACGCAAAGCTTCAAACCTGTTTCCTTTCCGGGACACGGGGATGAGAGAGGAAGGACGGTGAGGTAACGGGATAATGGAATACAGCCTTAAAACCCCTTAAATCGTTTGGTTGATGATCTCATCACTCACGGGCTCTGCAGCAGTGAGCTGGAGACGAGGACGAGGACGTTGCTACTCTACATCACACCGAGACTGCTGCAGCGGCTGCTTTTTGTCCCTTATAAAGCTCTTTATTGGGGAGTGGTTCACTCACGACTTTGGATTTTATACTTCTTTTATCATACTGAGCAAGGACACAGTCCAGAGTTTGGAGTCTGTGGACCATGTACAATGGCCCATTCCTGCAGATATAACCACATTTATGGACCAGGCAGCTTTTAATCAGTGGCTGTCACTGCTGGCCAAAATTGTCTATACTTGCTGCGTCTTGAAACTGTGACTTTTGGCTGAGGTTTTCTGCAATATTTTAGCCCTAATACCCATTATCAGATTGGCAGACAATAAGAAGGGGGTGGTACACCTTTAAAAAAGGATGCAAGATGGATATGAGTCAATGGCGAATATTGTAGGACAGTCTTGACACCTCAATACGTATAATACACATACAGTGCATGTATTAGCTATTTCTGTGTGCTGAATGTCTGGTGTTATCTATTCCAGACAGTTAGCTGAAATGTGGGGGAAGGTGGGTCACATTATGTTTCACAAATTTAAATGTGTCAAATGGTAAAGGTATCTCTGTGCACCATGTTTCTGTGTGAAGCACAGTTTGTTCTTGGAACAGTAGCCTATTTTTGCATTCGCTACCGATAAAGGAAACAGCCACCGGGAATGATACAACTGCATGCACAGTGTGACCAAGCAACATAGCCAGAGCACCCTCAACTTCATGCAGTAGCCAACCTCCACCCCCACCCCCATTTCCCACACCTCCACAGTCCACACTGCCCACCCCCACCCCATTTCCCACAGTCTCCACAGTCCACACTGCCCACTGTGTAAGGCACCTATCTCTCCAGTGCATACCCACCTCTGCAGAGCTTTCACAGTGACTCCCCTATTACTGGAAGGTACATTAAGTTAGTGTGCGGAGTTAATGATTTTTCTGCTGCCCTACAAAAAGACATTAATTGATAAATGAGCACCATCTCTGCAGCAATTTAATCGCTTTGGCACAGAGCTTATTGGAGCATAAATATAGTCAATGGTATTTATCATTCAGTACTGAAATGATAAAATGATCCATCACGCAGTCCTTACATTACAAAATTGTTCAAAATGAAGATTTGAATGTGGTGCAGGATAACCTCCAAATGTTCTCTCCTCATTGCGATTCTACATCCGCCTCTACCTCTTCACCTGTTGTGCGAGTGTTTTCTGAGTGAAAACATAAAGTGGTGCTGTGGATCTTTTCTTTTTGGTGTCACACGCATGCACGCACGCACTGGGCTGTTATTTGTGGCTGGAGTTCAGTGGAGGGTGAAAGTCGAGGCAGGGCCTTCTGAGGCCTGACATTTGCCATTAAATGACGCAACGGGCAGTTCAATCAGTCAGCGATGGCGCACGGACACTCGGCAGAGCACGGCGTTTTGGGGAACGCTCCATTACCGCCTCAGTAGCCGCTCACCATTTCCTCGAAAGAAAAAAGAAAACACGGCAGCATTCGTGATAGCGCTTATTTTCTCACCCGTCAGAGGCTCGTCCGAGTTAACTCGGGTCACCCGTAATAGTGTGGCTGTCTTAAAAGGGTGCCAGGCAGACAGGCACGTGCGCTCACTCAGGGAAACAATACCGAGAAACGAGGTGGAAGAAATCGCAGCATTTGATCGGGGTGTGTAAACGCTGTCTGTCGTTAAGGGGCCCTTGAGTGTTGTGGCCTGTCCGGCTGAGCCACTCTTGTGGAAGCTTGTGATAAGGTCTTTTAAACAGCTTGGAGAACTCGTTGGTATGCAAACGCTGTCACTCACTGTCTGAGAAGTCCCTTGTGTCGACAGATGACAGGATCGCAGTTGGCTGCGTGGTGAGGCGGCTGTCTATACGAGGCAGGCTAAACATACAGGGGGAAAAGGACGTGCAGTAACACCACCATGCACAGGTGTATGTGCCAGTCATAAATCCTAACCAAATACTTCAATCTAAAAACAACTAAAGGCACGGTATCATGAGGAGATTTTATCCCTGCATATGCTCATTTCAGAGCAAGCACATCGTGTTTCATCTACAAGTAGGACTGGACTAGTGTTTATTTACAGTTGCCTGGACCACAGCTGCAAAATGTTCAAGAAAGCAGCAGTGTGCCAAAGAATAAAGGGTCCGTTCTCTAAGGGGATCTGAAAAATGTTTTAACTTAGTGACTTTGCTGTGGTTTGACAGATTGCCTGGCTGATAAACATGGTCATATATCCCACTTTAATGTTATCACTGCACAACTGGCATTGTAATAGCTCTCTACTCTATGTCACTAGAGTCCAACGCCCTGTTTTACGATGCAGCCAACCTGTTTAAAACAGTCCAGACACTGATAGCGTTCTCCACATGCCTACTCTGAGGTTTATATAAGGGAGGTGGAAAAAACAACAAGGCTTTTACATTCAAATCCTGTGCATTCTCTCAAACTCATTTCCACACATCTACTCCCTGCTGCTAAAGAAACAGTTTCTTTCTTTGGCCAAGGGCCATCGGATCCGCTGGGGCAACGTTGGACCTTGAGCAACACCTGTGTTCCTATTGATACTCAGCTAAAGCGCTGTGAGGGGGGACGTTTGGGGAGACTTATTGTTTTTGCAGATATGCTTCATTGACTTCAGTGTGGCAGAACTCTGAGAGTGATAAGAAACCCAAAAGCCTACACAATCCCCCCTCCCCCAAACACAATGCCTGTTCTCTCAACTGAGTCCAACATTACAAAACTCTCCCTCTAGATCGAAGTCCCTGCCAATATTTGGAGGTCAAGGTTGTGTGGCGGAACTTCTCAGTAGCTAAAATACAATTGAGGCTCTGAAGTTTCCTCCTTTTCTGTAGTTGCCGTTGTTTTCACATTATTTGCCACATTTATCATTTGTAGCCTACGAAAAAAAAAATACTGTGACACTGACCTCAAGGGAAAATGTAGACCTTTCAAATACAATATGTCACCATGTTTGATCATTATTACCCGTTCAGTGATTTTCTATATGGGGAAGAGTCCCGCTGGGCGCCAATCTACATCTGTTACGGTGCGTTTCACAGAATGAAATAACGAGGCTCTGAATCCCCCCCGTGCTGTGCTAACACAATAACGGTTTGTTGATATGAAGGTTGGTGCCTTGAAGAGACAGTTGAAGTACAGGGCCCTAGACACTGGCATGAGGCTCTAATATTGCCATCTGCAATTTTCAATTACTGTCCATGAATACCACTTCAAGAGTTTCCCTGGGCTAGTTTATGCTTTATTGAATTCTCCTCTTTCAACCGAGTTGATGGGAAAAAAGAAAAACATACCTATTACACTCTCTCCCCCTCCAAAAACACAATTACCTAATTGGATGCAACCTCATTTCTAATAGCGAAATGTACTCGAGAAGCTGTCAAGGAGGCCTTTTGGAGTTGTCTGAGAGTTTTAAGAGGCTCCTTTCATGATTCTGTGTGCTGCTGTTCATGGGGGCCGGTCCTCATTAATCAGAAAATCAATGGAGCAGTGGACCGAAGGATAGGGTGGGAGAATAAAAACTCAGAGAAATCAATGAAATGCAAAATATTTTAAATGGCTGATGCAGGATCTGGCTAGGGAGGGGATGGGGATGGGGGTGGTGGTGGTGGAGGACGATGAGAGAATGGAGAAGGCCAAGGAAGACACCATAGAATGGGAACTGGACTGGTATTTGATTAGGGTCGGGGGGGGGTGGGTGGTGTAGGGTGCTGTAGGGGTGGTGTGGGGAGCAGCGGTGGTGGTTAGCTTTTAATTTTCCAGAGTGGTTCCCAAACCGTGTCTGATGCCTGTGGATTGGGATTAAATTAGACCCGCAATGACAGGAAGATGCATATGGACTTCCATGCTGCGCCTTCCCTGACAGCTATGAATGGCCCAACATTGGTCAGCCACTAAGTGGAGCAGACACGGCGAACGCAGGGCATTATTCAAACCTGTCCCAACAGGCAACATAAGAAAGAGCCCGGGGGAAAGTGCATAAAGTTGTTATGGTCAGAAGCATCTTCTCTTTCTTCCTCTGCAGTGTGGGCGTGGGAGTTACGGGTGATTGTTTTAGCAGTGACCCTGTTTGTGGAAATTTGAGGGGAATTTTTTCCTTGGAAGAAGCCAATTAGGAGAATGACTTTTTAATTTAACCTTTTCTTAATTGTCCCTGAGTGTGTTCAGTCTCTCTAAATAAAATGATCGTTATTAATCAATTTAATTGTTTACAATTTCTCACGAGTGAAAAATAACGGCAAATATTTTTTGGATGGCCTCGGGGAGTGGCGGGGAGACTAATGTGTTTACCTAATGGAAGATCTATGGCTGTTTTTTTGTTTGCAGAGTTGGGCTGCTGAGGCTATTGATGAATTTGCTCTTTTAAAAAATCGACTCTCCTTTCAAAAACAAAATCTGTACATGATGGAACCCCCTCAGTGAGTTTTACTGAACTGTTATATTCCTCCTGCTCTCAATAAGCAGGGCTTAGCAACCTCCCCCACCCCCCAGCTCAACACACACACACACACACACACACACACACACACGCACACACTCCACCTCCAGAGGAACCCATCCTGTCTGTCTGTGTAAAGGCTGACACCAAAGTCAGCATGAAGTCTGTCAATATTAGACTGGCTAAAAGTGAGCTGTCGTCTCACACAGGTCGAAGTGTTTTTGTGGGTGACTGTCGCATTGTAGGTGTGTGTGTGAGTGTGTGTGTCTGTCTGTCTGTGTTGACACATGTTTATTTTTTTTTACGACGCACTGAAGCCTGCCTATGCACACTGGTGTGCATCTCTGCTGTTACTTTGTGCTTTTGCAGAGCCACAGTCCCCTCTTCTCCCCACAGGCTTCAGAGCTCCTCTAATGAGCACCCCCAGTATGAATTACTTATGTATAGCCCCCGTCCCCCCAAAATCTACCCCCCCACCCCAACAACAAACACCCGAGGGGCTGCTGCGTATTGCCGCCTGTTTTTTCCTCTTTCTCTGTAATCCCTCCCTTTTGTCTGCGGGAGCAGCTCTGCCACTGCCGCGGCTCATCCCTCCTCTCCTCATGCAGCGCCTCTTTCTCTTTCTTTCTCCCTCCCTCTCTCTCCCTCACTCACTCTCCCTCTCCCTCTCTCTGACATAAATATTCATGCTCCTCCAGCTTTTTTCCCCTTCTTCTCCATCTTCCTCCTCCTCTCCATGCACAAATACCAGACAGTAAGAAAAGGGAGACAGAGAAGGGATTGATTTGTGTAGGCATTCCAGCCCTCTACTCTACTTCCACAAAATAAAAGAAAACAGAATTGTGTGTTCTATAGATAGTGGCATGCTGGATGAAAAGAGAGAGAGAGTGTGAGAGAGAGAGAGAGAAATCAGCATTTGAATGACTTATCCATAACACGCGTAAGGGTGTCTGTCAAAATCTGTTGAATTTTTCATTCAAGTTTACCGGTTAATTTGTTGCGATGGGAAAACATCTCACATATACAGTCTGGCTGTGCAAATACTCCCAGGTAACACGACCACATCATTTTAAGGAGGGCAGAACCAAAACAGTGTTAATTTTTAATGGGCTACACAGAGATGACTCTGAGAAAAGTCGACGTGCGATCAAAGATTAAAAAAAAAAGCAGAGGACTGATTTTTTCCCCCCTCCTGAAAGCAGTATGGTTGAATGCTGTTCTCTATGTTGATGTGACAGTTCAGAGGATCTGTAGTGGAGGGTCTACTACCTGTGCTGTTCAAAATAATCAGCTCCGGGATAGCACCACAACGCAATACGTAGCTGATCACCAGCACAACCCATAACAATATAACATAATGTTAATATTCATTAAGCTGATTTTAATAGTGGTGTGTTTTTGAAAGGTAAGGGGAAGGGTAGTTTTCACCTTGTAGTTGTTTGCTTTTTAGGTGTTTTTTTTTACGTCCTTTTTTTACGTCCCGCCTGATGTACCACCACTTTGATCTAGCTGTCCTAATTAATGAGCAGGGAAAAAAAGAGAGAAAAAAACACTGTCTAACTTTCTTCTCCTCACCCTCAAAATAACAAAAAACCTAAATCCATGCATGTACAGCAGTACTTAAAAGGCATGCACACGTAACCCCCCTGGTGTTTATCCTTGTCCACCGCATGCTAAGCCGTTCCCTGGAGAACAAATGGGTGTCCTCCATCATTTCCTCTGATCTCAGATAAATTGCTGTAGGCTGTTGTCTAGTACAGTGCCATGATACTGAATCTGAGGCACTCTAGAAACTAGAAACAAGCTGACCCATTTCAGGTAGGCAGTGACTTGGTAACACAAAAAGTAGTGTGTGTGTGTGTGCGCGCGTGTTTATTTTTGCAGAAAGCTAATAAGGGCAAAATATGGCAACATATGGTGTATGTCAGCCATTTTGTAGTTATGTGTAAATAGAAAGTTATTTTCTTGTGATGTCTTTGCATTAGGGTTGCTGTTGTGTGCAATATCTGAGTATTTAGACTTTTAACTAAAACATTCACCTTTATTTGAATGAAAACATCAAGCTGATCGGAGAAAATAGGCCTTGCAGATAATATACAAACAAAACATTCAAGAATATACAGCATCATCCACATATCTTTAATTAGCAAAACAAAAAGGAAAAAAGACCATGCTTGTCATTTGAACATTAAGTTAGAATCCAATCTTTCAAAACCTCTCTGACCGAGTTTAAAAAAAAAAAGTGCAAATATATACAAAACACTTCCACACAGCCAGCAAGTTTGAAGGATTTTACTCTGACAACTCCTTCAATCGAACGAAAATATAAAAACAAAACTCATAATAAAAATAAACTAAAGAAAACAAAACAATAATTTAAAAAGAAACATTTCAAAACCAATAATTATACAAAATATATTTATATATTTATATAGAATTAAGGACTAGGCAGAGCAGTCACCCAACCACCGACCAGTCAGTCACTCAGTCACAAAGCTACATCCTCCCGGACACAAACGTTAATAAACTCCATATAATCTTTGAAACTGTAAACAAGTCTGTTACGTTTAAATTGATTAAAACATTTGGGATAATCCGACAAAAAGGAAAAAAAAACAACAAATAAATTATAATTAATTTATCTGAGACAAAGATGCTTTACAAGAACACTGACTTTGAAATGCAGCGATGGATCTAAAAAACTGACATTATTCCTCTACAGTAACTACTGAGAAACACCAAGAATCTGCACTCACTCCTTGCCCTCACACACTGCAGGTGCTTTTGGAATATAATCATCATTATCATCATCATCATTATTATTATGTTGTTTACCACAATACGATAACAAATCATTGCGTCTGGCTCTGTAGTGGCTCTGAGTTCTGCTTCCCATAAATGCAAGGCCCTTTAAACCAGTCTCAGGGGGACTGCCATGTTGTGATGTCTTTATTTGGGTAAAGAGTTGCACAAATGTTAGTGGTTAAGGAGTACAAAAAAATCAGATAGGATGATTTGCCTTTCCAATAAGAGTGGTGGTCGGTCTACAGTATAGTCATACTTAGTCATTACAATATGGCTTTGACCGAGAGTCTCCACAAAGTGAGGGAAAAAAAAAAATCAGCACTTTATTCATGTTGCGAGATTTATGATGGCTTTTAATTCGAGAAAGTGGTTCATCCGAGGTGCTCTGATATCCATAATCCACCTGCCATGCTGACCCCGCACCTTTCGCCGAGTAGGCAGCAGTTTCTGACACTGAGGCGCATTTCCATTTCAGACCCCCCTCACACACAAAAAAAAGAAGACCTAAATTTCCCATCCACTGACCTCCTTTCTTCCCCATTCCCCAAAAATAACGAATGAGTGTTCAGGGGGATACTTCCTCTTTAATTATCCTCCCACAGCTTTTAAAATGTTAATGAGCCGTGCGTCTGCGGCAGCATCTCGCCCTCGGAATATGAGCGGGAGTGCGAGGACTGATTTGTTGTCTGGAGAGCCGATCGTGACCAACTTCCTGACTGCTCTCAGTGCGATTTTATGGTCACGTTCATTTCTTGAGTTCATGAAGCATTCTCCTCCAGTGAGCTAGTATGCTACCTTAATTACTCATCTATCCTCCAAGACATTTTGTTCAGGCCACTGCCTGGCTAATGTCCACAGAGAAACTCTGGAGAAGGATACTACTTTCATGTTTTAATGAGGAGGTCTCAGAGGGTTGCTTTAACATTCAATTAGAGCAAAAAAAAAAGAGCAAAAATACACTTTTGTATACTGTGAGCCCTATTTTTAGTTAAAGTATGTTGGCATTAGCATCACTGTAAAGCTGCAGTACTGCACATAGGATTCGCTATGGTTAGCAGACATGTTTGGCATCTAGGGAACAAGCCAACTAGGAGGAATACACCTAACTTCTTTATAAGCATACAGTAAGTCTGAAGACTTCATTTTTATCTCCACGGTGTTGCAAGAGAATAGCCACTATTAAACTAAGCCCATGTCTCAGTACAATATTAGTCCCTTGGCCATCTATCTCTTTTTAATCTCAAACCAAGCTTAAACTCAAGCCATCAGAACACAAACCATCTTTTGCATCTCCACAGAGCATTAAAATGGGGTCTGGGGGATATAAGGAGTCAGTGGTAAAGTAAAATCTTACAATCCTTTAGTGAGAGGTGTTGCGAGAAAAATCAACAAAATTCTTGATATGCAGTTCAGAAAAATTGTAGGGGAGAAAAAAAAACTGTTCAAATTCATTCTCCAAATTCATTCTCTTGCTGCGTCATTCTTACACAAAAAAGCAATGACTAAGCTGAACGAGAATATGCGTAGTCACCAATACTGTACATGAAACTGTGTACATTCTTCTTTTTTGCAAAACACAAATAAATTATGCACAATAAATTAGACACAATAAATACTTCATTGGAAAAGGGCAGAACTCAGAACCACATGGAAATGAAAGAATGGCAATAGTACGAAACACCCTGGGGCCAGTTATTACAGCACCAGCCCCAGGTAATGCGTCTTTCCCCGAGACATTTGGGAAAATGGCCGAATGTAAACAGCTCTGTCACAGACTCCACTACACACTACTGCCATGGAAAAGCATCAGCAGGCGCTGGATAGACCTCACCACAATGTACACCAGGGACATGAATGTGCATTTGTGTGTTGTGTGTGTGTGTGTGTGAGTGATTATGTGCATGGGCCCTATGTACAAAAACGATGACTAATAAAAAGGACTTAATGTTTACAAGTAACGGTCGAGAAGCACAACCAAACTGCTTTGTGTGCAGAGAGTTGCAAGCCAAGGGAGCAATGTGTGAAACGTTTTTCACAGGCTTGTAAAACAGTGGTGGAGGAGTGCTGAAGATGTTGGCTCAGTACAGACTCTGGAGTCAAGTGTGTTTCCAAAATAGTAACGGCAAAAGGGTTAAAAATAATAATTTCAAATGACTGTGTAGGCTGAGAGGCCCTCCATTATTGTGCTTGGAGTTGCATGAAACACATTTGGCAAAAAAATTGCACTGCATAAATATGCACCACGTCCTAAAGAGCTCAACAAACCAGCCAGAAGTCCACATGCATTTGTAAACGACTTAAAAGCAGACATGTACTGCGAAATCTGTGTTTTGCTTATTCCCTGTAACAAAAGAAAACCTAAACTGTGCTTAGGAATGGAGACATACGCTTGTGGGTTAAATGAACATCAGTAAGAGCACTCAATTGTGAAGCCCCTACACAAAATTTGAGAACAAACATAAGATCATCTTCAGAACGTTTACGTAGAAACATAAAAACGTCCCAAATCTTAGTGGTTAATGAATAGCACTCGAAGAGTGGATGTCTTACTAATGGCTCATTCTCGATTCTCAGACTTATTGCTCTTTGTGGATTGGATACACGTTAGGACACCTGATGTGAGCAGAGCATCTTTTTTTCCATGTCAGTAGTGTTAGGGACAGCTGAGGCTATGCGGATGCCCTCCAGCCTTAAGTCGCACAGTGGAGTTCAAACGTTAAGGGGCCTCAGTCGATTGATTGGGTGGCTGAAAAATCCATTTTGGGGTGGAGCGCAACCGTCAGCGGAGCGGACAGAGGTTTGTATTCATCCAGAATGCAACATCAACAACAGCGACGACGGCGACAACAACGAAAAAAAAAAAAAAAAGGCAAGCTTTCAAGAAACGGACTCTGAACTCTCACCAAAACCGATAAGGCCGGCGTCCGACTTTGGCCCCATCCCTTCCCTTCCCCTCCCCACCCTCGCACACAACCACACACAATTTCAAGAGCAGAGGAACAGCAACAAAAAAAAGAAAAGACAAGTAAAAGAAACAAAGGCGCTTTGTAAAGTCTATGGCATTTGAGAGATGTGCCAGGTGATGAATCAGGTCCCTTTTCTCTGGGCCGTGCCGTGGGCCCCTTCCGCTTCTGCTCCAGGGCACGTCTGCCCATCTGGCCCCACAGGGGGCCACCCGCAAGAACTGCACCCAGAACGTGTGCGTTTCCTGGGGCTGTGACTCAGGATGGCGGCCGCTGCTGACTCATGTCTCTCTACTCTACCTGGGTTCTGCATGGCATCTCTTTTTTTTTCCAAGTTTGTCGTTCTTCCAATTGTTTTTTTTTTGTTGTTCTTTTTGTATACTGTCCTCTTTTTTACTGTTACTTATTGTTTTCTCCATTGATCAATGCCAAAAAAGTCCACGGCATAGTTTGGATTTACTAAGACATATTAATATCCCAATCTCATCTTTGCCTTTTTCTCTTTTCTATTCTTTTATCCCCCCCCCCTCCCACCACACCCCCCACCCCTGCCCTCACACACACACCCACCCCAGAGTGAATGAAAGTTAACCTTTCCATGGCACTAGCTTGGCAATTCAGCACAGTTTCCAAGGCAACGTCACATATGCCTTTTTCATGGAATGTATCTCATTATATCCACAGTAGTCCACATCCATTGAGTTTTAGGCAGTTGCTTTTTAAGAGTCCTTTTTTCAAAGAGAAGAAAAAAAGGCCAGTGTGAAAAAGAAAGAAGAGGGAGAAGAAAAAGAAGGAGGAGGAGGAGAAGAATTAGAGGCAGAAGCTAACTCAAAGGATAGAAAGGAATTCTCTTGAGAGTCCCACTGGCAATGGCAGGTAGAGGTGTTGGAAAGTTAAGAGGGGAGTTCAGAGGGGGACGCGGGGTCGGGTTTAGATACATTGGGCTTTGTGCTGTGCTGTGGTTCTTAAGAGTTGATTGTCCAGTGTCATTCGTATCCTCCGCCCTCTCCTCAGCAAACTGTGGACGTCTCTCCAACACAGGTCTGATGATCAATACAACTCTACCCACCCACCCACCCACACCCACCCCCACCCCATTTCCAACCCCAATCTCCCAATCACCCAAAAAGCCCCCACCCCACCCCACTCACACCCCCCTTCCCCTCCCCACCACACCTCAGCTCAGCTCAGCTGTGCACCCACACACATGTACTCTTAAACACACACACACACACACACCACACACACGCACGCACATTCTCACACAGACTCTCAAACTCCAACCTCAGCGTTTCGCTCCCCCTCCCCCCCCCTTTCCCAGCATCCATCTGTGGCGGCCCTCAGCTGCTGCCTGACATCAGGTTAATGGCTTGCTCCAGTTTGTGTCGCAGTTTGTGTTTGCGGCAGTAACCATCCCTGTCTAGCGCTGTCAAGATCTGTGCAGTCAGGTAGGGAGAGAGACAGAGAGAGAGACAGAGAGAGAGAGAGCGAGAGAGAGACAGAGAGAGAGAGAGAGAGACAGAGACAGAGAGAGAGAAAGAGAGAGAGATGGAAAAAAATGAAGAGAGGAGGGGGAGGAGGAAGAGGAGGAGGAGGAGGAAAAAACACAAATAGAGAGCAGAAGTCAGACACAAACTCGATTAGTTGATAGCAATCTGCTAATTGGGCTGTGTTTTAATAGAAACGCAAACAAGTAATGCTAGACGGTTATTTACGGAGCTGAACTTTGAAATATCTCCGCTGACATACTGTACACCACCAAAGCAATCACACATTTGTGCAGCATGTGCGCTTAACCGCTTATACGGGTTTCTCAAAGTGTAACTTTTTGGTGTCTGGAATCCTGCAAACTAACCAAACTCTTGCTGAAAACTTCAATAAGGCGTGATTCTTCAAATGTTTTTTTTTTTGCAAAGAAACCCAAATATCTGTTTAAACCAATATCCAGGTCGGAGCGCCGTGATATTTTCCTACACTTCAGAATTCTAACTGGGCAAAGTAGCTGCATTCAACACTATGGCTTCCTGATACCCCTGCAGAAATGTATGTTTTGTACATCTGTTGCTAGGGTACAACCTCAAATCCTTCCCTCTGGTAAAACACTTTCATCCTTGAAACGGTGATCTGTGTATATTGGTACAGCTTTATTTACAAACATGTCTTTACCAATATGTCACTAAGGGATACGTGTGGGTGATGCACATTCAAGTTGACATACTCGTGGTTTAAACATGCCATCTTCAAGGGTTTGCCCGTAAGTGTATTGTAAGTGAGTCATAGTGTTGTCCCTTCACATGCAGTAGGCAAGCAGTGTTTTGCAGCATTTTTTTGCCTGTGCGAATCCAACATTTTCAAACAAAGATTTAAGCTTGAAAGAAAAGCATGGGGCTTTTCTTACTGAGACTTTAAGACTTTAATGAAGTGGAATCCAGCACAGGGCTGTGGAACTGGTCCTTACCTCCTCCTTGTACTTGTTGATGTAGAAGTAGAGTTCATTGAGGGCACTGAGTGTGTTGAACTCGCTACCATGGAGACGAGACTGCTCCACCAGATAAGCATCCATGTCCTGATCGCTGATGCTGGGCATCTTGCTGATGTCTCTGTAATACCTGCCACACACACACACACACACACACACACAAAGATAATTTTTAAAAAACTCTGAATGTGTGCTGCGCTAAGCCTTTCCTTCATGCACACTGGCAGATGGGCAGCATGTTTACTTTTGGGCCAGATTAAGTGGCATCATTACTTTCGCCCAACGCCTTTTATGGCACATTGAGTGTGCGAACACGGAAGGTTCTTAAGACCGAGGGCTCCGAGTGGATTTTTACTGCTCAGAAAATTGGAATGTCAGGATGAAACACAATGCTCTAATCACTACTAAAGCCCAAATGGACTCCATCCAGGGCCGGAAACGACTACAGAAGCAGGGCGGACAGAAGTAAATTTAGATAAGGCTCGTGTGGGGCTGGGTGGGTCCTGCTGTCCAAACGGTACAGCACAGGGGTGCATCCATCAGAGTCAGGGTTATTTCATAGGTCAGGTTCTAATTTAAGTTCACCTTCCCTTGACATGCTGCTCTATGTCACACATCTTATGCTGTCTTATGCCGGTCTATTCTCTATTCTTTTCTGCTGTATTATTTTATTTGTGTTTTTTTCATTTTGTGTTGTGTCTATGACCAATATAACAGTTGGTACTTCTTCAGGATACACTTGCACAGGATGAATTGAACAACCTTCTCAGTTAACTACATGTTTTTTTTACGCTGTACTTTTGTGTATGTGTTAAATAAGACTTGAATCCTTCAATCAAGGATATAATTTACACCCTGATTATAAACAGTGTTGCTTAAATGTCTGCTTCATCGTACATCATAAATCATACAGTTAAAAAGCATTAAAATGACAATGACAGGCCCCAACCATTAACTCATTCGATGCCAATGACGCGAAAACGCGTCTTTTACGATAGTAACGCCCAGTGCCAATGACGCGTTATCGAGTCAATTTCGTTTTTTTACAGGGGAGGTGGGGTAATCATCTGATCTAGCTTGTGTAAAAAAATCAAAGTTGTAATCACAAGGGAACCCATTCTGTGGGTAGTACCAGTATCAGTGTGGATATGTGATCATCTAACATTGTCTCAAAGAAGAGACACTGGACCTGGCTTGCTCAATTGCTCGCAGTTTTGCACACTGCTAGCTTGATCAAAATAAATCCTGTCAGCACGTATGTTGAAGCTACTGTTTTCCTAGCAACATCTCACGTTTAGCTTCTGCAAGCAACCAATAGATTAATTTCACTTTAGGTAATGCATAATGAGCAGCCTGTCGCGCTGTTTCATAGATAGCTACACCTGCATTTGACTGACCCGTCTGCGCCGACAGCAAGTCACTGACGACCCAGCTCTCTACATTTGGTAAAGCGCACGGATTCACTGCACTCTCCCAACATCATAATTTCCTGTGCTATCATTCTCACGTGTTAATCTAGTTGTTCTGTGTGCGGATCCTGTGGAATACGATGTTATTTTGCTCTGAAGGCGTTGTATATTTAGTTTGGTTCCGGTTTGCCTATCCCCTCTCTGAGCCAAGTTCCCACACTAAAATGTTACAATGTTTTATGTCGTGTTTGGTGACGTTCAGAAATATTACATTTACAAGCATGGAGCAGTAGTCTAATTGCATAGCTTACTCCGATACTAGATGTATGGACCGGTATTTTAGATCGTGTTTATAGGTCTTCTCTGCTGTACACACACATGCATACACACGCGCGCACACACAGGGGGAGAGCTAGAAGCACTACAGTTATAACATAGTGTGCTGTACATAAATAGCTGCTAGAAAGTCTAATTTTTGCCTTTGAAATGTTTACGCACAAAGTGTTTCCCATGAAGTGTTGCTTTTAGCTGTGCTTCAAAGAATCTATGAAATGTGCCTACATGGTTTTATAAATAAATTTGTATTTTTTTAATTTATAAATAATGTTGCCAGCGTTATTTTTGGTGCAGTATACAATGGGATCACTTTTCATAATGTTTGAGATGTCTCTGAAGCAAAAACAATTGTAATCAAAGACATTTTCTGCTTGAAATGTTGCTCGTTACAAAAAGCCATTTTTCTCAGTATTTTGGTCAGAAATCAGCATTTTTAGTTACACCCACCCATGTTCTCCAGACAATTGCTAAGGAATGGAAAGAGGTACAAACAAATTTTTTTTCTGATGATAAAGGAAAGTCTGGAGTTTCTTTTGGTATGTTTTTTGTTGACACAGACATAGAACTCAATTTTCTGTGGGTCTTGGAAAAAACACTGAAATGTTCAAAAAATCCTGGCACTGGGACGTGACCAACTTTGAAAATGGCTGGCACTCAATGAGTTAATGGCTCACTATAGTGTAGCTAGGTATGGGTGCCATACTGCATGTACCATCTGGTTAGTGGGACAGTCTTAACCTTGCCCAGGCGACCTACGCCACCTCGACACCCGCCCAAACATGGCAACTTGTGCCCGAGGCCTCACCTCTCCACCCAGCTCTTGTAGTTGGGGATGTCCTTAGCGTAGAGCAGCTTGTTGGAGGGCGAGTCTTTGCCCAGCCGGTGCTCGGAGGTGGAGCAGGAGTCCATGAAGGTCTGAGCCACCACTGACAGGCAGGCATCTGTGATGCTGTTCTTATGGATGTCAAACACAAACTGCGGGTTCTTGATCACGTTCACCCAGAAGCGCAGAGGCAGGCTGTCAGATGAGAGGGGGATAAAGAGAAAGGCAAAGAGGGACAAATAGGTAAGAAGCCATTACCATTTGATGAGTACACAGGAAAAAAGCAAGTTACAAGTTGCTAAGTTGATTTTTGATAAGATTTTTGAAAGTAAATGCTATTTTAAAATGCTTCTAGCTTGAGGCTATGCTCTTTAATTAACAGGATTACTTTTTAAAAAGCTGGGATTTCAATGCAACTACTGATAGGGGGCGCAACTTCAAAAATGTTTTTGTGACTATGCCTGTTTTCCCCCTTATGATTAAGCATTTCATGGTTAGGCATTTTTTTCTGGATGGAAGTGGGTGAGGACCCATTTCTTTAATACTCGACATCTCACATTGACCCTAAAATGCCAGCCAGCCAGCATTCAGCCAAAAAAACCTTCAATTACAGCAGATCATTCGCTTTCATATTCTTTAACAGGGCGTCATTATGTGTGCTCTTATATTGCTTCAAGTGCTTTTCACAGCCATAGTTAATTAGACTGTGCTAATGAAGCACGCGCTCCACATCTCTTACTCCCTATGTCCGCAGGATTAGACAGTGAGTGGCCATGGTTACGATGGTGTGTGTGTATGAGAGAGAGAGTGTGTTTGTGTATGCGTGTGTGAGTGAGTGTGTGTGTGTGTGAATGTGTGTGTATGTGTGAGAGAGAGTGTGTATGTGAGTGAGAGAGAGAGAGAGTGTGTGTGTGAGATACTGTGGCTCTGGCACCCACCAGTTGCTCTTCCAGGTGTGGCGCACGTCGGGGTCGCTGATCTGGCGGCGGTCGGCCTGCTCGTCCAGGAAGTCGAACATGTACTTGATGGCCAGTGGGAGCGCGCTGCCCCGGTGCGCCGTGCTGAACACCGTCTCAAACAGGTCGTCCACAAACTTCTGCAGCGTGCCCTGCAGCCACATTACACACAAGTGCATCACGCTAATGGACACACATGCACATGTATACAGAAACATGTACTGCCACACACATGCTTTAACACTGAAACACACACAAACTATTGCATAATTGCTCTAAAGACATCACATGGACTTTATTGGCTCTTTATTGTTGATGGCATACACACACATACATACACACTCACATTCTCTCTCTCTCTCTCCCTCTTTCTTGTACTTTTAACTTTTTAATTTCCAATAATGTAAGCTTCCTGACATGGCATCACATAGGAAGGGAATTCTGTACTTAAATAAAAAACATAGCAGCTACCACTACCACAACAACCACAAAACCACACACACAGAAACACACATCCAAAATGACTGGAGTCTGTCAGCCAGTCAGTCACTAAGGCCAGACAGGCCTACAACCCAAACATGCCTACCATAAGACAAAATGGATTACAACCCGAGACAAGCCTTCCTACAAATGCACAACAAGCTCTTTAATCAAATGACTGGCCGAGTTTAAAATGTTTAAGGATGGCCAAAGGGTCAGCCATCCATTACTCTGTTCCAGACACTCCCCCTCCTACGCTTACAAATGCCCAGACCAAAGAACATATTCCTTTATTTCTGACTGCACCGCACATTCATCTTAATGTTCCAAAGTGTGACTCCTGGCATCCAGACATGGGGGTGGGGGTGACAAAATAAACTGGCATACCTTGGTGGCCAGCAGCCTGGTGAGGTAGATCTCCGACACCATCTTGCTGCCGCGGTCTCCCTCGCGCTGGTCGGCGTGCTCGTGGTTCTTGACCAGGTGCCACAGCTTGGTGCCCGTCTCCTGGTCGGGCGTGATCATGGGCGCCCGCGAGCGCAGGCTGTCGGGGCTGCTGGACGTCCGCAGGAGAGACTCTGGGAGACGGGAGAAGGTCGGGAGGAGGAGTTGAAGCCACTTTGTGTATATTTTTAAAGATTTTTTATTAACAAAATGGGTTATTCTATCTATAACTATGAGCTCATTAACTAGCAATTACCTCCATCAGCAAAACTTAAGTGTCATTAACAGAGAGTTATGCCATGTTAAGCCACCATTTTGAAAATACAAGCACCAAGGAGACAACACTACAAAAATACTGCTTTTGCTTTCTCAGGGTTCCACACCACTAGATGGGAGAAAATCTTACACAGAATAACTTTCAGGCGGAGAAGAGCTTGATCACAATGGGCAGCAAATAAGCTCAGCTAACATCCTACAACCCCCAAAGTCCCCGTGAACAAGAGGGATGATTGACTGGAATGGCTCTGCAGAAAGGCCTTTGGTTGATTTCTGCTTCAAATTTGTGGACTCTTCACTGACTTGAATTGACTTACGTTTGTGGTGTGTCCCTGAGGATTGAGGTGAAATAGAGGTGCACTTTCCAGATCAAACAAGGAACACAGTAAAAATGCATTTTCTCAAGTCCAATGTCCCGACCTTACATGTGATTTGAACCAATTTGTTCCCTTATTTGGTATGTAATATTTTCATGCTTAATGTGTCTTTTTTATGACTTGCACATGGCTGCTCGGAACGATAAGCCTCAAATGATCTCATAGACCAGCAGATGGACATATCTAGAGGATCTCCACAGATCTATACAAGCACGTGAGCATATGGATCTGTAGAGGCCTCCAGAGATGTTTTATTGTTTTGCGGTAAAACAACCCGTAATTTTATACACCCGTAATGCTCCCACTGCCGGTGTTGGGTGGTGTCGCCACAGCCGTGTGGCTTACCGTATCTGCTGAGGGAGCGCGTGAAGGTGAAGGAGTTGGCAATGTTGTACGCCGACACCTGCTTCTGGACCAGCGCGACCAGCGACCCATCCGTCACCTGCGGGAGAACGACCCAGGTGTTATTTTACAATTACCAGAATCCTGAACCAGGACATGAATACAACGCAGAGCCCCTGACAGAAGCATGGCTTACATCTGAGCTCAACAGAGGCTACTCTCTATCCACACTATGCACACTTGAACCTTTGGTATTATTGGTATTATTATGTGTTACAATTTATTTATGATGTGGACTCTCTTTTATCTTTGTTATACCTTTTTAAAATTGCTTTTTTTGTTAATGACAATGACAATAATAAACACTTTGAAGCTTGACTCTATAGACTGCACCAGTGTGGAAACAAAGGTTTGAAGAGCTCGACTCTAACCACTTACTGCTGGATTCTCTACCATACTAAGGCTTGAGTGTTGCTTTTCAGTTTTAGGTTAGTTTGGATAAAAGCATAGGACAAATAAAACTGAATGTGATGTAAAGTGATGCAAGACAATATGCCTTCTGAGCAATTAAGTTTGTCGGCTATGAATTATTATTATTATTATTATTATTATTATTATTATTATTATTATTATTATTATTATTATTATTAACAAGAAGAAGAAGAAGAAGAGTACTATTGTTATTATTATTATTATTATTATTATTATTATTTAGAATATTATTTGATCAATAGATAAATAGTTTTCTGGCTATAAATTATTTCTACTACATATAGACCCTTTTGGAGGGCCAAAAACCTTTGCTTTGCAGAAAACATTTTTTTTCCTGTACAAAAATGTACAGGCTTGAGGAAAAAAGCCTTTTTCTCCTTGGGAGCATAGCTGTTATTTCTACCCCAGGATAGAAGCATTTCAGTGGCTTTCAAGTGCACTTGAATTTCACCGCAATTACACAAATAATTGGGTGGAACAATTCTCCTCCATCCCAGTGGTGCCTTGTAATCCACGGCCAAATCTTACTCCAACTCCAACTCTACATCTAAGGTACAATCATGCCAGCTTCCTCAGGGTTCTGCCCTTAAGAGAATCTCTCACAGTGCTATGTGCAACCCTTTAAAAAGCACACAGTGGGTAGAAGTGTTTTACAGCTCCAAAGCATTCACAGGTACAAGGTTCTTTTTTTCGTCTTTGTGAGGAAAAGCATTTTCAAGCTGTTTCATTAATTCAGTTGGATTTTTTTTTTTTTATTAATTCAATTCACTGAAGTTGTATCTATTTCAAAAACCTTTAAAAAAAGTCTCTTTGTGTGACTGTAATGCATAGATGTGAACAGAAAGTCATTTGAGTGAGATGTTTGGGGGAGAGAGGCACACTTGTCCTCACCTGGTAGTGTGCCAAGGTGTTCAGTCTCTTCCAGTCGCTCTCGATCTTGGTGGTCACGTCCTCGTCCTGAAGAATGATCCGGGTCAGTCGCCCTTGTCGCCACTCTGGAAGATGAGTGGAGGCGCGCGGTCGAAGGGGAAGATAAAAATAAATAAATAAACACCGTCTCACACACACAACACAACACAATCTTGATTTCTTGGTGGAGTCAGTGAATGAAACCGCCCTGTTTGTTTTTTTTTTCTTTTTTTTTCTTCATCCTGTATGATATACTAGAAGCATGCCCTAAGCAGGCGAGCGGCGACGCGATTCATGGTAATAGTTCTTTGTGCATTATGCAAAGTGGTACTCTAATCTAGAACTAATGAAAACCTGCCACTCTATTTTAGTGACTTTCGAATGGGAGACGACTGGCGTGACCATTAAAGCCCAAAACAATTTATGCCCCGTTATGAATCAAAGGTGTGGCAGACTGCAGGAAAGCGGAGGTGAATCATCAGTGAGGTGGGCGTATGAGATCGCTGTGTGTGTGTGTGTGTGTGTGTGTGTGTGTGCGCGCGCAAGTGTGTGTGTGCAAGAGTGTCTGCGCTTGAAGGTGTGCGTTAATAGGGTGCCTAAGGAGGTAGGCTGTGTGAGTGTGTGTTTTTTTTTTACCCAGATCCATGTCGTCTGCCTGGGGTCGCTGGGAGTAAGGGATGCCCTTGTAGGCAGCATCCAGGAGCTTGTCCTTCACTTGGGTTATGGTGTCACAGTTAATCACCTTCACTGGGATCTCGGTGCCGACCTCACCCTCCGGAGGGATGCACATTAGTGTCTGAGGAAGAGGACACACACACACACACAGGTTTACACACTTGGATGTGTACACACCCACAAGGACATCAGGACACAAACAGACACAGACACACTAACACAAACACACTAACTCACACACACACACACACACACACAGGATTTAAGCATCTGTGCTAGGTACATTTGCAGACGTCTGAAGGTGACAGAGATAAAATGCATCCTTTCCAGCCAGACAGCACAGCTGTAAGGTTTATGTCGCATACTCTGAAGGATTGATATGATATAAACCCAATGACTCAAACACACACACAGACAAACACCAATGCTCAAACACACACACACACACACACATATACACACACACACACACACACACACAACAACCACTGGAGGTGTGCAAAGCTTTGTCCCTGAGTCTGCCGTGAAGAACAATCTCTCTCTCTCTCTCTCTCTCTCTCTCTCCATCTCCCTCTAAGTAACAGTTGTATTGAGGGCTTTTCTTTAAGTCTTGTCGGTTTTTCAGCAGATCAATGGCCGCCATTCCCCATGTCCTGTGTTAACCGATCGGCAATCCCACATAAACATTAAACTGCGTTTGTCAACGGTGAGGACTCCATCTCCTTATCGCCATCAGTCAGAATATGAGTGATCCGGAATGCTTTAAGATACATCCCCTCGGATCAATACCGCCGTGGCAGAGCCCATTGACTTGCCTACAAACAAGGATTTATCGGGCTTAGGTAAAACAGACGTACGCCATTCAAGGAGACACACTTGCATTAACGCAAGCCAAAGGCACATTACATTACAATACATCACAGCACAAGCCCGGATGGGATTTAGCATAAATATGATGTGTGTGTGTGTTTGTGTGTCTGTGTGTGTGCAGGTAAGTGTGTCTGTGTGTGTTCGTCTTGTCTGTGTGGGGGAGTGTCAGTGGTGCTGTGATTAGTGTTACCACCTGCCCCAGTTTTACCTGATTGTCCCGCTTTTTAATGGTCTGTCCCGGGGAAAAAAAATATTCTCCCGGGACAATGACACCCGGGTGGCTGCTTATAAGCAAAAAGGTTTACTGCGTTGCCAAGATGTCCCGGTTTTCTGTCAGACATAGGTGGCAACCCCAGCTGTGATTAGACACTTTAGGTGAGTCTGAAATGTCTTAATTAATCCAATGTGTTATTATGGCAGTGTTAAGTGGAATCAGGTTCCTGAAGTCCCTGCCTTTCATAGGCATTCGGTGGTGCTACTGTCACCTTGAGGACAGGGTTGAGAGGCAAAGCCTGGAGGCACAGCGGAGCCAGTGGTGCCTTCTGTCACCGCAGACCAGCGAAGCCTCAACAAGTTTACCTCAGACAGGCACTCCCTGTGCCGCCGTGACGACGCTGTGCCACCAGCTGAAGGGCTTGTCCCGTGGAGACTACCTGCTGTACGACTCGTCGTAAAAGACATCAAGGACCTCTCAGAGCACTGGTCGTTAAATCATCCTTCAAATAATCTCAGGCACCAGCGAACGTCCTCTAGAGGAGTGGGGCTGCGAGCAAGCGCAGTCGTTAAGCACAGAAACAGGAAAATGAACATCACTTTTTAAGGCCAAACTGTGTGGGGGATGTGGGGAACAGCAGAGACACTTAACCAAAGGCCTGTGACGGTAAAAAAAAAAAAGTAAAGCACGGCATCATAAACCAACACTAACCACCCATCATAGGAGTACGTTCCTAGAAAATTAGCCACAGTATTCTTATTTAATAACACAGTCTAACAGATGAAAGGGGTCAATGGTTATTACCATCGAGGACCTTTGGTATATAACTGTGGAGTGGCCCTGCCTGTCGTGTGATGGGGATAGTTCATATAAATTCATAAGAAGACCTTTGGTATGTATGTGTGTGTGTATAAGTGTGCGCGCACACTTTCTCGTGTGTGTGGCATGTTAATCAGGTAATTACAGCAATGTGCAGCTGGTGAGAGGAGAGAGTGAACGGCAGGACGAGGTGCAGCATCTGCAATATGGATACTCGCTGATCATTAAGCAAAAGGCAATTTCTAATTCCCCCTCCTGCCTCCCAAAGCCCAACACCCAATCCCACACACACACGCCTATTCCTCTTCCCATTTCTCCATCCCCTCTCCTGCCAGTTCCCTGAGAAATATTTAACAAGTGAGGAGTTTGTGATTAAAACCTAATTACACAGCAAATTACAGAATTTGCCTAAGACTGGCTGGACGGCTATATTTAGGGCGTCCACAGCGGGGCCGAGGACTGAGTGGTCACGCTGATTGGTGGGGGACCCCCCCGAAGAGCAGATTAGGTTTTTAAACACCCCTCTAAACACCCCAGGACGCTCCCTCCTGCTACAGCTCGGGGCTCAGAGCATTGTCGAGCTCTGGGGAGCTGAGAGGATGAAAACGAAAGAGTTTTTCTTTTTTCCTTCAACGGCCTCAGTCACAGTAGAGATGGTTCTTCTCTCACAGGGCTGTCTGCTCACCAAATGCAGCTGCCAAATGCATGCATTTCAAACTCTAACCATACAGGGTGGGAAAGGTTTTCTGTGTTTCTGTGTGTGAGTGTGTGTGTGGGAGTGAGAAAGAGAGAACAGGCTTGAGAGCCAGGATGCAACCTCTCAGTCTTTTCTGGACCTAATAAAGGAGTGTGACTGCTGACACCCAGTGCTCCAGTTTCAAACACCAGGCTTGAGTTACAAAGCCAGGGGCTCACACTCCCTCAAGTTCAGACTCAGGCATGTGAAAGGCTGAGGGGAGAATGCACACTAGGGAGAGAGGACAAAATCACTCATACTGTACAAGCACACATACAAATACACATGCTACACATAATCACATCTATATGCTAAAAAAGCTCTTTGCGGACCCTGACGGCTGGATTATGCATATGATTATGCTTGTGGGTGTGTGATAGGGTGTGTGTGTGTGTGTGTGTGTGTGTGTGTGTACATGTACGTGTGTGTGCGTATGCTTTATTTTGTATGTGAGTGCGTGTGCGCTTGATGTGTGTTCGTTATTTTGTATGTGTGTGTGCGCATGTGTATGTGTGTTTGTTATGTTATATGTGAGTGTGTGAGTGTATGTGTGTTTGTTATTTTGTATGTGAGTGTGTGTTGTGTGTTTGCCACACATAAACAGGCAGGTGTGGAGCCCCCGGGCGGTGCTGTGAAGCTGCCCTTTACGAGCGTTCCCTGGAGTCGGCATCTTTCGGGGCAGCTCCTACAGTAGGACATCTGTCACGCTCCGTTATCGATTCCTGCCCCCCCCCCCCCACCCCCAATCCCCACCTCTCTTTCTTGTTCTCTTTCCACCAGGCAGAGCAGAAATATCCTCTGCTCCTCTCACCCTCATCCCCCTCTCTCTTTACCTCTCCCACTTCTTCTCCCCCCCCCCTCTATCTCTCTCTCTCTCTCTCTCTTTATATCCCCCTCTGCCACCCCCACCCCCTTTCCCTTTCTCTCTCTGTCTCTCTCCCTCCCCCTCTCTCTCTCTCTCTCTCTCTCTCTCTCTCTCTCTCTCTCGGCCCGTCTGCAGTGCAGTGATTACAGGCTGGAGTTCTAAGTGGGGAGATGAGTCTGGGCTGTGGGCTGAGGTGAGGTGGTGGATGAGGGGATGAGGTGGCAGATGAGGGGATGGGGCGGCGGATGAGGGGATGAGGAGATGGGGGGACGAGCGGATGGGGTGTGGGGCTCCAGCTTCCTCTGCGCACTGGCGGAGTGCTAAGCCAGCACAGCATATTACAGCACATTACAGCACAGCACAGCACAGCAGCGTCATGCCTCCCTCCAGCATAGCGCGCCACCGGGGGCGCATTATTAATTTCGTATACAGTACTTTCGCACAAGGGGTGGGGGGTCGAGGGTGGGAGGAGGAGTAGTGAGAGTTCCTGTCTGGTTGCCATGGTGGGTGGATGTACATTTGGCATAGTGTGTGTGTGTGTGTGCATATGTTTTATCTGCGTATGTGTGTGTGTGTATGTGTGTGTGTGTGTGTGTGTGTGTGCATATGTTTTATCTGTGTATGTGTGTGTGTATTTGTACGTATGTTTTATCCGTGTATGTGTGTGTGTGTATTTGTACGCATGTTTTATCTGCGTATGTGTGTGTGTGTGTGTGTGTGTATTTGTACGCATGTTTTATCTGTGTATGTGTGTGTGTATTTGTACGTATGTTTTATCCGTGTATGTGTGTGTGTGTATTTGTACGCATGTTTTATCTGCGTATGTGTGTGTGTGTGTGTGTATTTGTACGCATGTTTTATCTGCGTATGTGTGTGTGTGTGTGTATTTGTACGCATGTTTTATCCGTGTATGTGTGTGTGTGTGTGTGTGTATATTTGTACGCATGTTTTATCTGTGTATGTGTTGGTGCATGTTTTATCTGCATTCTTTTGTTTTATCTGTGTGTATGTGTGTGCGCATTTGTATTTATATGTGTATGTTTGTGTGCATGTGTATGTATGTGTATGTGTGTGTGTGTGTGTTTGGCTTTTATGTGGAAGTCAATGGGCGTGAGACGGAGAGTAAATCATGAATTGTTTAAAGGTAGCGTTTCCTGGCATTGCCACTGGTACGCCCACACCGTGGGATTGTGGGACAGCGCACAAGGGTGCAGAGAGTGGGAGGAGACAGAGCTGGAAAGGGAGATGGGGGTGAGAGGGCAATTAGAGCGAGAGAGATAGAGTGGATAGCCAAAGCAGATGGATAGAGAGAGATAAATCCAGAGAGAGAGAGAGACCGCTCAGTGAGAAATGCAGAGAGAGAGAGAGAAAGCAGGAGGGAGGGAGAGAGAGAGAGAGAGAGAGAGAGAGAGAGAGAGAGAGAGAGAGAGAGAGAGAGAGAGAGAGAGAGAGAGACGCAGAGGTGTAGTGAGCATGGCAAAGAAAGAGGGAGGAAGCAAGGCTGAGAAAGAAAGAGAGAAAGAGAAAGAGAAGCAAAGTTGGAATAAAAGAGATTCAGCACAGAAAGGGGGAGAGAGGAAAAGAGAGAGAGAGAAGCAGAGGTAGAGTGAAAGGTGTAGCGGGAGAGAGAGGGAGCTTTAAGGAGCTGTGGAAAGGCGCAGGGCTGTTTTATGAGCGCCTAATAAATTGGCTGATTTGTTTGAATCACTGCGGGCCCCACTGCAGGGCACCCGGAGACGCCAAGTGCTGACTAGGGGCCTTCCAGGATCCCTCGCCTATCAGCATCTCTCCTCTCCTCTCCTCTCTTCCTCCCTCTCTCTCTCTCTCTCTCTCTCTCTCCCTCTCTCTTTTCCCCACTTGCTACTCCCTCCATCTCCGTCGTCAGGCAGCAGCAACAGCAGCAGCTGCTAATGGCTCTGCCCCTCCCCCCTCCTCTATTAAACACACACACACACACACACACACACACACGACAGAATGACATCATCTGGCGTTGTGTTTTTAATGAAGCCGTGTTGAGCAGGACGGCCTTATGGACACCGAGGCCCATGGGGGTCAAACACACCGTGTAGCGCTTCAACAGGAACCTGTCATACACAATTGCAGGATGTGTGTGTGTGTGTGTGTGTGTGTGTAGAGAAACATGTTGGATTCCCATTTGGACAGCGTCCTCGTTGGCGCGCCCCTGGAGAGAGTCTGCTAAATGCCAGTTTGACACAGGCGGTGCCATCCGCAACACGAGCACACTTGGCAGGTGCCACGCTGATGTGCTGAGCACACACACACTCAGGGATGTGTGTGTGTGTGTGTGTGTGTGTGTGTGTGTAGGTGTGCAGATGTGTGTAGAGGTGTGTAGAGGTGTGCAGATGTTTGTAGGGATGTCTGTGTGTGTGTGTGTGTGTGTGTGTAGGTGTGCAGATGTTGGTAGCGGTATGTGTGTGTGTGTGTGTGTAGGCGTGCAGATGTGTGTAGAGATGTGTGTGTGTAGGTGTGCAGATGTTTGTAGGGATGTCTGTGTGTGTGTGTAGGTGTGTATTTGTGTGTGTGTAGGTGTGGAGATGTTTGTAGGGATGTCTGTGTGTGTGTGTGTGTGTAGGTGTGCAGATGTTGGTAGCGGTATGTGTGTGTGTGTGTGTGTAGGCGTGCAGATGTGTGTAGAGATGTGTGTGTGTAGGTGTGCAGATGTTTGTAGGGATGACTGTGTGTGTGTGTGCGCAGATGTGTGTGTGCGTATGTGCAGATGTGTGTGTGCGTATGTGCAGATGTGTGTAGGGATGTGTGTGTGCGTATGTGCAGATGTGTGTAGAGATGTGTGTCTGTATATGTGTGTGTGTTTGTGGGTGTGAATGTAACAGAGGAAAAGGGGCAAATGTGTTTGTGCTGCGTGTGTGACTGCAGGTGTGTTGAGGCATACGTATGCTGTGTGTATGTGTGTGTGTGTGTGTTTGTGTGTAAATGTTGTGATGTAGTGTGTGTGTGTGTGTGTAAATGTTGTGATGTAGTGTGTGTGTGTGTGTAAATGTTATGATATAGTGTGTGTGTGTGTGTGTGTGTGTGTGTGTGTGTGTGTGTGTGTGGGCGGCGGAGTGCCTATTCTGCCTGGCAGACTGACCAGCTGTTTGTAGTCGATCTGCTGGCGGATGAGCTTGTCCTCGCTGAGGGAGTAGCGCGCCTCGCCCGTGATGGCGTCTATGGGGCCCTTCTCCATCTGCTGCTTGATGGCACAGTAGAGCATGAAGAGAGGCTCCCCCGCACACTCCTGCACACAGACACAGGGGGGGGTGGAGGGGTAGAGGGGCACACAGAGAGATGGAGGGGATGGAGGGAGGGAAATAAAGATAGTAGGGGAGAGAGTGAGTGACAAAGGAGAGATGGAGAGAGCAATGGAGAGATGGAGAGATGGAGAGGGACAGGGGTTGGGAAAGGTAGGGAGAGATATGGGGAAAGCACACACAGAGAGTGAGGTAGGGCGGAGGAGGGAAATGGAGGTAGCAGAGGAGAGAGAGAGTTCCAAAGGAGAGATGGAGAGATGGAGAGGGGTTGGGAAAGGTAGGGGGAGATATGGGGAAAGCACACACAGAGTGAGGTAGGGCAGAGGAGGGAAATGGAGGTAGCAGAGGAGAGAGAGAGTTCCAAAGGTAAGATGGAGAGATGGAGAGGGACAGGGGTTGGGAAAGGTAGGGGGAGATATGGGGAAAGCACACACACAGAGAGTGAGGGTTGGGTGGGAGGGAAATCAAGGTAGCAGAGGAGAGAGAGAGTTCCAAAGGAGAGATGGAAAGAGCAATGGAGAGATGGACAGAGCAATGGATGGAGAGATGGAGAGAGAAAAGGGGTTGGGAAAGGTAGGGGGAAGTACATGCAGAAGCACACAAGAGGACGAGGGAGAGAGGAGGGAAAAGCGAGTGGGGTGGTGGCGGCGGAATAAAGGTAGTAGGCAAGGGAGCAACAAAGGAGAGATGGACAGAGCAAAAGAAAGGGGGAGGGGGAGGGGGAGGGGGTCAGGGAAGGTGGGGCGAGAGATGGAGGTCAAGAGACAAGGTGAGGGAGGAAGATAGAGACGAGGCGGGGGGGATAGAGAGTGGGGGCAGAAAGGATAAAAACATTGAGAGGAGAAGAAAGGGAAGTGGAAAAGAGAGAGAGAGTGGTGGGGGTGGATGGGGGGGGGGGGGGTGGAGTAGGCCAGCGGAAGAAAGACAGGGTGGGGCAGAGAAGAGAGAGAGAGAGAGAGAGATGTGAGAGAGATGTTATCCGTCGCCCATTCATTCCTATGACCCCATACACATCACCGCGGAGCCATGAAAACAAACTGAAGAAAAGAAAAATAAAGAAAAGGAAAAAAAGATACAAAAGAGCGGCAAAAAGGTCACAAGTCCTCTCGACTCATTCAGAACACAAAAAAAAACCCACAGCCCTCCCATCTGACCACAGCAGAATGGAGCTCCTTTAACACCAGCCACTTGAACAAAACACATGTGTGGTTTCTCACCAGTGCTCTGTGCTTGGAAATTACTGAAAGACAAAAGAGCACTGGTGAGAGAGAGGGAGGGAGGGAAAGAAGGAGAGAAAGAGAGAGAGAGAGGGAGAGACAGATAGAAAGGGAGAGAGAGAGAGGAACAGAGAGAGAAAGGCAAAATGGGGGGAATGAGTGAGCAATAAGAGAATGCAAAAGGCACGGTGGGAGAGAGAGAAGGAGAGACAGAGAGAGAGAGAAAGAGAGAGAGAGAGAGCAGGAAGGAGGGAGAGGCGAGAGTGATGAGAGAGAGTGAGAAGGGCGTGGAGAGAGTGCGCGCGGGAGTGATGAGAGTCTGGATGGGCAATCACGTTTCCTTTCAAGCGGCGTCGGTGAGGAGCGGCGGAGTCACCAATTACCCACTTAAAAGCTTTTGATGACTAAACAGGGACACTACGGGAACACTATTATTTAGTTCTTAGGCACGATCAACTTGACATTATTAATTACGACGCAACATCCGCGTCCTCCCTCCACGCACACACATACACACACACACATACAGACACACACATGTGCACACACGCTCACACTCCAGGCCTGAGAGAGAGAGAGACAGAGAGAGAGAAGGAAGGACAGACAGAGGGAGAAAGAGAGGGAGAAAGAGGAGAGAGAGGCCCCAGCCACACAGAGCATTCGCCCCAGCGGGCTCCCCACCGCAGCGCAGCCCCACTGCGAAACCCTACACTCCCCCGCCGAAGGAGCCCATTACACGCTCCACATTACACCGCCCAACCGACACAGATCCACTGCACATATCACTGACACACCAGGGCCAGCCCGCCGGAGCGGCCCGAAACTGACACTAACTAACCATTATCGACTGACATTAATACTCACTGGTGAATTCTCGAAAGCGGCACGAGATCGGTATTTCTAATCACGGCCAGCAAGCGATCTAGCCTGTTTCTAACGATTCCTTATTTCTTCCTATGTTTCTTCTGTGGCTATAAATGAAATTTCATCATCATCATTAGCATAATCGGCCGTGCGAGTGCGTGTCCAGGACGCCAGCAGAAGGCAGCTGAATGTGGGAATAAAGGCTAGCAGGCCTGGCTCGATGGAGCTTTAAGTAAGCTTGCGGCAAGCATTTCTGAGTAATTACTCAAGGAGGCTGGGGAGGTGGCCAGAACCACTTTAACATCTGCACTGATGTAACTTAAATGCCCTTGGCATGCGGCCAGGCCCCAACTCCGCTGGGCATTCCCAGCTCCGCAGCACAATGGGCCTGATGTTCCCGTCCTTCGTGCCAAAACGAGCGGCAGGAACTGCCGCAGGTGGAAGACGGGAGCGTTAGGAGCCGGAACAGCATAACACGGTCAGTTCTGTTTGGGGCATGTACGCGCCTAAAGAAGAAACACGGCTTTTGGGTGGGGGAAAGGGGAGAATTGGTGGTAACACTTTATATGAAGATTGTATTCACAAGACTCTATAAACACATTCAAAAAGGCTTGTAATGCATTCATAAAGTATGTAAAGTATTTACTATTGCAGTATAAAGTATTTACGCATACCCATGACTGTACTCTTAAGGCATTAAAATATTATGTCATAAGCCCGATTCCAACTTAAAGTGACACAGTGCATTCTTGGTTATAAAGCTTCACCTGCCTTATGAGTCCTGAGTATGTATAAATAGACTTTATGAAGGCATTAAAACCCTGTATAAATGTTGTTTACAGAGTCTTGTGAATACAATCTGCATATAAAGTGTTACCGAATTGGTAAGGTTGACCTCGAGGGCTAATTTCAAGCTTGGACTCAAAAACTTGTTTTTTTTTCTGGCTTAGTTATCTGTAATACTGCGTGGGCTAAGTAAGCTTACAGCTCCGGGGCTGTGAATCATTTTTTCATGTAAATAAATAAACAAATATATAATAAACAAATAAAACAAATCTGCAAAGCACATTCTTAAACACCCTCCATGGAAAAAATTACACATTGTGCTAGTTTAGTGGGACTGTTCCCAAAATGAATTCTGGAGCTGCAGCTGCTCATACCCCATAAATGCTCGTAAATGAAACTAAAACCATCCTGTGAGAAGGGCAGGCAGAAAATGGATGAGCAAAAAGTCCGGGCTAAAAGACGATAAGTTTAACCGTTAATTGAAAAAGGGACGGGAGAGCGCGAGAGAGAAAATGAGAGAAAGAGACGGAGAGAGAGGGAGAGAGAGTGCGAGTGAGTGTGTGAGAGAGAGGGAGATAGTGAGAGAGAGAGAGAGAAAGACACAGAGAGAGAAAGACAGAAAGAGAGACAGAGAGAAAGCACAGCAAGTGATCATTACTGCTCACCTTGAGGAAACGATGCAAGAGGAAGGTGAACCAGTTGGTGAGCATCTTCTCAGCCACGGACTCCGTCCTACCAACCAGAGCCAGAAGACACACGCCATCAGCCCACATCAAACTCCTTTTCATTTACATTCCAGAGCATAAGCATTCCTACCCTCTCCTCCAGGCTGTGCACTTTTAGAAAACACATTTTGCATACACATGCATCAACAAACAAACACACACACACACACACACACACACACACACACCTTTTCACATGGTAAAACACATTAGCATATGCCATAGATTTTGGGCCTGTCAGACCCCCCGCCATGCACAGGTTGAGAGAATGTCTTTAGCACAGCTGACAAATCTACACACACACACTCACACTACTACACTCTAAGGACACACACACATTACTACATTCTAAGGACATAACACACACACACACACACACACACAAAGTAATACACTATGAACACCTAACACATGCAGAACAACAGCCTGATAATGCTAATGGCCATCATAGGTGTGCTTCTCTGAGACACATATGCACACACACTCACTCACACGCACAAAGCAATATGCTACAAACACATAGATAATGTACTCCTGGCCGTTACAGATGTGGTCCCAAATACACACACACACACACACACACACACACACACACACACACACTCTTTCTCTCTCTCTCTATCTCTTTCTCCCCTCCCTCCCTCACACACACACTATCTGTCTTTCTGTCTCTCTCCCACACACACACACACACACCCCACATCCACATGCATTTGAATAGCCTGATGCTACTGATGCTATCACAGGTGTGGTCCCAAAACAGCGCCCCCTATCCCCCTCTGACCTGCGCAGCAGCAGCTTGGGGTGGTTGCGGTTCTCCAGGTTCTTCTCGATGAGGTCGGCCAGCAGCTGCTTGAGCACCACGGTGGCGTACTCCATGCGGCCCTGCAGCGCCGCCATCAGGAGCGAGGCCACGTTGCCGCGGTCGCGCATGGAGAAGGAGCGCTGGGCCTCCAGCGTGTGGATGAACGTCAGCAGGAACATCTTGTTGTGCAGCAGCTGGCTGAACAGGCGCAGCGCCTTCTCCACGTTGGCCGGAGACTGCGGAGAGAGGAGGTGGAGAAAGGGGAGGAGGTGGAGAAAGACGAGGATGAGGAAGAGGAGGAGGAAGAGGAGGTGACAGAGGAGGAAAGACTAAATCACTGCATACATCTACATCTCAGAGTTCTCCTGTCGTCTGGGTATACTACTCTACAAAGGCAAAGTCAAAGAAATTGAGAAACTTTAAAGTTGTCATACTGCTCAGTCAAACATGTTGTAGGTGTAATAGTGGCGATGCTTTTATGTACTTTCCTAAGAGGAAGGAGCAAGAGATTTAGTCTCAAGACAATCGAGGTGTTATAAAGTAAATTTCCAGTCTAAACTCAATTTTACAAAATATGTAGTTAATGCCTTTTGGCTTTGTAGGGCAGTAAATAAATCACAGACATTTCCACAGGATACAGTAAAGAGCGTGGTGTTATGTATGCAAACTATGGTAAATGTCACTCTTCAGTAGATACTAACATTCTATTCACATTGATTTCCTGATCTACAGTACTTATGCTGATCACACATCACCAAATGTTTTACCCTGACAACAACAGGCCCTCTGTTACTTCCACTGGGGGAATGAAAACATAAAAAAAAAAAACGTTTAAAAACCATTTATACACATTTGCCTTGAGGGGAGGCCTGCATTATATGCCATTCATTCCATTCAGCTGTCCAGCTCAGAGCATGAGAGAGATGCCGCTGGCCAACAGGGGGAGCTCACCATGAGACGGGTTAAAAACTGAGCATCTCATTACCGATACTACACTGTGATCAAATGAAGACTTTCTTCATTTACAGTTGAAACATGGCGTAATTCAGTACTTTTAGGTTAAATGTACTTTTACTTTACATTACACTTAGCTGACGCTCTTATCCAGAGCGACTTACAGATATTTACAGGGTTTCAGTTACAGTCCCTGGAGCAGTATGGGGTTAGATGCCTTGCTCAAGGCCATCTCAACCATGGGTAGGCCGGGATTTGAACCGGCAACCTTCTGATTGCAAGACCAACTACCTAACCACTAGGCCACAACTGCCCCTAAATGAAACATTAGCTGCAGAGGAGTCAGAAGAGAGGGGGGAAGAGTTAAATAAATAAACAAACATACACAAACATAAACAAATGTGGATACAGAAAGGGACACAGACAGTGGGGGTGAGAAGACATGGCTTGTGTCCCCCCTTTTCTGATTGTCACATGACGTCTGTGCAGTTTGTGTTTCCTGCTGACTATTTTTTAAAAACACTGCCTTTTTCTCTATTTTCTGTGTGTTTGTGTGTGTATGTGTGTGTGTGTGTGTGTGTGTGTGTGTGTGTGTGTACTTCACAGCCGAGGCGTGTCGGACTCCAGGCGAGCGAGCGGTCGGCCCGGATTCCTTGCGGGACGCTGATTCCACCGTGCCTCAGGTTTTAATTAAAACACGCCGGCAGCCCAGCCTGGCCCAGAGAACAAAGCAGCGCTCTGAAGCGCGCTACACAGACAGAGCTGCAGGCTACACTGCTGCGGCGGCTGCTGCTGCTGCTACTGCTGCTACTGAGATTTTTTGGAAGGGGAGCTTTTTAAGCATATCTGTGACTTATTTTTCTTTTTCTCTTTCTTCTCAATTTTATTTATTTTTCCACACATATAGACAGGGAGGGAGAGAGAGAGAGAGAGAGAGAGAGAGAGAAACCCCAGGGGAGTTCTGAGTTTCAAGCCACATACTCATATCAGTACACATAAAAGTAACAGCGAAACACCTGAGGGTGGGGGTGGAGGGTGGAGGTGGCTTTTAAAAGAGAAAGGCGGGGATGCAGAAGGAATGGGGTTGTGGGTGGGGTGAGGGGGTCCCGCCTTCACGAGAGTGTGAACTTACGTCCAGCTCCTTGAGAACCGGGTGCTCCTCGATGCCCGGGAACATGACCCTCATGGTGTAGGTGCGGTACTCCAGGAAAGGGATCTTCACGCCGTCCATGTCATTGGTCAGCTCCTGGATGTCTGTCTGCAGCTCAGCGAATGCTGTGGCGTGGCAGGGGAGGGGCAGAAGGGTGGGATTTGGGGAGGGGAGAGGAAAGAGGGGTTGAGAAGTGTGACTGAATGTGTGTGTGTGTGTATGTGTGTATGTGTGTGTGTGTGTGTGTGTGTGTGTGTGTGTGTGTGTGGGTGTGTGTGTGTGTGTGTGTGTGTGTGTGCACCGCTCTGTCGAGCTGAGTCATCCAGTGGAGGCTGGGAGATTATGAATATGCATGAGTTGTGTCTGAGGTGTGTCAGCTAGAAGGTCAGGTTAAGGTGAGAGAGTTCTGACTGATCGAAGACGGACAAATGAGGGCAGGCCTGTAGACATCTTGCATGGACGTAGCCCATAAGGCCGAGATTTGTCAATACCGACAGACAGGAGTGGTCTTTGCAACTATGTCGTTAATACCAATTGGCACAGAATGACATCATCCACTGTCATCCAGACGAAAACTTCCTTGGGCCTTCCAAATAATAATAATAATAATAATAATAATAATAATAATAATAATAATAATAATAATAATAATAAGAAGAAGAAGAAGAAGAAGAAGAAGAAGAAGAAGAAGAAGAAGAAGAAGAAGAAGAAGAAGAAGAAGAAGAAGAAGAAGAAGAAGAAGAAGAAGAAGAAGAAGAAGAAGAAGAATCATTATTATTATTATTATTATTATTATTATTATTATTATTATTATTATAACAATAATAATAGTAACAATAGTTTTATATTTAATAATAATTATTAATAATATTCTAGAATAGACACATACCTCCCTTTGGGTGTTTTTGTGCAAGTGTGTGTGTGTGGGTTTAGGTGCTGGTTGTTATTTATGCAAGTACAGAAGTTTCTCCTTCTGTGTGATGCCAGGAAACTCAAGTTATCAGTAAGTAAAAATCTGCATGCATGTGTGAACGTGTCGTGTCATAGGGCTGCCGAGCTACGCTGCCCTTTCGTACCACTGGGCGGCAAATGCATGCAACCCTTGTCCACCCGAAGCCCTGCGTATGCAAATGCATGCAACCCTTGTCCACCCGAAGCTGGGCGGCAAATGCATGCAACCCTTGTCCACCCGAAGCCCTGCGTATGCAAATGCATGCAACCCTTGTCCACCCGAAGCTGGGCGGCAAATGCATGCAACCCGTTGTCCGCCCGAAGCCCTGCGTATGCAAATGCGTGCTGCAGATCGCCTGAGCGCAGGCATCCCCACCACACCCAGGCATGCGGTGCCAGTAAGAGGAACATGAGAGGGAGAAAAAAAAAATGCGAGCCAGCTTCAAAGGATGTGCACAGCAGCACCTAAAGACATGATGACCCAATTCGGCTCTTTACAAAGCTACAAAAGGCGGCCTGAACAGACACCATTGCTCAGGGCTGAGCCAATGCAGCCAGCCCTTTTAAAGGCTGAATGGAGCTGGCGTTTAACACACATGCGGCTAGTTGTAGCTCACAGTCACATTAAATGCACCGATTCTGCTCCATGCTGCATCACTCTCCCTCACAAATACACACACACACACACACAAACACACGCACACACACACACACAGGTCTGAATGCTGCAGCTCTCTCTCTCATAGACACTTTTTCTCTCTCTCTCTCTCTCTCTTTTCTTTCAGACACACACACACACACACACAAATACACACACATCTGCTGAATGCTGGGCTCTCCCTCACAGACACAAACATTCTTTATCTATCTGTCCCTCTCTCTAACATACAGCACACACACATCTGCTAAATGCTGCAGCCCTCTTATACACAAACACTCTTTCTCTCTCTCTCTCTGACACACACACACACACAAACACACACACACACACACACACACACACACACACACACACACACACACACACACACACACACAAGCATGAGATGGTGAGAAAGATTACATGCTGGAAGAAGAAAGGGTGCCAGAGAGGTAAGACAGAGGAACACACACACACACACACACACACACACACACACACACACACACACACACACACACACACACACACACACACACACACACACACACACACACACACACACACACACACACAATGCAAGAGCAGAATAATGGACACACACACACACACAAACACACACACACAAATGACAGAAGGGAGACACTGAATAATGGGCAGAGGCAGGTGTGGCAGAGACACAACATCACACAGATTCAAATATAACTACACACACACACACACACACACACACACACACACACACACACACACACACACACACACACACGAAATACAGAAGCAGAATAGAATAATGAGCAAAGGCACTGATATAATTACTGCAGGTTGGGGGGAGTGGCTAGATTTGATACAGGTTTCCTCTAGTAGGCTTACACACACAGTGGCAGACACACACACACACACACACACACACACACACACACACACGGCTGTGAGCAGTAAGCAGAACAGTAAGGACAGAGAAGTCGAGGATACACACACAACACCGCACACTCACAGTCTGCTGCACTCTACCAGGTCAGATAGGTTTTTACAAGTGCTTCCAACCATGACAGAGGAGCTTCCAGCAGCATTCTGCACCCACAGCTATCCTGCTAACACTTTCAAAAGCAGCAAAATGATCAGGCAGCATTACATAAGGAGCAGCAGTGTCAAGTTAGGCCCTGAGCACACAGTGTAATGTGATGCAGGAGTTTAGCTTGAATGGCGGGCATAGGGCCAGGCCGTTTGTAGTTCAGCCGAATCTAACTATGTCACAGTTACAGCGTTAAAACGTTCCCAAGCATTCTAGCGTGAGAATGACCAGCATCGGCATCGAGGCCTGTAGCGGCGCTGGTTGTGAATGGCAAAAACATTCCTGCACCTCCAGGAACACTGGAAACGCTTGTGTGTGTTCAAAGAGCCGGAGAGGTGCGGAGCGAGTTTTGTGTGGGTCCGTGCGAGTGATGGGGGTCCCATCTGATTTCACTAAAAAGATCGGCCTCCTGCATCAAGAACTGCGCCGATTAGAAAATGCCAGATGGCCCGACGACACGCACACACACACACACACACACACACACACACACACACACACACACACACACACACACAAAAACACTTCTTCCCGGCCTGGAATTTCCAGATCTGATAGAAGCGTATGCACAGCACTAGCATGAAGAAGAGCCCTTTTTTTAACCTTTTCGGGAGCTTTTCACACTGCCACGCATTTTCCACCTCCAAAACACCTGAGAAGCGATGGTAGTATTACAAAATCCAAGCCCTTAACAAGCACTTGCTGGAGATGTCAAGGTTCATTTTTCTGTTGCTAAGTTACATTACACTTTTACAGTCACATACAGACCTCCTTTTTTTACAGCTGATATTTGAAACTCCGCTGTCTGCGAGTCACTGTATCTATGCAATGACCCATTGGAGAAAAAAACTTGTTCCAGAAGTTGAACAGATTTTGAAGCGGCTCCCAATTTTTACAAGCCTCAGTGTTTTTTGAGGAAGTTGCAGGCCGAAAAAGGCAGTGTGGAGTGTCGCGAAGGTCAAACCGCTTGTCAGCCGCGTCATTTCTATAGGAAAAAAATTGAATTCGAGCACCTGGCAGAGAAAAAAGCATTGCAGTGTGGCCAGCTCCTAACCGGGGTGCATGAGTCCCAGTTGTGTGGTGTGTAGCTCCCAGTGAAAACTAACATGATACTCAATAAGAGGGCAGCTAAGGCACAACAGCTGGAGTGCTCTGGTGAAGGCTCAGCTCAAATCACCCAGAGGTGGTGGGTTCGAGCCCCGTCATGGACATACCCATCGCCCCATCCCGATTCTGACACCAATTCTAGTAAAGGGTAAGAGCAGTCAGCCGAACCAGCCTCGAACCCAGGTCAATGGGGTACCAAAACATGCACTCTGACCGCAACGCTAAAGAGCCAGGCTCTTTGGAATGGCACATCCTTAACCATAGTGACAAACATCCCCACCACCCTCCTCTAATCCACCCACCCCTCTCCACCCCACTCTCGACCGCCCTCAAATCCCAACTCACCCTCCTTGCACTCGAGCGCCACGCGGGACTCCAGGTTGTCCATCTGCATCTGCAGGCGCTTGAGCGTGCGGTCGGCGTCGCG
>CM050206.1:28156911-28164411 GCA_027475355.1 Coilia nasus
TATTTTTTTTAAAGAGGTTTATCATATTCACTTGCAAGACTGCAGTTTTTAAAGGGGGGTCAGTTCGTTATTGCTTCGTTCAGCCAGTCGACTGGCTGCCTGGCTGTGTGTGTGCCCTGTCCGCTAATGGTGTGTTAATTACTGCGAGACAGTGGGCAAAGAAGCAAGACAAAGATGGCCGACCAGAGTGTGGCTACTGTGA
This sequence comes from Coilia nasus, assembly GCA_027475355.1. NCBI lineage: Eukaryota > Metazoa > Chordata > Actinopteri > Clupeiformes > Engraulidae > Coilia > Coilia nasus. Next base: position 28,157,114 of record CM050206.1, read on the forward strand.
GATATTGACGTACCATCATTATGAGGTTTATCAACTCGGAGCAGTCAGCAAACACGCTGCCAAACAAAACCAATGTTTCCTAAAGTGGTTGTAACCACATTTTGTATTTTATTTTAAAAGCCTTTCATCATACACTGAAATGTACAAGTGCTATTTGCTGAATTGAGGGTGCTTCTTTATGCTACAGATTTTTTTTTTCTGCAGCTTTGTACTGTGTGTAAGAGTTGCCATCTTGTCTCATCAGATGCCTTCCTGCTGGCCCTCAAGCCTCTGACCTTAGTGCTGGGCTCTACTCTCCTCTCTTGGAACTGCAGAGCATGAACTGGCCAGGCTACTTTCACTCCAGATCTGGAACAAGATCTAAAAAGATGCCGAGATATTGATCGCACTGGCTTCAGAGGCGTTGCTTTTGATTATTTTCTTGTCCTCTCTTTCTCTCTCTCTCTCCCTCTCTCTCTTTCTCTCTCTCTCTCCCTCTCTCTCTCTCTCTCCCTCTCTCTCTCTCTCTCTCTCTCTCTCCCTCTCCCTCTCTCTCTCTCTGTCTCTCTCTCTCTCGCCATCTCTCTCTCTTTTTATCTCTCTCTCTCCATCTCTCTGTCTCTGTTTTTATCTCTCTCTCGCTTTCTTTATTTCTCTGTCTGTCTCTGCCCTATCTCTCTCTACTTCTCTCTTTCCATCTCTCTCTCTCTCTCTTTTATCTCTCTCTCTCTCTCTTTATCTCTCTCTCCCTCTTTCTCTCTCTGAGCACCCATAGCCTTGTAGCTTTTCAGCATTGAGTAAGCCCCTGTAGCCATGCTCCTGAATGCAGCAAAGAGAGTTAAAAAGAGTTACACACACACATGCCGTGATCCACAAACATTCCAAGATTTACACATGCGCTTCGCTATGCACACATGCGCTTTGCTATGCACAAATGCACCTTAACGTACTTGTGACTTGTAAGTTGTCATTTAAATAAATGAACAACCAGATGCATTTTGCAAGTATTTTGTTTGTGATTTGTAAAAAAATATATATTTGTGTGAGCATTTGTCATAAAATACCATGTGTACATATGCAATTCTGTGTGCAAAATGTTGAATCTGCATTTGTGGATCCATCAGTACACACATTCGTTCTGTGATGTAATTTTGAGATCAACTTAACCCTTGTTCCGTGATCCACATCCCATTGGCTCTTGAGTCGCACACAAATACCCCCCACCCTCACCCCCCTCATTCAGCACATGGCAGTTTGTGTTATTACCTGTAGCTCTGGTGCCGTCAGCAGTGAGTAAAGAAATCTTTAGAAATTACTTCTTTTGCTTGCAATGAAATAGCAAGCTAAAGAAATGAATGTATTAATAAAGGGAAGTGACTTTAAGTTGGCTCTCATTGTAAGGTCTAACATTAGCTTTAGTTTGGCTGAGGACTAGATAAGTCTTGTTAGATATGTGGAGCTTGATAGCTAGTAAACTTCACGTCTTTTACTATTTAGTGTGTGACTTATTTGTGCGTTTGTTGACATTAGTTATCTTACAAAACTAAATAGGAGTGACTGTATTTGCCTGGCAACATCCCACATCATTTGTGTCAGTGAATTCCCTACTTGATTTGTCACAGCTTGCCATCTTGCTGTTAAGCAGAGCTATTTCAGTTAATGTTAGAAGGGCACCTTGACTGCAGACAAGTCTCCCTGTCCAATCATGCTTTCCAGCTCTACCCCTCTACAGACTGTGATTTCAGCTGTGGCGTGCTGTCCGAGTAAGCTATGCTTGACCAGTTAAAGCTAAAAATAGCCATCAGTCAGTACGATGCCAAAGTGAAAGTGATATCTCTCCAATATCTGTTGCAAGCTACAGAGAAATATGTGCATTTTAAACAAGGTAAGCGATCCTCAACACAGCTTACCCTGTTTTAAGTTATGGCCGTTTATACACATGCATCTAATACAGGGTGGGCCAAAAATATGGGACACATTTTAAATGCTTATATCTTGAATTGTAAAAAGGATACAGGCTACCAAATATATTTGTTGTAAAGCTGACATTATGGAGTTTTTGTAAAATCTGTGTTTGGTTTTCCAAAACTAGCCTTACATGAAAGGCGTCTCCAGCTTGCTTCTAAAGTGGTGTCCAGAGAAATTAACCTCTGTATCAAAACTCCTGAATGTTAGCTTTTCAACAAATATAATTGGTACTCTGTATCATTTTTTATAATCTAAGATATACGCATTTAAAATGTGCCCCATATTTTTGTCCACCCTGTACAACGTCATTGTAGACTATACAGTGTCATTGTAGAACAACGTCATTGTAGACTATACAGTGTCATTGTAGAACAACATCATTGTAGACCAGGGGTGCTCACTACGTCGATCGCGATCTACCAGTCAATCGCGAAGGCAGTGCTGGTAGATCGCCTGTTGTCTATTTTTTTTTGTTAGGTTGGTTATCATAACAACTAGAACGGCTACTGGAAAACTGCAGCAAAGAAGGAGTCCTAGCTAGTTCGCTAACTTAGCCCATACTGTTCATAAAAACTATGACAGTGACTTCCCTGTGAAAAGCGAACTAAGAAATGTGAAGGAAAATAAAAATGCCCTTTACAGGGCAGCAGACACATTATGCGGAAAATGCATTAAAGAGATCTGATCTAATCGTTGATGTCGCAACCAAAATAGCCTGCTGTATTCGAACGAGGTCTCTTCAAAGGCGTCTGTTCCATGCACAGTTGGAAGTTGGAACTATTCTGACCTCTTGCTACACACCGACGTGAGATTGCTTAGTAGGGGGAAATTCTTGCAGAGATTTCGACAGCTCTGTCCGTTGATTAAGGCGTTTCTTCCTGTCACTAAACATGCTGAACACAAGCAACTTAATGACAATTGGTGGCTGCTAGACTTGGCGTTTGTAACTGATCTTACATCATGTTGAACAAACTTAATTTGGAGCTGCAAGGAAAAGACAAAAGCGTGGTCGACATGAAACATGATCAGCTCAGCTAATGCATTCAAACGAAAAATAAAATTGCTGTCCTCAAAGTTGCAGCGCTATGATTTGGGAAACTTCCGAAACCTCGCATCAGAGCTGGAGAAAGCAGGGAGGGCGTGTTCGCAAATTGTCAGTGTGCGCGCTACACACAGCAGCTCTATGCAACCCTGTCTGACTCCCTCCAGTGCAGGTCATCATCAGATTAATTAAGTCCTGGCAATAGATAATTACAAATGTATTAGAGTTGTGCTCTAAAGGTTCATTCGAAAGTAATACAAATGTATTATTATAATTGTGCTGTAAACGTCCATTATATCATAATGCAGTTGCATTAAAGTTGTGCTGTGAAGGTTTATGCATGGATGCATATATTTTAACTATGTTGCATGTGTAATGCAACATGTATATCAATAAACAAACATATCAATAAACTGCATAAAGGTACATATGAAACGTATACTGAGTGATTTATCATCATCATCTTCATCATCACCATCGTCATCTTCATCTTCATCATCCTCAGTAGATCACGGCGACATGGCCGTTTTAAAAGTAGCTCGCCAGCCAAAAATTAGTGAGCACCCCTGTTGTAGACTATACAGTGTCATTGTAGAACAACATCATTGTAGACTATACAGTGTCATTGTAGAACAACATCATTGTAGACTGAAATGTCATTGTACCACAATATTACTGTTGAATGCACTAGGAATTGTGGGCTACCAAAGTTTCTACTTGAAAAATGCAAGTCAGTACACAAGAATAAGCACATTCTGTTTCAGTTATTCAGTGGATGTACATTTAATCAGCTCTGTGTAGAGTGTACACTGAGCCAGAGAATATGTGCAGCAATATAGCAACGGAAAAACACTTCACACCACTATTATTTTTATTATTAATTAACCAAGGTGAGGGCATTACATTTATCATTTCATTTATGCACGCCCATGAATTAAACCATAACAAATTACTTATTTGATTAGCCTTTGCTGTAGAGGTCACAGACACAATATGTTTTTGTCATTTGGTCTCCAGGCATTCTGTACACCAAAAGAAGTATGTACGTACGAAGCAATAACCAATCAAAAAGTTTTCAGAGTTAAAAAGTATGGACATGCTCTGCGAAAACATTCAGTTTAATCATTTTATGAAATAAATTGTCATCATTTTGTGGAATAAATTGTCATCAATCAACTGAATTTTCAATATATTTTAAACAGCATGAAGCTCATTTTGAACATCATTGCAAGTATAACGTTCTTCTCTCTATTTACATGGACTTCACATCTTGCACACATGACTGACTAGGATATTCACAAGATGGCTTTCTGCAGTATGTCAGTACGGGTTTCCTATACTCCATTATTTCCTGTCCTCCTGTCCTGTTCCAGAGCCTCCTGGGTAATCTCTGCCAGAAAGATGAACAACGACACGCTCCTAAACAAAGAACCTTCCATCATCCTCTAGTCCTTCTAATGTGTAAACATTAATACCTCATGTTGAAATGTACATCCGGCAACACGGTCTGCAAATGGCACAAACAGAGAGGGAGAGGGAGAAAAATTGAGTCCAGAACTCATTTCACTGAGTTAGTCTCAAATTTTAGGGTACATTTTAAAGGAGAACTTCGGTGTAAAATGAAAATTGGCATGTTAAAACATCATACCGAGTTGGTATGTGTACTGAGGAGCAAAATTGATTTAGCCTGTTGCATTCGGAGTTTAACTATTTTTTTATCGTTTGTCCCAGAAGGCTAACAATGGAAGTGGTAGGTGCCATAGACGAAGCATGATGACTACGCTATTTTTAAACCATTAAAACAGCTCGAAGAAACTCCACACTCCATCGGTAGTACAACAAAGGCCCTGACATTAAAAACGAGGCACTGAGAACTTTGTAAGTGTACGCAACATTTATTAATAAAACAGTTTTGACAAGCAGTACCTTGCTGTAGTTTCTCGTCGCCGCCATGATGAAAGTCCAAACAAGTGAATTGTACCACCTCTCCTCCTATTCTTCCTGCTGGTTCGTGTTCGTCAATCGACTGGTGCGGACGTTCATCATGGCGGCGACCACTTCCATTGTTAGCCTTCTGGGACAAACAATAAAAAATAGTTAAACTCCGAATGCAACAGACTAAATCAGTTTTGCTCCTCAGTACACATACCAACTCAGTATGATGTTTTAACATGCCAATTTTCATTTTACACCAAAGTTCTCCTTTAAGTCATCATCCTTTTGGCAGGTTCTCTGTTGGACCCCCTATGGCAAAGATGTTCTCTCTGCACCAGTGCCTTGATATGCCTTGCCTGTGGTGATGTGCCTTGTGAAGAGGACATCATCTCCATATCACCTGTAGAAAGGGACAAAATCATCTCGTCTCTTTAATGTAACATAAGAAACCTTTTAGTGCAAATTTTGAAAGAGACTTAATTCTTAAAAGGCTGCATTCTGTATAGCCTATGAAATTTTTACCTTCTCATATTAAAATTTACTTCATTCATGTAGTAAGTGAGCTAGTATACAAACACCTAAAACATTAAATAGTTTTTCCTAGTTTACTGTAAATATTGACCATACATACACTTCACCATTCATAGCAAACAAGTATACCAACAGAAGATGGACTCACTTCCAAGGCTTTGAATATGTACACTTTTGCAATTCTTTTGATCATTCTGAAGGGGTATGACATAGACTTGATTAAAATGACAGGCCTGTCAACCGGGAAGGGCTAATGCAGACGAACAGAAAGTCGTAGAATTAGCTATACCTTCAAAATCTAGGTTGGTTTTAAAGGTGTCATGGAGTATTACTGACTTAACTGCAGTTTGGGACTCATCAAAGAAGTGCATGTCCATTGATGGAGGTATGCCAGATTTGCTGTGGACTGAAATGGAAAGTTTTCACTTATTATATAGATACTTCTGCTCCAAATGGCAGGGCTTTGGTTTTTAATCCACAACTCACATTTTCAGACATAGTGTAGGTAATAAGATTAGGCTTAGGACTAGCTCATGTGCAACAGACTTAGGAGTATTGCCTCCTACGTCTGCAAGTCATACAAGTTAAGAATCCATCAAAGTAACTTCAGATTTTCACACCGGGTGTGCATGTATTAACATTAGGAAACATGCTTAAACCTTAATCACATTACAGTAAAAGTGAATTTTCAGTAAATTATCACAAGCTCACATTAAACAATACCCTCATTAATGATGTATGATGATGTTCATATGAATTACCAGGCAGAAGTTTTGGAACCCTTTGTCTCTACGGCATTACACTTTTAGCATGTTGTGCACACACTGTCAGAGATAACAAATGTCCATAATTCCAGAATCCACAATAATTCAAATATGATGGCAGTTTAACTTACTACTCCATTCATTAGCCATCTACTAAAAGTGTCAACTGCAAATGAACAGAAGTGTTAAGTGTGTATTTAGACGTGAAATATTTATTCCACATAACTATTCTTCACAAAAGTACTTTTTTGCACATAATTTGAGAGAAATTACATCACAGCCATGCTTGAGTTTCTACAAAAGCTTGAAAGACCTTCAAGGTCTAAGGTAAAGCTAACTACTGCACACATTACAAGGCTAAACATAAAGAAATCTAGCTCAATTGCAAACTAAGTGTGTACCAGAATGGCCATAGACGCTGTAACTCCAAACATCAATGTGATCAAAACATATGTGTGTGGGATCACAAATCAAGAAAAAGTTTGTCTCAAAATTATGTAATTGCTAAAATGAATGCACAGGTGAATGTGGGGGAATCTTATCTGCCGATAAGCAGATAAAACCTTTATGTGCAGAATTGCATATTTATGTGTTACTTTTTATGGCAAATGCTCACACAAATACAATTTTATTTTAGTTAGTCAAAGGCTAAATATTTTAATAAAAGGCACGAGTTTGTACACACAATTTTTAACCAATATGCTGACTTACAAGTCACGAGAAAGTAACATTGCGTTTGTGGATAGCAAAACACATGTGACTCTTGAAATACTTCTAGGTCATGGTATGTGTGTTCATAAATCTTTTTCAGACAAACATTCTTGCCATACTTCTTTACTCCTAAAGTAAAAAGAGTATCTTAAACCATTAATCTTGAAAAACCTAAGGTGTTATCTGTCTGTTAATGCACTGTGGTACTTTAAGACTTCCTATCAGAACTAAACATTAAAAAGTTCTCTGTACATCCTTCTTGTGAAAGCCTAGAAGTCAGTTCTGTGTTCTGTGCATCTCCACTTTGGCTGCTGAACTGCTCAGTTCAAAAAAACCCATAATTTACTGGTAACACGTTTCTGTTTGTC
>CM050206.1:28169411-28174411 GCA_027475355.1 Coilia nasus
CAGGGAGACCTAAAAAATATTAATGGGTTTATTCGATATCTAGAGTTTTGAAGGGCTGCTTTTCCCGTAACATGCCAGTTTAGTAATGGCCATGTGTGTGTGTGTGTGTGTGTGGGTGTGTGTGTGAGAGCTACATCAGACCCAACATGAATACACCACTTGCAGGCTCAGGGAGCACAACACTGCTGTAATGAGATTGTTCGATATCACACAGCCAGGCTTCTGGTTCTTCATTAATTTAAACCCCTGACTTTTTTTTCTAATCAGCATTTAGATTGACCTCCATTAAAAACCCTAAGTGATGTATGATCTGAGCGTTTTGTTCAGGGAGCCTCTGAATCCATGGGGGAACATTTATCATTGGAAAGGGGGGGGGGGGGGGGGGCTGGGGAGATGGGAGTGTGTGTGTGTGTGTGTGTGTGTGTGTGTGTGTGTGTGTGTGTGTGTGTGTGTGTGTGTGTGTGTGTGTGTGTGTGTGTGTGTGTGTGTTGGGGAGGGGGCTAACTAGAGACAGCATTTCCACTGTCATCTCACCCCTGCTCTGGTGGCAGCTTATTGAATGGAGTTGATGAATCAGATTCATATTGTAGGCACAACTACATTCCTTCCCTTTCCCTTCCTGCCTTGATCCCCATCCCCCATCACCAGCACCTACACACACACACACACACACACACACCTTCATTACCTAGTTCGACCGCTACCACCACACACACACACGTGCACACACACACACACACACACACACACACACACACACACACACACACACACACACACACACAAATATACACACAGACACAAACACACTCACACACAGTTTTACTACCACCTGTGCCACCCACTGGCACCCAGATGTAAAGCCCCCCCTCTCTCCCACCCACCCCACACACCCCCACCCTCATTCTCTTCGCCTAAATATGAAAATGAGATTTATTGATGCAGCGATGCACACAAAACCCTTACAAATCAGCCGCCAGTGCGGAGATTTATGGGGCTGCGCGAGCCTCTGGAGTTGCATCATTGTTAGATGGGCTTGCGCTCCGCGTCCGCGGACAGAGCAGTCGGCTGCCACCGCTGATTTACGAGCCCTGCACGGGCAAATCGCTTTTACTGCCTTCTTGATTATTGTCGGATGTTAAATAGATAACAGATCGCACTAAATATCCCTTTCATGCACAGCTGTGGACAAAAGAATTGCCCAAGACCCCCAGCCTCCTCGTTCTACCAATCCCCCCGTTATGGCTTTTTAAAAAATGTATCCATTCTCCCGCTTTTGTGCTAATCACACATTTTACCACCGTCCAATTTTTTTTTGTCACTGTAGCAAGTCCCCCAAGCATTGCTGCCAGTGGTGTCAATAGAATTGCCTTTTGATGAATGCTCTGATCCATCTCAGGACAGGGGACGTGTAATCATTTCACTAACACGGGCAGACGTGCAGGACTAAAGAAGATATTAATTTGCCGCTTCATCAGTGTGATTTGCAGAGAAACCTGCAGCTCGTAAAAAGCCCGGGAGATGGGCCCAGCAGCTGTGTAATGGGGATTTTTAACCTTTGATTTGGCTTTTTGGTTTCCAGCAATTCCACTTGTAAATGGTCCCCTTCTTTCTCTCTCTCTCTCCATGGAATCTTCTTCCAGCCGGTTCCCTGCGTGTGGGGCAGGGCTCTTGTTTGTTTGGGCAGCGTTTCCCTTTAAATGGATATATTACTCACAGTCCTCGGGCTGGAATCGATACATCTTCTTTAGTCACAGCGAGAAAGCATAATGAACGATAATGTTAGTTTTAATCCAACATTCTTTTTCTTAATGGTCTAACATTCACCAGAGATAATGATCGTAAAGTCATTTATTTAACACTCACTCGCTTTCTCATTTTTTTTCTTTATTTTTTTTAAATCTGTCCTTTTTTTTCCTGCTCTCCACAGGGCCATCTACAGGTCCTCCCAGTAACATCTACTTACCTGTGTCATTTTTTTTTTTCAGTTTTTAATCTCTTTTTATTTTTCTCCTGCTACAGGGCTGTCCGCAGATCCTCCCCACCAGTGACATCCTGGTACCTGCTGGCATAATCCGTCCAATCACGCTGCGGGCACGCAACCTCCCGCAGCCACAGTCGGGGCAGAAGAACTACGAGTGCGTCTTCAACATCCAGGGCAAGGTTCAGCGCATCCCCGCCGTCCGCTTCAACAGCTCCTGCATCCAATGCCAGAACACTTCGGTAAGTCCTGGAGGCATGAACGCTCACATTTTACCATTCCTTATGGATGCCATTCATTATTTTTTCCAAAGTGAATGACTTGTATGACACTTGTATGTACATTTTCTTTACAGTGTTTGCCATAGGTAGTTTGTTAGTTAGTGTTGTGGTTGTCTGTGGAGCTGCAGGATTATGGTTGGTAAATATATCATTCCGAAATTATTCGTATGTGTCCTTTTCATCGTGATTGTTTGAAGTTGTCAGATGGTATAAATGAAAGGCAATTGATGAAGTGCCTTGTCATACATATTGTTATAATTTCATCACCAAACGTTTTTAACCCTAACTTAAGTCTAACTTACATGTTCTATTTGTTACATGTTCTATTCTAACAACCTAGTTAAGGGGGGAGGGATGTGTCATTAAGGTGGAAACCTTAACTATAAAGCACTGGGGGAAATACTGCTTTACCATAGTATGGTTTTCCATACTGCCCGACAAAGCCAAAAGGCAGTAACTACATATTTTGTCAAAACTGACTTTGGATTGGAAATTGTCTTTATAACACCTCCTTTGCCCTGTGACTAAATCTCTTGCTTCTTACAATTAGGAAAGTACGTAAAAGCATCACCACTATTACACCTACAACATGTTTCACTGGGCAGTATGACAACTTTGTAGGAATATTTCAGTGTTCCAGTAGTTTCAGTGTTCACATAGTTCCTGCACTTTACCTTTGTAGGGCAGTATAGCTAGCGTGGGTTGTGGAGTGTAAACACATTGACCTTTAAATTGCCAGTGTGTGGTAGTTATCGGCTAAGCTAAACTATCACAGACAAACCCTCTTAAGTGTGTGCCTATGCCGAGCCAACTGGCATGTAGCATTTAAAGCTGTAATCCGCAATTAACTCCCTCACCCCAGTCACTAGCACACCCCAGCCTCCAGCCTAAGCCCATGCACATGGAAGGAGGTGGATCCATTGATCTTTCTTACTGGATTTGACAGATCCTATCGGCTAGCATTGTAGACGACGTGTACATACGATATGATACGTATTTTATTCTTGCAAAAAACATAATTCAAAGATGAATCTCTTTACAGCTGGAAATGGTGTAGGTTGCAGATAAACCTGTATTTTACTTCGTTCATGATAAATAAATTCAAACTGATTCAGTTTTGCATTACTGAAGCACTATGTGGTATAATATCTACATATCATCAAACATGATTTTTTTTCTTACTTGTGAAAGGAGATGCCCTGTTGTCTGTAGCATGCATTGGCTAAGTTGTAGCAGCCAAAAGCAAAACACTGGATGCCTTTAGAGCGATGATTTTCTTGGCCGGTGCTGCTCTGCCATGTTTGCAGAAGAAAGTAGCACTTTTCAAAATGGCGGCGTTGTTGGCACGCCAAAAGTCACGTGATGTCCAATCCAGTAATGGAGATCAGTGGGTGGATGCTTAGCAGTGCTTGTTGGACCCTGATAGCCTTTGCTTAGCTAAATGGCTTTAGCATCTTTAGCGCAAAGCAAATACAGAGCTTGACTATGGATTTAGCAGCATGCTGAAAAGCAATGTTTTCTAAGTGTGTTGAAATATTTGCGCAATGATTTATCCGTGTGTTGTTGTTTTTTTTTTTTCTCTCTTTTGCCTCTGACTGCGCTCAGATGGTATTTGGAGGGGGGGGGGGTTTGCGGAGGGAAAGAATGCTTTGCTTTCTCCTTGGCTCATTAAGAAGAGGCATATGCTGAGGAGCACTTCTCCCTTTTGGAGGGATTGGTTACAGTGCAGAACATTGCTCTGGAGGGCACAGAAAGGCAATGAATTTGTCTGGAAAATCTGCCAGAGGAAGTCAAGGTGACTTTGCACAGTCTGATCACGGTAGGGTGGAGTAGGGTGGGGTGGGGGTTGGGGGGAGGGGGCGTAAGAAAAAGGAAAACCTTTATCCTGGAAATCAGCAGAGACATCAATTCATAACGTTAAAGCCCTTGTTTTCACAATGCCGGTGAAAAATGTGGCATGTCAGAGAACTGACATTGAGAGTCTCCCCACCCCTCCATTCACCCTTTTCCTTTCTCTATCTCTCTGTCTTTCTATCTCTCTCCCTCTCTTTCTGTCTGTCTCTTTCTCTCTCCTCCTGTCTGTCTCTCTGTCTGTCTGACTCTGTTATTCTCTCTCTCTCTGTCTCTCCCTCCCCCCTCCCTGTTGCTCCATCTCTCTCTATCTTTCTGCCTCTCTCTCACCCACATTCATTCCTCCCCATTCCATATCTCTCACCTCCCCTCCTCACCTCTCCCGCCTCCATCCTCACCCCTCTCTCTCTCTCTCCCCCTGTCTCATGGTGGGGATACAGACGGCAGCCTTCTGTGACCCATCTGGTTGTCACAGTAACCCCAGGGAGTCTTGTAAAATAATTAGCTCGGCACTGGATGTGGGTCTTAATTTGGTCTGACAATGTGACCTAGTGAAGGGGAATGTGGTGTCGCCATTTCATGGGGTGGGGTGTGGGGTCGGGGGGTTGTGGGGGGAGACATGTGGTGGAGTGTGTGCTCTTTGACCCCTCTGACCTCTGCGGGGTCAAAGGGCAGCCGGCGTGCCTGCGTCCTCGGGCAGGGCAATTGATGTCCCCAGGCCACTTAATAATGGGGATCACGTCCGGCACGCCCCCCCCCCCCCCATACGGCACGGGCTCGCCGCTCCACCGGCGGGATTGATTGTTGTCCTTTCCCGGAATGACACATGCTGCCACTGCCGCCTGCTTCATCCTAAGGGTTTTTTTTGGGGGGGGAGCGGAGGAGGG
>CM050206.1:28179411-28234411 GCA_027475355.1 Coilia nasus
GCCACACTGTGCAAAAGAGCTCCTGAGCAGCATGGGAACAGCCATTAGCTGAACGAATGCTGTGTTTTTTTCTTCTTTCTTTCAGTCTATGTTCTTTCAAAACTACCTCTACCCAATCTGCCAACTTCCACCTAGCGACAGGCCAAGAATAGCTCTTTCTGTCTACAACCTGTCCAATACCTATCTTAATTTCCTCCCCAGCGTTAACCCAGCCCCACCCCTCCACTATGGCCAATACATCCCCCACTTGATTAACATAGTCCACTCATTCTTCTTCAGACTTCACCTCTTTGCCTTTTTTCCTCTGCCTTCACTTGGCTGCATGGTTCTCAGACCGTAGATGGCTAAGACTGCAGCAGCTGGCCTCCATTTGGATAAATTGATCATTGAACGACGGTGATCAATCAGCCGTATGAATTATGGACCTATTGTGTTTCGCTTCATATCAGTGTTGCTCCGAGCCCGTCGCTGTGTAATGTGAGTCTCAGCTGTGTGGGCTAAATGAAGATATAAGCCCGTAAGTGATACTCCAGAACATTTAGTATGAGATCAGCACCGCGGTCCCAAGTTCTCATGGGGAAAGAATGCTTTGGTTAGTGCTTGGACCAACAATCTTACCTCATTGATGGGGGGGTGGGTGGGGGGGAAAGACACACGAGTTCAGCCGTCCGTGCATGTTCCCTCAGTGAGCGCGTCATCGTTCCAAACCATGCAGATGCTCGTGAAGCTCTCGGGAATAAGACCAAAAGCATCATATCATGCCTCCCTCCACTCACAGAAAGAAAATACTGACACTGTGTCTAAAATATTCAGCCATAAAAGGCGTCTTTCTCCTCCCCACTGTCCTTTAATGTAAACATTAAAATAACGCAGAGACATATGGTTGGATCGGTGATCAAGAGGAGAGAGGGCAGAGATGACACTCCATGTGTCAGTTATTGAGGTTTGTTTAAAATTGTTCAAAGCTGCCGTGTGGATAGTTTTTGCTTTTTTCCATTAGCTAGTTATACTGGTATGTCTTTTCTGCTGAGTTCACTTCCAATTTTAAAACTTAATTAAATGTACAGGAAAACCTCCATCATTAAGTTAGATTGATTTTCAGTCTGTCACTTGAAGGAGAGTGCATCGACAGTCCTGCCCGAGCCAAATTCTGACTCCAGCAGTCTCGTTTTCAGGGACTTAAAAGGAGTGTTCACTTGATTTTGGGGGGGGATTGTAAAGCAATGAGTCACGATGGCATTTAGCATCTGCCCAAAACGTAATTATATTCATTTGCAAAAGGTGAAATTCTTTTTAGTAGCGTAATTTACCTTGCTTTTCTCTGATTGATCTTTCATCATAATGATCAGAAGCAGCCGAGAAGGCTTGGTATGCCTAGGTGCTACAATAAGATGATTATTGATGGGGGGAAAAAAATCATTATTTAGAGAGTATGCTCTCCTCCAACTAGTGCAAAATGCCTTTTAAACACAATAAATACTATTATTTCCTTATATCTTTTTCTTGCACGGTTGTCAATGTTGGTGTTCAGTTCAAGAGGAATAACTAAAACAAACTACACAGATGGAATAAAACAAACATCCCTAAACACAATTCTCATCCCTCTAGTAGTTTCTACTCCCTAGTTTGACCATTTTGAAGTCTGCCAGGAGTGTTTAGGTGCAGGTGGATTGGATTGGTTCAAGGTGAGATTACCTCAGTGCCTCTTAGCGAGGCGGACCAGCGAGGCTCCTGACAGAACGAGGGCAGGCCGTCTTCACGCGGCGCTCCGATCCACCAGAAAAACAGAGGGCCCGAGGAAAATCAATTCATGACTGGCAGAGATAAGCCCACATTGTATGGGTCGACACAAAAGCTTCCACCCATTTACACCGAAGCACTAATCTCCTCGAGCGCCCTGCCTGCCTTGCCTCTCGAAAAAGAGGCAATAGGCTTGAAAAATACATTACATTACCACCTAAAATACATTGTATGACTGCATGGCGGCTTTCATCTGCACGGTCTTTGACGGATGACAACAAGGTGCCATATTTCTCTGTATGTATCTATAAGGATTATTATTATTTTTATTTTTTTTACTTTAGATGTATTTTTTTCCAGCCAGAGATATTTCTTTTTTTCTATCTCCTCAAAGCCCTGTCATCTGTACCTTTTTTGAAGTCTGTGTCAGTCTCATTCAGTCATTCAGCGGCGCCTCTTTATCGTCGTACTCCAGGTATAATGAAAGATGGTCTTTGTAGCCAGACTGTGTAAATGCACTTTGCCAGCCGCTGCAGTTAGGCGGCGAGAGCTTCTCATTTAATGTTAAAATGGCACCACTCTGCACCAGCGGCCGTCCGTTAGGACATTATGCACGGACATAATGCGCGAAAGTATTGCTCCCCAAGCCTTGCGCCGGGAAAAAGCGTCCGGCTGGTCAAAATTGACCCCAATTACAGTGAGCAAATCCCACACACTGGGCTCTATAGATGTGTCAGACCGCGCTGAGTCTTGTGTCAACAGGTTGAGGGGCCCTTTTAGTGCAGCCTTTCACGTGCGTGCCAGGCTCAGGGTGCTCTGCACCTGAATTCCTCTGGGAATAGAGTCCTGAAAACAGCTGCACAAAGACCGAGACGGACCAAACGGGGCCAAAAAATCCCTGCAGTATTTCAACGGCGGTGGCCGTCAAGTGCCCAGGGAAATTTGTGGGTGGGTGGGTTTTGGGGGTGGGGTGGTGGGGTGTGCATGATTTGTTTGCTCAGGTTTTTCTGTGTTCCGCCTCGACTGCGAGGCTAAACAGTCATGCAACAGCTGATGTTTCCATCAAGGCCTAATGAGCGCGTCTGAGGAATGCGTTTTAGTGTTTGTTTGTTTGTGTGTGTGTGTGTGTGTGTGTGTGTGTGTGTGAGTGAGTGAGTGAGGGCTCCCTCGTATAGATCCTGGTTTGGGGGCTGTAAAGCGATATTGGTAGACTGCACATAGATCCGTTTTCCCCAGCCAGCCCGTTTACCCGCTGCCTAACGACTGCGGAGATGTCTGTATTTATTTGCAGGATTGACTTAATGCCGTCTTCTGGGAAGCGCTGGGCCTCCTATCCTGCTGAGTGCAGGGCTCTTTTAGTTTTTGGGTGGGTGACTGTGTTCTGTCTATCCCTCTCTCCTTCTTTCTGTCTTTCTTTCTCATTCTATTTGTCTTTCCCTCTTCCGAGCTCCCTTAAGTGTCGAACCTTGCCGGTCAATGGAGCTGATCGGTGATGTTCGCTCCAGATAGTGTCTGCTAAGTGCTGTAAGTCTTACTGGTAATTAAAAGGACACAGACAAGGTTTTTTTTTTTCTGAAAGACAGAAAATCACCATCAACTTCTCCAAGGTCATCTGGTGGGCAGCTACTTTCTAAAGGTCAAACGGTCATTTTAGTTCCAAACTGCTAGAGAAGCAACCCCATCCCATCCACAAATCCACCTGACTAGTTTCTCTGCTGCGGCGTGGGCTGCTTTTTACGTTTATGCAGTTGTGTTCAGTCACACTGATGATGAGGCAGGGGAGGGTGTGTGCTGACTCAGACAAACGCAAGGCTCTGATTAGTGCTTCCTAGCTGTGATGGGCCTGTTGTTTACTTTGGAACTCCTACACATATTTTAAGGACAGTCTCCTCTGGTATTGTCATTGACCTCTGTGTGTGTGTGCGTGTGTGTGCGTGTGTGTGCGTGTGTGTGTGTGTGTGTGTGTGTGTGTGTTCTCCTTCTGGTGCAGTACGGATACGAGGGGAATGAGATGGGAGACCTTCCTGTGGATTTCTCCATCGTGTGGGATGGTGACTTCCCCATTGACAAGCCAGCCTCCATGAAAGGTTTGTGTCTGAGCTTCCACTTTTGCATATGGTCAGTGACATTGTTTTTATACTAAAATCCATTGTAGCAAAGGCCTTTTGTTAGATCTGCTTAGGATGGCAAAATGCAGCTTCCTGTTTATGAAAGCACATCTGTTTTTCTTAACAACCATCACCAATAGTTCCTCTTCACTGTCCCATATTTAGTTTAGTGCAGCTGAGATGACCAGTCTGTGTTTGCACACATTCACTGTTTCTGAATTATATATTTTGTTGGAAAATGGTTCAGGTCCCTTAAGTGCAAAGGGCACTGCAATTTGTGTGTGTGTGTGTGTGTGCCGAGAGTGTGTGTGTGCTGGGAGTGTGCATGTGTATTTGTCCAGGTTGTGTGTGCCCTAAGTGTTTGTGTGTGTGAGCTGTGTGTGTGTGTGTGTGTGTGTGTGTGTGTGTGTGTGTGTGTGCCCTGTGTGTGTGCACGCTTTGTGTTGCCGCTGAGTGTGTGTGTGTTGTGACCGGCTGGTAACATCACTATGTATAGGTACACATGACGCATGTGGCTTCTGACTCCTCCCACTGGCCCCCCATGGAGTCTAGGCCAAAGGCCACCAACACACACACACATCACACACACACACACACACAGAATCACATACACACACGACACACGTGGCCCTCCCATACATTATGGATGCAGTTCCTCCCGCAGATGTCATTTAAGTGTAGTCTAAACCCAGAGTGTGTGGGTGGTGAAAGCATGTGTAGGAGTCACTTACTCTCTCACACACACACACACACACACACACACACACACACACACACACGCGCGCGCACACACACACACACACACGGACACAAACATATCTCTATATAGTCTAACTGCTTAGCCATTCTCCTATGGTTTATTGATGATATTTCTTTCTCGCCGTGTTCTCCTGTCGAAAGACTTCGATTGCAGTCTGCGCGCTGCTTTAGCAATGAAGCTGTGTGTGTCTGCTTGTGTGAAAGCACAGACAAGATGGGCTGGGCTTTCAGTTCAATGTCGAAAACAAACAGCGCCGGTTAACACCCCCCGCGGGTAAACCCAAGCAAAAAAAAACCCAGACCTCACAGGCTCTTTAACGACCTGGCCTTGTGTGATGGAAGGAAGCCATGCCCACTGCACACCCAGATGTGCAGCCCTACAGTGCAAAACTGTATCCTCTACTTGGCGTTCAAACCCACAGCAGTGAAGGTGACATTGACACAAGGACACGGAGAAGAGAAACGTGCCGTCTAGCCCAAGCTCCAGCTGAGGCAGTAGAGTAGAGATACTGTGTTTATCTCGAGGGGAATGAAGGTGTCCAGCAGCATATAGACATCATATACATCAGAATCAGAATCAGAATCAGCTTTATTGGCCAAGTATACTTACGTATACAAGGAATTTGACTACGGCAGATGTTAGCTCTCTATACACATAACACAGAACGTAATACAATACAATAAATACAATAGACTAAACAAGTATGTATACTTGTATTGCACAGTAGGGACAACAATATACATACATACAGTACAGGCCAAACGTTTGGACACACCTTCTCATTCCATGTGTTTTCTTTATTTTCATGACTATTTACATTGCAGATTCTCACTGAAGGCATCAAAACTGTGAATGAACACATACTTAACAAAAAAGTGTGAAATTACTGAAAACATGTCTTCTATTGTAGTTTCTTCAAAGTAAACCGCCCTTTGTTCTGATTACTGCTTGCTACAATGTAAATAGTCATGAAAGTAAAGAAAACGCATTGAATGAGAAGGTGTGTCCAAACTTTTGGCCTGTACTGTACATATATCACACATACAGCAGCACATATACATCAATCACATGTACACATATGTACATGCATGCAAAGACTTTTAGTGTCCCAGTGTAAGAGGGGGCACAGTGGAGGGGGGAACACACAAGGAAATAGATGTGCCTTTAGCAAGTTTCCCTGAGCAGGGACACTTCAGAGACACACACACACACATACACACACACACACACACAGGCACACAGGCACACAGACATACAATAAAGAAGACAGCAACTGCTTGACTGTAAACTCAGGATGTACCCAGCATTAGTGATTCTGGGGGGAGAGAGAACAGCCATTGGCGCACTGTTAATTAGCCACAGCTAGGTGTTGACGTCAGTTGTTTCCGGAATCAGTCAGTCCCCGGGCGGCGTAACTCAGCTCGCCCGTCCTCCTAAATGAAGTTGGATCCAAACGTCCGGAATATTCCACGGCTCTCTATCTCGTGTGCTCGCACGCTCACAACCACATTAGCCATTCAGCAGAACTAGGACGAGGGGAGAAGAAGGGCTGCAGCTAGTTGTCAATATTTAGTGCAGAGGAGGACTTAATCTCCTTGTTTCTGCAGTAGCTCAAAGACAGAGAGAGAGGGAGAGAGAGAACATGGGAAGAACAGAGAGAACAGAGGGATTGAGAGGCAGGAAGAAGGGAATGAGACAGTAGAGGAAGAAAGAAAGAACAGAGAGAGTGAGAGGCAATAGAAAAAACAGAGGGGGGAATAGAAAAAGAGAGAGAGAGAACTAATGCAGTGAGATGCAGGGAGTGAAAGAGAGAGAGAGAGAGAGAGAGAAGTAGAGGAAGAAAGAGAGGATAGAGGGAGTGAGAGGCGAGAAAGAGTGAGAGAGAGAGGGAGAGAAAAAAGAGGAGTGAGTAAGCCAGTGCTGCCTCCCACTCACAGCACTGCAGATGTAATCGCTCCTGTAAGTGATTGGCTTCACGCGCAGATCCGGCCGCTGGTCGCGTGTCCGGCGCCCCATGTGATTGGCCTTCCCTCCAGGGCTGGCCAGTGCGCTGTGGCGTTGGCTCCCACGCCCCGCTCACCTGTGCCATCAAAGCTGCTTAGCCACACGACACGCCCACGGGGCCCCGGGGGACCACACGCACGGATTTGCTACAGGGAGGCAGGGCCACAGAACCGAGGCACACTGCCATATACACAGGGAGCTCTCAGTCACACACACTACATCTCCTTACCTCTCTCTCTCCTCTCTCTCTCTCTCTCTCTATCACTCTCTCTCTCTCTCTCTCTCTCTCTCTCTCTCTCTCTCTCTCTCTCTCTCTCTCTTTCTGGCTGCTTCTCTCTCTCTCTCTCTCTCTCTCTCTCTCCCTCCCTCTCTCTCTCTCGTCTCTCTCTCTCTCTCTTTCTGGCTGCTTCTAACATCACTATGTATAGTCTCCCCCCCTAATATCCCTCTATCTCCCCCCCCTCTTTCCCGCCATCCTCTGCCCTCGTCTCGCTCCCTGTAAGTCCATTCTGGTGTACTCTATCGCTTTTCCCCCCTTTCACTTCTCCTTCTATTCCCTCTCTCCCACCCTCCCTCCCTCCGCTCTCTCTCTCTCTGTCTGTCTGTCTGTCTGTCTAATGCCATGCTATCTGTCAGCACACAGGCAGGCTCAGCGCAGGGCTGGAGTGGGGCTGCTGTGCTGTGGATTATCCTGCTGGAAGCTGGCAGTGGCAGCAGAGGGAGACTTGGGCGGAGGAGAGTGCCACAGACTCAGCTCTCCTCTCTCTCTCTCTCTCTCTCTCTTCTCTCTCTCCCTCTCCCCCTTACCCCCCTCAGTCTCTCTCCCCATTCTCCCTTTCTCTCTCGCCCTCTCTCAGTATCTCTTCCTCTTTCTCTCTCACTCGCCCTCATTCTCCCTCTCCCCTCTCATTCTCTCTCTCCCTCACTCTTACCCTCTCTCTCTCCCCCTCTCACTCTCTCTCTCCCCCTCTCTCACTCTTTCCCTCACGCTCTCTCTCCCTCATTCACTCTCTCTCCCCCTCTCTCTCACTCTCTCTCTCTTTCCCCCACTCACTCTCTCCCTCTCTCTAAAACTGAGAGCACATCCCCCACATCCCCCAAAAATCTCTTTTCAGCCCAACACACCAACCACAACCCCTCCTCCCAGCACAGACTCACACTCGCGCTGAGAGACACACAAGCACACACAGACTCACACTCGCGCTGAGAGACACACAAGCACATCTCCTCTGGTAAACACAAATGCACGCGCATGTGCTAACACACAGACAGACACACACACACTTTCACACACACACTCATACGTGCACATAGAGTACGCACACATACACACACACTTCCACACACAGCCCCAGTCCCCGTTTGTCTCTTGTGGAGAGTAGGGCTGTGTTTTTCTGGAGCACCTCTTGAAGCCCAGGGCCAAGGCAGCGGGGCTCTCATATGCCATGCCCCACTGAAAGCACACAAGAGCTGGGGAAACACACACACACACTCAAAACTCTACACTCTCTCACTGTACACACACACACACACACACACACTCAAAACTCTACACTCTCTCACTGTACACACACACAACACACACACACACACACACTCAAAACTCTACACTCTCTCACTGTACACACACACACACACACACACACACACACACACACACACACACACACTCAAAACTCTACACTCTCTCACTGTACAACCACACACTCACACTCACACACACACACACTCAAAACTCTACACTCTCTCAGTGTACAACGACCATTCCACACACACACACACACACTCCAAACTCTACATAGTCACTGCAAGGCCCTCCTCTTACACATGCATATGTGCGCAAACACACACATACACACACACACACACACACACACACACACAAACAAACAAACAGTCTAAACCGAGCAGCTTCCAGACACTCAATCCCTTTCCCAGCTCTTTAAAAACCTGGACTACTGAACTAGTGATCAGCCCTGAGGAAGTCTCTCACTGCCATTACTTCCCCTCCTCTCCTCTCCTCTCCTCTCCCCTCCTTCTTTCTCTGCTCCCCTCCCTCCACTCTCCTCTCCTCTCCTCTCCTTCTCCTCTCCTCTCCTCCTCTTCCTCTCCTCTCCTCTCCTCTCCTCTTCTCTTCTCTTCTCTTCTCTTCTCTTCTCTTCTCTTCTCTTCTCTTCTCTCTCTTCTCTTCTCTTCTCTTCTTCTTCTCCTCTCCTCTCCTCTCCTCTCCTCTCCTCTCCTCTCTTCTCCTCTCTTCTCTTCTCCTCTCCTCTCCCACTGCGGTGGGTACTGGGCGCCTCGGCACACGTATGACGCATGGTGGCTGAGCGACTGAGCCCAGAGAGTGTGCCCGTGTCAAAATGGCTCCGATTCAGCTCACGCAGAGAGAGACAGAGACAGAGAGAGAGACAGAGAGAGAGAGAGAGAGAGAGAGAGAGAGAGAGAGAGAGAGAGAGAGAGAGAGAGAGAGAGAGAGAGAGAGAGAGAGAGAGAGAGGAAATAAAGAACATGAGAGCCGAGAGCTTACAGCTCCCGTTTCAAAACGCTCTCCTTCGCCCCAGCCAAGCGTGCAAAATCCTGAGAAGATGAGGAGGAGTAAGCGTGTGTGTAAGTGTGTGCATTTCTAATTGTTTGTGTGTGTGTGTGTGTGTAACACAGAAAGAGACAAAGAGAGAGAGAGAGAGACAGAGAGAGACAGAGAACGAAAGAAAGAGGCATGGAGCTGTAGTAAGAGTGAGTGTATCAGAGACACAGAGAGGGAGAGTGTGTGTATGTGTCTTATCTACAGCACTGCGGAGAAGCCCGTGTGCTGGCCTGCTTCTCTCCCATTCCCCCCGGAGTATCAACAGTGTGCGAGTGAGTCACTCGCTTTTCGCTGAGTAATTCCTTTTTGTGGGCAGAGATAAGGAGATTGTCTTGTCAATCCTTACGCTGGGGGCGCGAGAGACCCAGATGCGGCAGAAAGAGACAGAAAGACAGACGGAGATTAAAAAAGAGAGGACTGAGCGAAAAAGAAAAAGACAGAGGAAAAGGAAAAGACAACTGGAGGGGAGTAGGAGAGCGATGGCAAGAGAGGGCAAAAGCGTGAGTGAGTGAGTGAATGAAAAGCAGAGGAGGGGAGAGGAGGGGGAGAGGAGAGGGGAGATGGGCTGACAGAGAGTAAAAAGAGAGAGAGAGAGGAGGTCAGAGAAAGAAAGAGTGAGTGAGACTGCAAAGAGGGAGGGTGGAGTAACAGTGAAAAGAGTAAATGAGGAGTGAGCTGGAGAAGGCGTTAAAGAGGGAGGAGGGCGAAAGAGAGGGAGAGAGTGAGAGAGAGAAAGAGCGGGAGAGAGGGAGAAAGAGACAGAGCGACAGAGAGAGCGAGAGAAGAGAAAAAGAGAGCGGGTGACGGGTGCATCCCTCTTGCCCGCTGCTGGCTGCGTCTGATAAGCCTGGATAAGACATCTCTTGATGTTCAGTTAAGTGTAAAATTAAAATGTGCCAAAAGCCGAAGGCTCCCTGTTCCCAGCCCCCTGTTACACTGGAAAGAAAAGGGGACGCTTTTCTTCTTTTTTCTCATAATTTCCCCTTTCTCACGCCCCCCCCCCAACCCCATCATCCCCTACCCCCCTCTCACCACCCCCTCCTCCTTTGGCCTGACTTTCATTTTTCGCCAGCTCCTGAGGAGCAATCAGCGCCCCCCTCCACTCTTCCTCAATCCCCCCTCTCCTGCCTGTTTGGAAAGCATGGCACCCACTTAATCAAGCTGGCCACACCACAACCCCTCAGTCCCCCCAGCATTTCACGGGCCAATTTTGAGATAGTTGTGGCCTGAAATACCTGAATTTGAAGCAGCTTTAAAAAAAAAACTAAAAGTTGCAACATTTTAGACTTTTTTGTTGCAAAAAGAAAAGTTGCAGGAATAAGTCAAAGTTGCAAAAAAGTTGTGATTTCTTTCTCCCAGTTTCTAAGTTCTACTTTAACAAGAAAATCTAAATGAAGGGAAATAAACCACTCATCCCTAACCTTGTCAAAAACAGAAAACAAAAGATTTCAAGAATTACAGAAAATTTAACTATATACTTTACTGGTACACGAATATATGCGCCAGTGGGCAAACAGGTCACTTAAGGACCTAAAGACATTATGAATATCTCAGGCATCACATCAAGACTCTCTGGAACTGATGGTGGCTCCCTGATGTCTGCAAATTAGACAAAATGTCTGGAATATACAGCAAGCAGAAGCATGCGTGAGAGTGACAGTGTTGTGCGCTGTACTAATTCACATCGCCCATGGTGGGCTAAACGTCTGGAAAATAGCTTACATGTTAAGGTGTGTTTAACTCTTATGTATTTATCCATGCGTCTAGCCTGTATTTGTGGAAAGATTCCTCCCTGAGATGACTTTTTGCAGGTTGGGATTTATGAAAATAGATAATAGCCGCGGAGGCAAAGTGTTTGCTGGAAGTTGCAGAAAAATTCCAGTGTTTGTTAGAAGTTGTGAGGTCGCAATGAATTCACGAGGATATGCTACATTCATGTTGAAAGTTGTAATCACAACATTGTGAAATCCTAGAGGGTCTGACCTATCAAAACCCCATCCGTTCCCCTTGCCCCAAAGAGACACATACACACGCGCACACACACATACATGCACACACACACACACCAAGCACATACACACACAAAATCACACGTCAAATTATTCCCCTGCCTTCATCTGCGTCTCATTACTGCTCATTATTTGCTAGGTCAGATTACAGATTCAATTAACCCCCTTTTTTTCAGGGGAAGATGTGATGCATCAGATGGAAGGGATGCTCGGCCTTGTGTCGAATTTTCCTCCAACACAAACTAACTGTAAAAAAAATTACAGAAGAGGCGAAGCGCCTGTCAGCAGTGAGAGTAATCCACAAACAGCTGCACTTAACTTGCACTCACGGGCAGCTGCCCTTCTCTGACAGGAAGACTGGGACAAAGGTTATCACTGGAGAAGCACGCCTCGAGATACAGGGGCCATCTGTTAGCGAATTCTCTTCTCCAAACCGAAATCAGAAGTGTAACACTTCTGATAAAGTCAAATCTTGAACCCACTTCAACTTTGCCAGCGTGCCGCCAAGTCTCACGCTGTTGTTTGCCAAGCGATGGATTAAAACAGAGTCTTTATTAATCAGCAGCTTGTGTCAGCAGTAAGAAACAGGAAACTTGTCTGTTGTAGCTGTTAAATGCGCCGCTTTCTCCTCAGTGAAATGCCACCTTAACTTTGACCCCGTTTAACTGCCAACTGTGGCTTTCTTCTTCTTTCTCGTTCCCCCTCTTTTTCTTTACGAGATAGCTTTTAGCAGAAGCCTCTATGGGTTTACTGCCCCAGCTCTATGGCGACACACAAACACGACTTTCCCAGTAAAACTCAGACACCAGTGCCAGACAGCCGTGCACACATAAAAGGAGTTACAGCCAAGGTTAAGCCCAGAGAGCGAGCAAGAGAGGGAAATTGATCAGGCAGGTGTGTGGGCGGCCAAGTATCATTACCATTTGTGTATGTGTGTTTGTGTGTGTGTGTGTGTGTTTGTGTGTGAGTGTGTCTATGCGTTTGTGTCTGTGTGTGTGTGTGTGTTTGTGTGTGTGCCTGTGTGTGGGTGTGTGTGCGTTTAGCTTGTTATTTTGGTGCAACAAACAGCACACTGAACAGCAGAGAGCAGAGTGCACAAACGTTCAGGGCGAGTGCATAGTCTCGCTGCCGCAAAAGTGAAGCATCCTACGGCAGTGCAGCTGGTCCTCGGCTCACTCGAGTGTGTAATCGATGTGTGCGGAGACTCAGAGACGGAGAGAGAAAGAGAAAGAGAGAAGGAGAGAGAGAGAGAGAGTAAAAGAGAGAGACAGAGGGTAAGGACAGAGGGCACCGGGCGTTGGGACAGAGATGTAAATATGTTGTGAAGCGCAGCGCTGCGTGTGGCAGAGAGGTGCGGATTAGGAGGAAAGCGCTGGCTGTCGCGCAGCGGTGTGGAAGGAGATCTGCTGGAGCAACAGGACCCCACCAGCAACCATATGGGCACGCTCCACCACGCGCCAGACTTGCACAGACAACTCATGGGGAGAGCGGACATGATTTAACATTGGGAGGGTAAAAGCCCAGATGATTTCACCACGGGTCCGGTGGGCCTTCCCTTTCGGCTGCCTGATATTCTGAGGTGTCCGCTACCAACGGGCTTGACTTTCATCCCGTGTGGCTAGTCAGGAGTCATGTCACAAACAATGCAGAAAAGGTGTTGATCTTTCCACAACCCACTGTTCTCTCAATGACTTACGGTCATAGGTCGACGGTGACGAAGTAAGGATGAGTGCTTCTTGTGACTAGCACCTGTGAACAATGTATTTCCTGAGGGAGATGAATAATGTCCTTTTTCCAAATTGGATGTACTTCGAAAACAGAGCTATTCATTTGTCATTATAATGGCAAGGCAATCTCTTATAAGTCTGCTCCTCGTTCTATTCAGTGGAATCTCTCCCTCTGATCAAATTGTTAATTTTCTTTGATTACCTGAAAAGATGCCCAGGCTTATTGAAGTCTGGGCAACTTGTAAACCTGAAAGCTGGCAAAATGAGCTGCCTAAAAAAAGAGTGTCCAAAGACTTGCTAATGAACTGTATGGTTAAGTCGACACTCACCACACACAACTTTTTTGAATATATCTCAGCGAGTCTGGGTCATGTTCTCTCCGTTGGCTATATGCATATGAATGACCCGCGTGTGACCAATTAGCTTTTCTGCGCCGCTACTTCTCCCTGAGAAACGTTGCAGGAGAACACATCCAAGTCAAATTAATTCTCCCTTTGAAAAGGGGGGGAGCACAAAATGTCTATGGCTCTTGATGACAAAAAGCTCCATGTTCTGCCCTGAAAGAAACCCAAGAAATGTCAAAGAGCTGAGTTCCCGCGGACTGCCTGCCACAATGCTCCTCAGGGGAGTGAAAGGGCCAATTGTGAGAGAGGTACACACACACACACACATACACAGACATTGAAGCTGTGTGTGTATGTATGTGTGTATGTGTGTGTGTGTGTGCATGTGTGTGTGTGTGTGCATGTGTGTATGTGGTGTGTGTGTGTGTGTGTGTGTGTGAGAAATTTGAAGGGGGAGGGCTTGTCAGCCACAGGTTCAAAAGGGCCGTGACCAGGTTGCCCCCCCCCCCACACCGCCCGAGGGCACATCTGGGACCTACAGTCAAAAGCTCTCGAACAAAAAAAAAAGGGGAGGGGGGGGGGGGGGGGGTTAGAGGTGGGGGGTAGGAGGGACATGGCGACAAGCGGCACCATTGACACCACTTCCTGTGCCCCCCCAGGCTGGACGGCCGTGTGCCAAATGGCGCTCCAGTCCCACAGATCAAGCATCTCCTTCTTTACTTTTGGCCGCTGCTAGTTAAACACTAATGATCGCCCACTAGGGAGGAGAGTGTGTCACTTGAAATGCAGCTGCCACCACCACCACTGCTGCTGCTGCTGCCACAGAGACTGGCAGAGAGAGGGAGAGAAGAGAGGGACAGAAGAGAGGGACAGAAGAGAGGGAGAGAAGAGAGGGAGAGAGGAGAGGACTTGCGGCTCCTTACCTCCACGCTGTTGACTCGGCCCTCCTGGAAGGAGCACTCGGCCACGTTGTTGGTGCAGATGTGACGGTACTTGCACCAGTTGCAGGGGAAAGGGCTGCTGACACAGGACGAGCATCTGAGAAAGAGAGAGAGAAAGAGAAAGAGAGAAAGAGAAAAACACACATCTGTAAGAACCTATCTTTCATTAGCTCAAAAGTGTAGCAAAATAAAAATGTCATGCCACCAAAAAAAAAGGCCCAAGACAGGGAAAGGCACACCTCCCCAATGGTTCAGAAAACTACAATGTTACTTTGCAGAAGAATGTGATACATTAAAATGTGTATGCTTTGGCAACACCGTATTTCAGCAGTAATGCTAATAGAATGACTTTTAATTTGAAGGACAGGGACATGGACAGGGACAGAGAACGAGAGAGAGATAGAGAAAGAGAGACAGACACAGAGACAGAGAGAGAAAGAGGTAGAGAGAGAGAGGTAGAGAGAGAGAGAGAGAGAGAGAGAGAGAGAGAGAGAGAGAGAGAGAGAGTAGTAGAGAGAGAGAGAGAGAGAGAGAGAAAGAGGTAGAGCGAGAGAGAGAGAGAGAGAGAGAGAGAGAGAGAGAGAGAGAGAGAGAGAGAGAGAGAGAGAGAGAGAGAGAGAGAGAGAGAATGAGAAAGAGAGAGTGGAGCAGAAAGAGTTAAGGCAGACGTGCACACAGCGTGGCTTTCACAACGTGATGCACCCAGCGTGTGCGCCTGCCCGGGCTCTCAGCGGTCAGCGCGCTGCGGACTCATCTTTTCAGCCAGGCGGAAACAAAGACATGCACAATTAAGAGCCCCGTCAGCCTGAAACATTTAAGCTGCCTTCCAATTAGCCCATCATTGGCACCGGTCCCCCTCACCCCACCCAAAAAAGCCACTTAGTCACTTAGCCATTTTGTCTTTCAAAAAAAAAAGAAAGAAACAAAAAGAAAAGAAAAGAAAAAAGGTACATGTCTAACGACGGAGCCAATTAGAAAGCCATCACCTGTGGTGGGGAATAAACAGGGAGCACCTGTAGTCAAGGGGAGGCACACTGTGAGGGAGAGAGAGAGCTAAGTGGAGAAGTGAGCTGAGATATTTCATCCCTCGTTTAATGGAAGGCTGACCTGGGCCCCCCCCACCCTCCCACCCCCTCCCTTCCTCTTCCTCTTCCTCTCTCCTTCCCTCCCCACTTCTCTCCTCTCCCATCTCCATTCTCATCCCCCTTGGCCCATGCTCCTAGTCCATGCTGCATTCGGGGCACAGGGGAGCCTGTGTGAAGAGCATATACTTTGTCCCATACTAATCATATCCTTACCCCCTGAGACACAGTTCAAAAATCCCCTTTGGAGCCTCTCAGTAGGCTCAACACATCCACACCTTCAGCCGCGCCGCACTGTCTAATCTCCACACAGCCCGGGGAAAGAAACGGCTCTCTCTCCCTCTCCCTCTCTCTCTCTCCCCCTCTCCCTCTCTCCCTATCTCCCTCCCTCTCTCATTTTCCTTCTTTCTCCCTTGCATTCTCCTGCTCTCTCTCGCTCTATCTTTCTCTCTCTCCCTCTCTCTTGCTCACCCTCTTTCACTCGCTCTCGTTCTCCCCTTTCCTGTCGGGTGAAAGATTGAGGATATTTTGTGGCGTCGCACGCTCCGTGCCCTCCTTTAAGAATTGAAAAAGGGGGCATTTGTCAATGACGTCTGGGCCACAGCCTGTCACCGATCCCCGCTTCCTCTTCTCACTATCAAACCCTACTCCCTCTCTCTCTCTCTCACACACACACACACACACACACACACCCATACACACACACACACGCACGCACACACACACGCACACACACATGCACACACACACACACACACCCATACACACACACACACACGCACGCACGCACGCACGCAAGCACGCACACCACCTAAAAATATTAAACCTGAGTGTTAGGCCAAAAGGATTATCATAGCACGTTAAGGCCATTCAGCTGCAGTCTACAGTATGCTATGCCGTGAGCGCCGTAATTCTCCCATTGGCCTCGCTCTCCATTCTGTTAACACTGGTAGCTCATTCATTATCCTTCCTCCAGCTAAAGGGAAACGCAGGCATCTCACCCACTCACTTTCTCTCTCTCTCCCTCTCTCTCCCTCCCTCTCCCTCCCTCTCACCCGCACATTATTTTACACACATACACACATGCACACACACACACACACACAGACACACACACACACACACACACACACACAAAAATCTTTGATATTGGGCTGTGCGTTGACGCAGCAGCCCAGTGCCCCACACGAACCCACCTCCACCCACACACACACACACACACACTGCAGCGGGAGGGAAGTGCAGTAAATACTGAGCTCACATCTGCAAGTCCACAGGCTGAAATATGCAATATGCTGTGTCAGGGGTATAAACCCCCATCAATTCACTTTGCTTTAATTTCAGCCGTGGGTGCGCCCAGCAGCCCGGGCCAAAGCAGGCGACTGATGGGCCGCCCTGACGTGTGGGGCGAGAGGTCTTTAATGTGCGTCGGTGCCCCCCTGGGGGGCGGGGGGGTAGGGCGGTGCAAATGAGGCACTGGTGGTGACGCGAGTGGCATTCTGGGTAGTGCTGGTGCCATGCTGGCCACTGACGCAGGAACAGACAGGAACTTCAAGGAGCACCAACTGATAAATATATATTTAAAAATAGGACAAAAGAAGCAACTTCCCGCTTTGACACTTAAAAAGAACTGGATATGTTAGAGAAAGCGAGCGAAAGAGAGAGAGAGAGAGAGAGAGAGAGAGAGAGAGAGAGAGAGAGAGAGAGAGAGAGAGAGAGAGAGAGCGTGAGCAACAGACTGGCACTGTCTAAAATTACCTCAAAGGGAGATGCTACCCGGGCAAGAGAAAAGGAGGGCTGATGAGATTTTATATAAACTCTTTCACGGCGGCAAGGATTAAGGAGTACACAAAATGGGTTTTAGTTGGGGCGGGAGAGAGAGATATGAAGAAAAAAAAAAATGAAGCTCCCCCTCCCCAAAAAGCTTTTGTTCCTTTCTGGTAAAATGTGTATAATCAACAGTTCCTTTTCTTGAGAGCCTGAGAGCTTTTGCCGTGTGTCTCTCACAGGTGGCTATTATCCCAGAGGATGAAAACAGGGGGAGGGGGCTGCCTTATAACCCTCAGGCTGGAGAATTGGGGGAACAACAACTACACAGCAGAGGAAAAGAAAGAAGGAAAGAAAGAAAGAAAGAAGAAAAAAAAAACAACACGAAGCGGATAAGGCTTGCGGCTTGGTTGGTTGGAGATGCTGGATGGAGAGGGGGGTGCGGGTGGGTGGGTGGTGTGGGAGCGGGTTGCAGGGGGCGGAAGAAAGGTGAGGGTGACTGAGTGCTGTCCCCAGGCCATGCCAGAGAGGGAAACAATTCGGGGGGCTAAATGTTCCCATAGGGCTTTTGTGAAAACAGGAAATCTGGCACAGGCTTCAGGCAGGCCGCACTCTGGCAAGGTAGGCAAGGCCTCTGCCGGCGACCGGGGAGGGGTTGCCATGGCAACTGGCAGGCAGGAGCGAGCGAGCGAGCGAGGGAGGGAGGGAGGGAGGGAGGGAGGGAGGGAGAACGAGCAAGCGAGCGAGAGGCTGAGAGAGTGAGCCAGCCAGCCAGCCAGCCAGCGAGTGAGCCAGCCAGCAAGCCAGCCCCTGCATGCATTACGCGGCCCCTGCTCTCTGTCTCTCCCTCTCTCTCTCTCTCTCTTCCTCTCTCTCTCTTCCCCTCTCTCTCTTCCCCTCTCTCTCTCTCTCTCTTCCCCTCTCTCTCTTCCCCTCTCTCTCTTCCCCTCTCTCTCTTCCCCTCTCTC
The DNA here is from genome assembly GCA_027475355.1 of Coilia nasus. Lineage (NCBI taxonomy): Eukaryota > Metazoa > Chordata > Actinopteri > Clupeiformes > Engraulidae > Coilia > Coilia nasus. The sequence continues at coordinate 28,197,446 of CM050206.1, forward strand.
TCTTCCCCTCTCTCTCTTCCCCTCTCTCTCTTCCCCTCTCTCTCTCTTACGCCGGAGAATTGATTGTTGCGCACGCGTTGCTGCCAGCCCGACAAGCAAGGCAATTTTATTCCTTCTAAAACGTACAGAGAGGAGAAAGGGGGAAAAAAATCACAAAAGGAGAAAAAAAACACCCATGTAAGGTTTTTAACCGGGGGAACAAATTGTATTTAACGCATGTGTGAAGGGGTGCGGTGTGGCTGACTTTGCCAAATCTAAATGTTCTTCACTCTTCCTCAGCCTCGTCCCTCTCTTGTCCTCCGCTGAAGAATTCGTGATGTGTTTCTGTTGTAACGATGCTAATCTCAGCACATGGGGGCTCAACTTGGAACAGCTTCAGTCACGCTTGGGACAAAAAAAAGGGAAAAAAACAATTCTCTCTCTCTCTCTCTCTCTCTCACACACACACACGCACACACACACGCACGCACACACACACAGATACTGACATGCTCACAATAGCTAAATTGTGTGTGGTCACTCCAGCCAATTGATGAAGTGCCTCTCTATTTACTGAGCTACATGGCAGTGGTGGTGGCTGGGTAAAATGATACAGGAGTTCCAGACAGCTATACCCACACCGCTGCCTCGCAACCACCACACGACCACCCAACCCCCCCACCCCCCGGCCCTGGCTAACTGCATGCAAATGAGCATGTACGATGGGGAGATCAGAGAGACAGATCGGCACAGGCTGAGGGAGGAGTGCGAGTGTGTGTATGTGACCGGGGGCTGTGGAGCGGCTGGTCTGCGGAGCGGCTGGTCTCTGGCGGGGCTGGTCCGGCCCACAGGCTTCACTTGTGTGTGTGTGTGTGTGTGTGTGTGTATTAATGTGTGTGTGTGTGTGTGTGTGTTAATGTGTGTATGTGCGTGTATGTGGTATGCGTGTGTGTGTATCATATGCGTCTGTGTGTGTGTGTGTGTGTGTGTGTATGTGGTATGCGTGTGTGTTTTATATGCGTGTGTGTGTGTATCATATGCGTGTGTGTGTGTATCATATGCGTCTGTGTGTGTGTGTGTGTGTGTTAATGTGTGTGTGTTCGTGTGTGCATGTGTGTATGTGATATGCGTGTGTGTGCATCATATGCGTGCGTGTGTGTGTGTTTGCCTGTGTGTATGTGGTGTGTGTGCGTGTGTGTGTGCCTGTGTGTATGTGGTGTATAGTGTGTGCATGCGTGTTGTGTGTGTGTGTGGTTGGGGACCAGTGCAGGGTGCAGGGAGGCGTGCGTGTGTGTGTGCCTGTGTGTATGTGGTGTATAGTGTGTGCATGCGTGATGTGTGTGTGTGTGTGGGGTTGGGGACCAGTGCAGGGAGGCGTGGGTCTGGTCGGCCTAAGAGCGCAGCTGTGGTTTGGACCACTGCCCTGCATATGGCGGCCACTGCTGCTGTTACTGCTTGTGGCCATAATAAGAGGGAGAAAGGCCCGCTTGTGCTCCCGTGCTACATAAATAAATACATGAAAATTAAACTGAAAATGAAAATAAATACCATTGCCCTTTTAAACCAGCCTAACAAAGAGGCAGTCATCTCCCATTATCACCACAACATGACCCGATATCATGCACCCGTTAGCTTGGGATGGAACTGGCTCCACCATTTTACAGTTACTTGGGACCTTCTGGCTCACTGTGTGTGTGTGTGTGTGTTTATGTGTGTGTCTGTGTGTATCACATGCATGTGTGTGTGTGTTTATGTGTGTGTCTGTGTGTGTGTGTGTGTGTGTGTGTTAGTGTTTATTTGTGTACACACATATTTGTGTACTCCTGTTGCTCCGAATACTTGTCATGTTTTGCATCTCTGAAAAGTGGCCTGGATTGCACGTGAGGCCTCATGCATATTCATCCCCATATTTAATCATCATTAGAAATAACAGTGATTGCTACCTTCACAGGATAAATGATATGTCGCGATGCTAATTCAATCTCGTCACGGTTACAAAAACAAGATCGCTGAGTGCTGCCGTAACTCCAAGCCGTTCTTGGAAACAGTTCAGACAACAAGAAGGAGAACATCTTTTCTAAAGAAGCACACCACGCTCCCAAAAACCAGACTCCTGCGACCTCCTTTCAGGTAGTGCATTAAGGGATGGCTGTGATACATTTCAAAAAAGAAAACGAAGGGACACTCACGACTGGAGGACGCTGCAGTTGTAGAAGACGAAGTCGGTGGTGATGAACGTGTGGCCGCTCTCCTTTGACTTGAGTGACAGCTTGACCACACGCTTGTCACCTGAGGAGGAAATGAGAAAAATACACCCTTCAGAAAAGACACTCCGGAAAGTCAGACCCCGCTACTAAGAGACGAAGAAAGAAAGACAAAATGTTAGGGGTGGAAAGTAAGCACTCAACTCCTGCTGTGAGGGACCTGTTTGGAAGTCCATCTAGCCCCCCTCCACACACACACACACACACTCACTCACAGAATCATACACACACACACTCACAGAATCATACACACCACCCCTTTACTTACGCTATGATTACTCCTCACTTCCAAGCCGAACTCAATAACGGCCACACTGATTACCCCCCCGATGGCTACCCCACTGCATCTCGCTCACCACTCTACTCTTCTCCTCTCCTCTCCTCTCCTCTCCTCTGTTCTCCTCTCCTCTTCCGCCTGTGAGTGGAATGCACTTACTCTTCCAAACCTGCCGCTCTCTTTCATTTTGAGCCTAGCTAATGCTTACATTTCTGCGCTGCCAATTATACTTGTGTGCCTCTCCTCAAGATAATTGGCATAATATTTCTATTCGGACAGGCCGTAATTGTCATTAATGGAAATAATAGGCCCTGTGTGCTTTAAAGGTTACCATCAGCGCATTTCTGATGGTACCAGCAGCCTTGAAAAAAGAAAAGAGAAAAAAGGAAATGGAACTCGAATAAGAGTAGTTTCAAACACATTACCGTGATGTGATGTTCACGGAGAGGAAAGTAATGTTTGCGACGCTTTTTTCCTTTTTAATTTGGAAAAAGAAGATATTTTTTGCAGATGGTTGAAAAACCTTTTATTAGGGTGTTTTTTTCTCTTTTTTTTTGCAAAAAAAAAAACCTGACATGTTCGTCGAGCAAAACCACACGACTCCATGAACCAGCTACTCCTAACTAGCCTACACTGCCTAGTCACCCAATGCAGGTATAGTGTGGACATAAGAGTGTAGGTTCTCTGCATTGAAGTCAACATCCACCAATGCAAAAACAACCCTGCTTTTTCTTTGTCTTTCTTTTTCCCACTCAAAGATTCTGTGACCTCTGACCTTGCCCCTGAATGACTCTACACCTCTATTCTTCTCCTCTGCCTCAGCCAACTGTTATTTTCTCCCCCAAGCACTAGATACAAAATTGGCACATTGCGGAGTGTGAATAAAGGTGTTTTTGCTGCTGGCCTCCGTACCGTAGCCTTGCGTGAGTGCGGGCAGGTCCCGCAGGGAGGGGGACAAGCAGAGCACGTGGCCCTTGGAGAGCACCTCCCCCTGGCTCTCCGACAGCTCCTCGAACACGCAGATGACTCCCGCCGACAGACTCGGCACATTCACCGCCCGCACACTCACCTGAGATGGCAGGGAGACACAAAGACACATGTACACAGGAGCATATACACAGGCACATAGGTGTGCATACACACAAGCACACACACACACACACACACACACACACGCTCACAAACATACACATACACACAGGCATGCAAACACACACACACACATACACAAACATGTATAAACATTTCATATTTATGCCTGGTTGACAGAGACATCTATATGCAGATAGACATGTACGTAACCATCTCTACCTCAACATACACATATGCACACATATGCAACATACATATATGCAGCACACACATACATTTAGCTGCATTGACAGTCAGTGTGTAAAGTAGATAGATACCACAGATATCTAGCAGCATTAGAAAACAGACAAACAGAAATGACAGGCAGACACACATACCAAAATGTGTGCCTACAAGATTCAATCAAAACCACACATCAATTTTTCAGTCATGTTATTTGCATAAATCAGTAGCAGTGAATTGTGGGTACAAAATATCCCTCCCCTCTTCCATTCGTTTCAGTGTGAGTGAACGAGATGTAGTCAAAGCAGGTTTAAGGGGTGGGGGGTTTCTCAGGATTTTCCCTATATATGTGCACACGTGTTGTGTCAATTTGTGTGTGTGTGTGTGTGTGTGTGTGTGTGTGTGTGTGTGTGTGTGTGTAAGTAAGGGAAGTGTGCTGTGCTGTGCTGTGCTGTGCTGTGCTGTGCTGTGCTGTGCTGTGCTGTGCTGTGCTGTGCTGTGCTGTGCTGTGCTGTGCTGTGCTGTGCTGTGCTGTGCTGTGCTGTGCTGCTAACCTGAGTGGCGGGGGAGGTGACGGACATGTTGCTGGGCGTGACGCTCACTTCCGTGCACTGCTTCAGCTCGGTGGCAAAGTGCTGTGGCTCGGACCACTTCTCACAAGCCTCCTGACGCGAGCACCTGAAACAGACAGATAACCAATAATCATCAGGATCTCAAAATCACACTTACACACACACACACACACACACACACACACACACACACACACACACACACACACACACACACACACACACACACACACACACACACGAGGGTCAAAATCACATCCGGTGCAAACCCAGGAAACATCTCAGCAGAGTTCTGTAAATGGCTGTGTATTTCTATGACATGGATCTTGGTTAAAAAAATAAGCGCAAACGTTTTGATGACAGTAGTGACAGACAGGCACACACAAGACGAAACAGGAGGTGCGCTGCCAAACCTGTGGAAGTAGGCTATTTAAAATGACTTAATCTGGCACCCTTCCCTCTCTCCCCCCACCCCTCGACCACACCTGTAAAGAGATCTTCTTGGAGACGGTGACAGGCAGTGAGCCAGTTTGCTGAGCCACAGACATGCCAACACCACCACAACACTTTGAAACATGTTTTGATCACGATTCTTGATGCTTTACTCCACACAAAATGTAATCTAATGCCAAGTAGTATTGCACACTACTTACTTAAAAGCTTGTCCTAGTATTTATACACAGAAAAATCAACCTGTATTTCGAATTCAAATTTCATATAGTTTCTCCTTCCCTTCCTCCTATTTTTCACTTACTCTAAATGTGGGTGTGTAATCGTTTGCCCTTCAGCTGACTTTGTGAAACAGCCGCCTAATATTAAAACATTTATGGTGCTGTCCCATTTGTTCGAGGTGTAAAAAGGCTGTTTCGAGCCCGCGCATGTTTATGCGAGAGACAGTCACACAGACGCGAGGAAACAAATTTACGGCATTAAAACTCCCTGCCTAAGCGTTTAGAGATGACACCTCCTGCTGTTCGTTCCGAAACCAGACGAATAAACCAAGCCTGAGTAAGTATCTTCCACAGCCTTGATAAGTCAGGCTATAATGAAACGATGGCATTTGACTCCATGATCTTCATTAGTGTGGGTGTGATACTGAAAAAGAAACCATCGTTTAATTTAAGGAGCAGGATTCAACCACACCACCCACACTGTAAGCGTTAGCTTGAGACAGAGAGACTATAGCGGAAGGACTATATGCAGTGGGCAGCTATTTCTAAGTGCTTTTTAGGTAACATTTCACGTGGAGAAGGTAAAAGTAGGTATGTGGAAGCAAGGGGACACATGGGGTAGCGTGAGTTGGGATTTTGTTTTTCATCTAAGCTTTCCAAAACAAGCCATCCTTTTTTTCCATTCGCTCTGCACAAGCATCTAAAGCCCAATAGGATGTGTTGCCATCGCTGTCGCCTTTCACTCGAGACACAACACGTCATTAATGATTTGTTTACCTCTAATTACTGCCATATGTCGGCAGAAAGAACGGGAACATGCTTAATTAAAGAAAAAGCAGCAGACGTGTCTACTCCTCGTACAGATCTCGCCTCAAAGATTTACCACTACTTCCTCTCCATTGTTGTATGCTTTGCTCCTTCTCTCTCTCTCTCTCTCTCTCCATCTCTCTCGGTCTATCGCGCCAGATTCTCGAATGAGATTTTCATCCAATTACATCCACTACTCTTCCTGGTGGAGCAGCAGTAATGTGATTTATGATAAGTCCCAGCCCCCAGTCTACCCTACCCCACACCCATCAGCATAAGGGTAAGGTGCTCCTGTCTGGTCGTCATGACCCGACACCGCCCCATCCACCCCACCCCCCAACACCCCAATCTCCCAATGATGACAGAGCCGAAAGCACGACCCCCTGAGCTCCGCGACCCTCCTCGGGCCTCCTGGAGGACACGATGGACTCGACACATCTTCAATTAGCAGGTGAGCCCTTCTCTGCGCAGGAGGATTAAGTGAAATGGGGCCATAAACGATTAGAGGAGAAGGGGTGGCGGTGGGTTCAGGGCTCTATCGACGGGAGAGAAGGGGGAAGAGAGGAGAGGAGAGGGAGAGAGAGGGGGAAGAAGGAGAGAGGGAGAGATTGGGGTCCCACATTAACCTGCGGTGAAAGCTTTGCCATGCGTTCACAGGCTGTGCTGCCCCGCTCCCGTTTTTCTCGAATGCGTGCCCTTCTTCTGACGAGCGAACAAATGAGCCAGCGAGCGAGCGAGCGAGCGAGAGAGCAGAGGACAGTTGTATAACTGGCTGGGTTAGGTCTGAGTCACCCCCTTTTTTAATGGGAGATGGCTTTAAGCAAAGCCAATTCACTAGGCCTGGGCCATTTCAATTTCCAAGAGCTCCATCACTGTACCTAATTCTGCAGCTCGAATTAAACCGCAGAAGCACACGTTCACATCCCTGCACACGGCACACAACCAGAAATGTTTTTTTTTCTACTTTACAATATAGCCCAGACCCCCACCGTTTTTTTCCACTGAACCATACTTTTTTTTAAAAGGTCACGCAAGACTTGCTGCAAATGATAGGTCATGCTGGTTTGGAACAGCAAATTGAAACTACACATGGTTTCATAAGGGTCCTTCTTGACCCTGCGGGGGAGTGCTGAGTTGAAGGGGAGGGTTTCAGCAGACGGAGAAAGGAGAAATAATCAATCAAGCATATATTAATTAATGTGGGTGGAGGAGGATCTGCTGCTATGGATCCTGGACAAATCCAACAGTTCACTGGAAAGTTTTTTTTGTATTTCTGTAAAGCCAAGCTCCCTTCACATCAGTATAATCAGTATAACATCATAGAGATGTTATACCTACAGTATCGAATCAAAAAATGTTACTGCTAAAGATCATAATCTATTGCAACACTTCACTCAATTACATTACATAATCTATGGCTAAAATCTCTTGTCATTAGTGTGTTAGGGAAACTGTGGGAGATATTAGCATGCTCATGTAAGAAGACATGCCGTCAACATACACGCTTATGGTACAATTCGATTTCTGAGAAAACTGGTGTAAAGTTGTGTTACTCATTTCTCAATTCATTGCCTTTACATAATAAACTTTCATTTTGTTAACAACACCACGCTCTCTTCAACTAAAACTGCAATTATAACTGTGGATAGAAAAAAACAAGATGACACTTCAGCAGTTAAGACAGGACAAAGTATTAAAACATCGCCCAAAATCAAACACTGATTATTTTTTGCTGTTTCCATTATCTTTTCAGCGTTTGCTGCCATGATGTTGTTAGCTCCCTATTGCTACAGAGAGCGAGATATTTACTCATGTACATAACGTGTGTACTTTACTAAACGGTGGCTGACAAGAATGTCAAGAGGATGAATCGTTTATGGAGCACTAATGAAGTCTCGGTGGCTGATGGTGCTTTAGCAAGAGCACGCTCGTGTGCGAGCCGGAGAAAACCCAGTGCCGTCTTGGGAGACGTGCTCACCAGTGCCCTGTAAACTGATACAGTTGCGCAGAAATCATCAAATAGGGCTGATTTGAATCACACTGCAAATCCATCTTCCAGTTTCCTGTTGTTGCCATGGACACAGACCATTTCCCAGTATGCACTTTGTTTTTTTTTTTGTTTTTTTCTTCTAACCCCTCCTCCTCCTCCTCTCTTTCTCCCCCTTTACTCTATCCTGGCTCGGCTAACATGATGGCTGGAGGCTAAAGAGCCATTGGGGAATGGCACACAAAGCCAAGACAACAACCAGAAGAAAAGGAAGCAGGTCACAGCCCACAGTCTCCCCACCCCACAGAAAAAAGTGGATTTGGTGGGTGGTGGGTAGTGAGTGTGTGTGTGTGTGTGTGTGTGTGTGTGTGTGTGTGTGTGTGTGTGTGTGTGTGTGAGAGAGAGAGAGAGTGTGTGCGCCACAGTTGTGTGTACCACAGTGTGTGTGTGTGTACAAAAGTGTGTGTGTTTACAAGAGTGTGTGTGTGTGTGTGTGTGTGTGTGTGTGTGTGTAAGATAGAGATTGAGAGTGTATGTGCGTACGCGTGTGTGTGTGCATGTGCATGTGTGTGTGTGTGTGTGTGTGTGTGTGTGTGTGTGTGTGTGTGTGTGTGTGTGTGTGTGTGTGTGTGTGTGTGTGAATCCTTTCAAAAGCAACACAAAACTTCCCAGGGGAACTGAGATTCTCACAAACAGAAATGAAAATTGGAGAATTAAGCACTGTTCACTTCGAGTACAAGATTTACAGTAGCCTTACAGACGAAATGTGATTTTTTTTAATAAGAGAGATGCTTAGGCCCTTCAATTTGGGAATGAAAAGAATACGATTTTTCTCCACCAGAGAATTAAAAATCCCGTTTTTTCTTTTTCTTTTGGGCTCTAGTGTTCACTGACACTTGGCGGAGAAGTCGCTGTGTGCATCAGGCGGTGATGGAGCAATTCAGCCATCACTACTTTTCTGTTAGTGGCAGAGGTCACCTTCAGAATTTAATTAGACATCTGTAGGAAATTACGCTGAAAAAACATCACACAACCAACCGTGCTTTCAATTACATTCAATTATATGAGAAGAAATCCAAAAGAGCATTGGTGTGTTTATGTTTGAAACGCAATTAGCTTCTTCTCCGTGAATCCCCCGGCCAAATCTCAGATGATCGCAACCACAAAACGTTAATAAGAAGGAGCCAGTGAAATATGGCTGCACTTCATATTACCAGCCCCGGATCTTTCTGGAAATGTCTCAATTGCCAACAATGAAGCAAACAGCTCCATGTGGAATTGCACTGTATGTGTGGCGAAAAAACGAGGTACCCCACCCCCGCCCCCCGCCCCCCACCCCCTGAGATGGTGGTGGCTTTGTGATTGGGCATGTGTTCGATGGGTGGCCCCGGTAATGAGCTGCATTGTGTGAGGGACGTGGAGGCATTAGCGCCCATGCTGGTGGGACACAGCTTGGCACAGGCCGCCATCATCACACCCCACGCTGGGCAACAATAGCCCCATTTCTGGTCCTCTCTCGTGGGACACCCCCCTCAGTGACACTCCACACATGAACTCGTCTCCTCCGCAACCATCGGACGTGCTACTCGACAGCAGTGAGGCGCGTGTCATTAGGGGAGGGGGAAACGGAGGACGGGGAGGAGGAGGAGGACGGGAAGGAATATGCTTGGGTAACAGAACAACATCAAGGCCATGGGTTAATTTACAACCTCACAAAATGAATGCGTAATTGTTTGGCTTGTTAATTGCTTGAATTTCTAATTCTTTGGTTAGAAATTCAACTAGATTTTCTTTCATCTTGAAACTGAAGGGGTAAACAGTGAAATAAAAAGGTCACTTGGTGAAGCCTTCCTCTACACTACTCCCGTTACACTGGGCTGAAGCCTCTGTTGATCACAGATAGAACAGCACATGAGGCCCATGCCAGTGAGCCTGAGCCCACTCTCCTTTACACCCTGTTACTCCGCCTGCTCTCACTGGGTGAAGTCTTTGGGGAGAAAGAGGGAGAGGGAGGGAGAGAGAGAGTGATAAATAGATAGATAGATGGAGAGGGGCAGAGTTGGAGAGGTAGAAAAAGAGAGAGAGACAGAGAGAGAGAGAGAGGAAGAAAGAGATGGAGAGGTAGAGCGAGAGGGGGAGAGAAAGAAGGAGAGAGAGAGGGCAAGGGAGAGGGGCAGAAAGGGGGATGGGGGAGAGAGAGGGAGAGAGAGAGAAAGAGAGAGAGAGAAAGAGAGAGAGAGAGAGAGAGAGAGCGGGCACACAGCAGTCGCCATGCTGCAGGCGGGAACAGGGAGAAGGCGACACAGGGTGGTGGGCAGGGGTGGTGAGAGACAGGCCGTCTGGCTATGGCACGGCTGTGGAGGCACCCGCTCAGCACCGGCTGGGTGGGGGGACTGGTGGGTAGGGAGAGAGGTTAGAATTGGGTGCAAGGACAAAGTCAGCCTCCGTTCAATCTGTTCATCACTGTGCTTGATCTGCACCTAATTGAGCTGTGAGCGGCTTGTCCCAAGGTCATGTAAATTCGGGTGGGCGGTGGCATTAATATGCAAACAAATGCCACTTTCAAACTGGCACCGCCAAAGTCCCGCGCTAATTATTCCATCAATCCCCGATTTACATCTTAATTAAAGATCTTTATCTTGATTAAGGTATGGATGAGATGAAAATAGAAGAGGGAGGCAGAGGGGTTTCTAGTTTTTTCCCCCCCTCCTCTTTCCACTTTCTCTTCTACTTTTCTTTCTCTGTCTTTGGCTCTCTTCTATGAATGTGAAAAAAGGTCTTCACGGGGGACTGGGACTCAGAACAAAGAATACCCCCCCACACACACACCACCACCACACACACACACACACACACAACCACACACACACACGCACGCACGCACACACACACACACACACACACATCCCACCCTCCCTCAACCACCTTTGGACAGCGTTATCTACTTGACTGCTCCTCTGTCAAAGAAATGAATGAACAAAGCGGCAATGCGGCTGACACTAGCAAAATATTACACCGTTTGAAGGGAAAGGGAAAAGAACAGACAAACCCCTATCGTAACCGCTTGTTCTGCACAATTTCAAAAACCATTTCCCAATCCACCACACAACCCCCCCCCACACACACACATACACACACCACCACACAGAGTTTTTGTCCACCCACCCCACCAAAAAGGTGAAAAAAATAATCCAGTGTTTCATGCTTCCTGACATGTTTCCAAAGCTTATCCTGTCGATAACCCCTCACCCCCCCCCCCCCCTTTCTTTGGGTGCCTTTCTGGCTGCTTTCGCACCCCATCCCCCCCACTCGCTCTCCCTCCCTCAGTTCATCTGCACCAAGTATGTCAAAAGCCCTTCCATCTCCCACCCATGGCACTCCATAAATTAGGCAGCGTGTCCTGCAGTCACACATGCTTTTCCGAGCGAGGCTCCTCGCCTCCTGCCACTGCCGGAGCACAGGCTGCCTCTCACATGGAGTCCTCCTCGACTTCATCAATTACCCGACGGGCCGGAGAGAACCCTGATGACAAGCCATGCCGGTGGGGGTCTGTGGGGGTGGTGTTGGGTGGGGGTCTGTGGGGAGGAAGAGTGTGGGGGTGGGCCAGGGGCCAACAAAATGCAGACACTTCCTGTCTCTCTACCAGCTGGTGCCCAAGGGTCAGCAGGAGAAAAGGGGGGGTGTGGAGGGAAGAATGGGAGAAAAACAGAGACACAGAGAGTGTGTGCGTGCGTGCATGTGTGTGTGTGTGTGTGTGTGTGTGTGTGTGTGTGTGTGTGTGTGTGTGTGTGTGTGTGTATGTGTGTGTGCATGACAGAGAGGAACACAGAGAAAGGGAGAGAGATAGAAAGAGAAAGTGGGAGAGAAAACATCTGGGGCAGCTGTCACCTGCCACATCCTGTTGGGACCAGGTGAAACATAGCGCCACCAGTGCTCAGCAGTGATTGGCTGGCCGCCATCCAGGCCCGCCGGAGGTGTCAGGAGAAGTTCGCGAGCGGGTTGTCACGGGCCTTCACTACCGCCTGTCCATGGGCGGCCCTCTCCATAGACTCCACTACCCGATGAGTAACAGCCAGCACACTTTTTTCCGTTTTTTGGTTTAAATCAAGTCTCTAGATGTGGCAGGCCCTTAAACATTCAGCACATACATCAGCAGGACACAGCGGTGAGTGCGTATCAGGAGAACAGACGTTTTTATAGAACAGAGATGCAATTTCTTCACATCTAGTCACCTCAGTATTTCCCCCCTACCTCATCTCCCCTCTACTCCCACCCACCTCATCTCATCTTCAGGTTCATATGAGATGCATGCCCCTCTACATTCTCTGAAGTGCCTTAAAGTTAGAGCCCATTTAGGCCAGCTGGCCTGAGCCAGGCCTTGTGCTGGCGATGTGAGGAAATGAAATATGAGAAGAGCTCAGGGTGGAGAGATTCAGGCAATAAAACAGATGATACACTGGGGGGATTTTTTTGGGGGGCTTACTGACGGGTTACAATTTATGAAGAGGCCTGCTACTGGACGTGCGAAAATGCCGTTAGTCACCGCTCAAAGCTGATCACAAACAAATGTCAAGGTTTTGTTTTTACTCTTCAGTTTCACTTCCTTGTCTTGGCAGCAGTGTGGCACACGGGGTTAAGTACAGCAGCAGACAGGAGAGGTGGACCAGGGGGGACATGGCTCATAACGTCTCCTCCATTTACCAAATTTTGAAAGCGCTGACGGTTAATTCTAAATGCCATCCGTCACGTTGAGTGATAAAACAAAACTGTACAGGCAGGGAGAACACGGCTGATGGAAACGGACTGAGACCATATGCCCATTATAGGTCAAGAATGTCCAGGCGAACAGGGGGGCCTTTTTTCGGCTTTGGTCTGTTTTCAGATCAGTGGAGTAGCAGATTTGTATCCTTAGGCGGCAGGGCTGGATGATGCGCACAGCGAGGAGGCTAGCCAGCACGGTTAAACTCCAACCTGCCTTGTAGCGCTGTGGCTCAGTTGTGTTCCTGTGTGTTTTCTTCTGTATTCGCAACTGTGTTATTTTGACAAAACACACTCTGGCAGTAGTTTCACACACACACATATATACCATTTCTATCAATAAAACTTTTAAATGGTGAATGCAGAACGGTGCTACAATTCTCAAGGTGTCACTATAACACAGTAAGCCATTGAGAAAACAAGTAAACAAACTAGTCACTAGAGAGACTAGAGTGGCACTTTTAGGAACACTGCATTTCACAACATCAACGGGGACTGACATTTTATTTCTCTAACTTCCATGCATTTGCTTGTCTGGAATGTAACCGTCAGTCTAGCATATTGTCCCTTACATGCGGAGAGGCAGTGAAACAGTGTGACGGCAGGAGGACAGGCTGTACACCTTACGCCTGCCAAATGCCTCGCTGCCAGGAGACGCAACGAGACGAGGAGTACAGGTGCTTGACTTACTTGTTGTAGAGGACGCACCAGCCACAGTGGGGGTCACCTGAGCCCAGACATTCCTTGCAGGTGCTGTACTGACTGCAGCTCTCCACAGGAACCCGGCTAACCTGAAACACAGGGCAACAGCTTCACATATCCACTCGCTGCTATGGCTGGGGCGTCACAATGCAACTCTTCACAGGTGGTCACAGGTGGACATATGGTCACAGTATTTTGCTCATGGTAATGACAATGTTATGACACAATGACTGAGTAATGACTCAATATACTAAACGCAAATCATCCATGATGCATTACAATAATTTTCAATCAATGCACAACAAAGCGCATAGGGTCTGTGCATTACCAGTATACGAATCTTTGCCAGGTTTGATCATTGCAAGCTTGTTCACATTGAAATTATATGCCACCATGTGCAGTCATGAAATAATGATTAGTAAGTTAAATTGATTGGGAAACCTTTTTTGAGCATGGTTTAGTAAAACATTGATATTTAATGCAGAAAATCGAGTTAAAAGCAGCTTACAATATAATTGATCAGTTAAGTACACCCTGAACACCTGCAACTTTTATACTATACTAAAAAATTCTAACTCACATTAATCTATCGATAAAGCAATACAATTATGATTAATGGTATATAAAATGTATGATAAAAACTGTAAAAGACCAAGACCCACTGTTATTTCACCCAACACTATTCGTCACAAGGGCCAACAAGACAGGGAATCATTTGCAATGCCACTCATGATCATATCATCACCCAAAGACACTGTTTTGTCATCAAAGCACAGCCTCATTGCATTCGACCTTGTGTAACAATCAATTATAAATGTCCATGTTGTTAGTGTTAACTACAGCAGACAGAGAAACCGCCGGTGCTGTGAGGTTGCTATGCCTCTGACAACAGCAAGCAAAAAAACAAATAAATAAATAAATAAAAGAGACAGAACACTATGGAGGCGTAAGAGAGCACTGGGGAGACACTACTCTGCAGTGCATCGTCTCGCGGTCACATGGCAGCCGAGCCCGCAGTCACTCGTCTGAATTAAATATGGACCGAGCGAGCCGAGCGATCTGAACCAGAGCGCCTCGCTTCGCCTGTGTTTGCAAACACAAGGAGCCGTTTTAAACGATGGCTTCACCCCGGGCCTCTGCATCAGAGACTGCAGGGCAAAACACAGCATGACAATCTCCGGAGTCGACGGGACTGCGAGCATACGTGCATGTCTTGCGTCTAGTCAATGCACTGGGGAAGTAGGACATTCTTAGAAATTCAGTCGCACAGTGACTAATGCGCCGAGTGCAGAAAGAGAGTGAGTAATAATCTAGGGGGAAGACAAATAAAAAAAAAAGGCTTCCGCACCAAACATATGTGTATATGGAGCAGCCTATAGGGTACTGTGTGCTGGGAGTTCAGGAGGAGAGGCTTGAACATCACACTAAACTTCCGCAGTCACTCGTCTGAAGGACGTTGTACTGTATTCCACTGTATTCATCTGCTCCGGCACCACTGGACTGCAAAAAATGTTGTCCTGTAACAACCCTGCTAAACTGTAAAGCACTTTGAGCTGCATCTTGCATGTATGAATTGTGCTATACAAGTAAAGTTTATTATTATTATTATTATTCCTTCCAACGAGAGGGTACTGCTGGGCTGCCAGTGTCTCCTGAACTGTTCTTGCTGCTGTTCTTAAAAGAGAGGACAACAGCAAACACTACTGTTTCACCAGTTCCCCTGCAGTTGGAGAGATTCATCAAAAGGCTCATTGGAGAAGGGGGGCTGGGGCCTCCTTTGATCCTACCGGAGATTAGAAGGCGAAGGGAGGAAAAACAAGCACTGAGGAAGACGAAAGGAAAAAGGGAAGCAAAACTGTAAGAAAAAAAAAACCTCACAAAAAACAAAAAGACAAAACTTGCTACAATTCAACTCAAAAGGGAGTGTTGCCTTTCAAATGCAGAGTGGCTGGTGGCATGAAGGGCTAGTGTATATGTTTGCTCATAGTCTATGTCTGTGTGTGTGTGTGTGTGTGTTTGTGTGTGTGTGTGTGTGTGTGTGTTTGTGTATACTTGTCAGAGGGAGTGAGCAAACATGAATTTAAATGAGACATGAGTAAATCATGGTGAGTGAAAGTCTATTTACGACAAATTTAAGTTTCTCTGTGTGTGTGTGTGTGTGTGTGTGTGTGTGTGTGTGTGTGTGTGTGTGTGTGTGTGTGTGCATGCTTGTGTGAACATGTGTGTGTATGTGTGCATGGGTAACAGTGTGTATGTGTGTGTGCGCGCATGCATGTATATGTGTGTGCATGTGTGTGTGTTAAAGTGTGAACTCTAAATGTGTGTGTGCGTAACGTGTGAATGTGCGTGTGTGACAGTGTCTCGGGCTGGCAGACACACAGGAGCACACCTCTGCCGGCGGTGTCAGCATGTCAGCCGGTGGGTGGGCGAGGCGCTGTGCTCCCTCTCTCCCGCTAATTTATTCTCGTGGTGCTGCCGCGTGTAAACACACTGCTACTTTATAATCCTCCGTCTCTCAGCCTCCCCACCATCTTAGCCGCCGTCTGCACTGTCCGCACCCCACACCCCGCACCCGGAAGACCACCGCCGAGTGCCACTCGCTGCAAGACAAGGAGTTTTTCCAGTGAGCCACGAGAGGCTAGCTTAGCGCAGCCTGACAGCCAGAGTAAATCAGCATTAGCATAGCTGCGTAGCATAGCAGCTCCCTGTGAGGAACCTGCAGCATGGCATACTGGGGTGCTGCTAACGATGAAGGTTGACAGCTACGGCTACTAACAGGACCGGCGCAGAATTCAGAATCAGGCTTTTCATTCCTCCTCAAACCTCACTGCAAATCTGGCTCTTCCACACTGAGCCAACAGGACTACCCTGTGGCTAACACCGTGGATCTTCAGCATGAGACATGCTAAAGTTATTCTTGAGCCAGGCAGTAGTAGTCAGTAGCAAGGACAGTAGGATGCCATTCCAGTCTCTAGACTCTCTGTTGACAAGCAAAGCTAACAATACACAGTACTATTGGACGCCAGCCTGTGTTACACATGCTCACATGTTTGTGCTGAATATTCTCTATCATCTCTGTGTGTGTGTCTGTGTGTGTGTGTCTGTGTGTGTGTGTGTGTCTGTGTGTGTGTGTCTGTGTGTGTGTCTCTGTGTGTGTGTCTCTGTGTGTGTGTGTGTCTGTGTGTCTCTGTGTGTGTGTGTGTCTCTGTGTGTGTGTGTCTCTGTGTGTGTGTGTGTGTCTGTGTGTGTGTGTCTCTGTGTGTGTGTGTGTCTCTGTGTGTGTGTGTCTGTGTGTGTGTGTCTCTGTGTGTGTGTGTCTGTGTGTGTGTGTCTGTGTGTGTCTGTGTGTGTCTGTGTGTGTGTGTGTCTCTGTGTGTGTCTGTGTGTGTGTGTGTGTCTGTGTGTGTGTCTGTGTGTGGGTGTGTCTGTGTGTGTGGGTGTGTGTGTGTGTGTGTGTGTGTGTGTGTGTGTGTGTGTGTGTGTGTGTGTGTGTGTCTGTGTGATGGAATTGTTTGTATTGGGTTGCTGTAATGTGAACAGCTAGAAAGTGACTAGGCCGTCCTACGGCCACGTGCACCTGGGCGATGCTCTGACAGACTGCACAGAGGAAACGAGAGTCGAGGTGAGCCACACACACACACATCGCTATGCAGGGCACTTCCCCGTCTCCCCGACGACGGTGTGTGTTTACTCTCACCCCCGGTGACTTACAGGACACGGCGAGGAGGTCGGCGATGTGCAAACACAGCCTGGCGCGCCTCGTCCTCGTCCGTCTACCTGTGCACCTGCCGCTAATGAAATATTCAAAAACGGCCCCCCAAACTTCCCGCGGTCAATGGCGAGCGCATGAATTATTTACCCGCCGTTATTCATTCAGTTTTCATAAAGACCCGCAGACATAATTATAGGGGATGTCTCTGGAGCTTCGGCTCCTTGTGTAAATCACAGCATCCGCCAGCGTCTCCGATTCCACCCTCTCCCCTCTCCCCTCTCCCCTCTCCCCCTCCTCCCTATTAGGAGCACACTGGGAGACATTCAGTGCACACATTGCCAGGGCAACAGGATGGGGTGAGGGTGTGGTGTGGTGGGGTGGGGGTGGAGGTACAGGGTTTTTGGGGCCTGAACTCTCCTATCAGTGGTGTATCAGTTCCCCGTCTCTTGTGAAGGGGACAGAGATCAAATGGCCGAGGTCTGTGTCTGTCCTTTCATCATGCCCACATTACAAGGCTTTTAATAAGCACGGGGACCCAAACAATCCATTTAGGGGAGTTGCGAGCACACTGTGAACCAGGGATGCATTACTTTTCACCATTAAAGGAAATATCAATATCTCGAAGCAGGCTGGTGTGGTTGGCCTACATGGCTCGAGTGTGTTCAGTGTCACGAGCAGGAGAAGAGAGAAGTGGAAGGTGGAAGAGCAGAGCTTGCCTACTTCAAGAGTACTTCAGAAATTAGGGATGGCAGAGAGGTACTGACTTGAGTGATGCTGCTCAAAAGGCCAAATGTCTGTTTTTCCTATGCTCTTTTAAAAATGTGCCCCCTTTCCTTTGATCTAGTGTCTACCCTGACCTCAGTTTTACAAGCGTAGACTCCGGGGTTACAACTTCAGATCTGCTGTCGTTTCATCTGCCATATTTCACTGCTAAATTAACACCAGATCCCCCTGCACTTTTATATTTGCTGGTACCTGCACTTCAGACATAAACCTATAGCAAACTGAG
The DNA here is from genome assembly GCA_027475355.1 of Coilia nasus. NCBI lineage: Eukaryota > Metazoa > Chordata > Actinopteri > Clupeiformes > Engraulidae > Coilia > Coilia nasus. The sequence continues at coordinate 28,215,498 of CM050206.1, forward strand.
TTTTAGCACTTCAACATCCATCTATATATACTGCACTGCAATGAGAATTTGGCCTGCTGTAATGACTGCACCGAGTTCTTTTAACACCAGCACTACCTTTTTGCGACATCTTGTGTCCTTAATAGGTTGCGCCTTCTCTTCATTAAGAAATGTACGTCATTAAGGCCAAAAAGCTGCACAAAGGCAAATGTCAGCCTGCTTCCAGAGTGCGACACAATGACGACAATTTTCATTTTAATCTCTCAGTTCTGCGTGAGCGCGAACTTTGGAGCATTCGAGCTCACGGGGGTTTCTGGAGCGGGAGTGGGAGCGACAGCATTCATTCTCCGTCGCAGCTGTACTGTGTGGAAGTCTTTTCTCCACTCAGCTGCATCGGGCCTTCGCCTTAACCTCCCCCCCCTCACCCCACCCCCTTCCTCCCTCTTCACAGGCACAATACAGCCTCATACAGGCATGCTATTCTGCCTCGCTCTCGATGGAGATACTTCCCCTTCGTTTCTTATTTTCTTGTTACAAGAGCCAGCTGGGGCCTCACGATTCAAAGACTGCGAGCGCTGGTGTTTCATATTCCATCTTCCTGTCTTGCAGATGTTAAAACAACATAACCGAAATTCCGGTTTTCACTCCCAAACAAAGCAGACTGTTGATGGTGCTGGGTCCCATTCAATTCCCCCTCGACAAACGTATCTTTATTCTTCCAGGAAAGGTTCTCGCAGTGCAGAACAAATGTTTTCACATTCAACACGTTACGAATGATGCAGAAATAAATTACAAGCAAATGTGTAGGCGGTAAATCAGTTACGTGCAATCTGAACACATCAAGAAAAATGAGTCTGCCGTTACATCAAGGTCTTGGAATTTTGGATGAGCGATGAGCCTGCTTGTAAAAGATACTCTGGTCAAAGATTTTAATGTGGAAAATGGCCCAAAATACCCCCCCCCTTTCCACTGATTTGTGTCAAATGTTTGGTGACGCTCTGTGACAGTGTTGGCAGTGTGTTCCCGGCTCACCTGTTTGTCGCTCAGTAGGTAGATGTACTGATAATCCGGGCTGAACACCATATCCCGCAGGATGGGATGGCCTTCAGATACGGTCACTGTCTCATAGAGCAGGGCACTCTGGGATGCTGGAGGAATGCCATCCACACGGATCTGCGGGAGGAAAAGCATGAACATGAGAATGACGAATGCACCTTCACAAGAAAAAAACAAAACAAAACAAAACATTTGCAAAGAAATAAACACACATCAAAAAGGTGTGGTGGCACTGTACAAAACTGTTATGCTTTTGCATACAGTTTAAATTAGGCCACACATTATTTTTCACTGCGTCTAACACCCAATGCTAGGTGCATACTGAAGAATAATTCCCTAATCCACTGCAAACTCAGAGATCTTTTCCTGACCTAGATAAGGGGAAATTCAGAGGAATTATGAATGTCTGAGTGTGTGTGAGACAGGAGCTGCTGCTGCTGCAGTGTGGTGGGGGGGCTGGGTTGGGGTGGGGGTTTGGATCAGCCAAATAACAGAAGATAGAGGAGAAAACAAAATCAATTACATTTTAATGACACTATAACCACACACACATTTTGCTTGTACATACACACACACACACACACACACACCTCTGAAAACAGATACAGATACACACACACCTACACACACACAGATACACACACACACACACAACCCCCCACTGCTACATCATTACCACATCCACGGTTTTCTCATACTGATAATTAGAGCACAGAGCTTGCTCAGTAAAAAGAGTTCTAAAAATGTCAAAATCAAAAAATCCTTTGATGTGATTGGATGAAAATACAGCACAGCACTGACAACTACAGTTACAGTTTCATGGCACACACCTTCCCTGGCTCCCATCCCTCCTCCATTCCATACCACTCAGAGTGGGTTACATAGGGGGGGCAGACAGAGAGAGTGAAAAATAGGAGGCTGTGTCTTCCGGAAGCCTAATCATACCTGATGGAAACATTACAAGAGACGACGTATGGTAGCCTGACTAAACCGAATGAATGCAGAGCTACCGAAAAAAAAAAAAAAAAACATTACCAATGGCAAAAAGTAGGGTGACAAAACAATGTAAAGGGAATGTATTAAAAGAACGAAATGTTATCAGACACAAATAAAGAAATTTGGAGCAGATGTGAGGGGGTGACTCGCCTGGCTCCATCCTAAATATCTAGGTCGGTCTGAAGTGACAAACATCGTTAGTCTGTTAATTAGCTGCCTTGCTCGTTGCCGCAATCTCAGTAATTAGTGTTGACAAGGTGGCATCAATTAGTCGAGGGCGGCCATATTGGGTGTCACAAGTCACTGGCCAAGTCGGCATGCGCCTCCTCAAGCCAGCAGGGACAGCAGGGACTGAAATATGGCCGCCATTGTCTACCGTTTTGTCGATTCGAGTGCCACCAGCTGCGGTGACACATTCGTCCACCCCCAGCTGCCTCTGTGGTGCCATGCAGCATTAAAATGCATTTGTTTACAGAGGGTGAGGAGCATGCCATGAAGCTTTAAAATGCATTTGTTTACAGAGGGTGAGCAGCATGCCATGCAGCATTAAAATGCATTTGTTTACAGAGGGTGAGGAGAGAAGCATTGGCTATTAGCATTCTGAGCCATTTTATGCTATGCTGACATTCTAGTGATTGCGAAATTTGATCCTGGAGGCTAAGATCAAATAAAAAAAAAAGAAGTGAAACGAAGAAATGTTGAATAGCCTGAAAGCTTTGTTTTTTCCCCCTAAATATTCAGCAGCTGTGACAAAAAAGATTTTTGTGTATTAGACCATGTATTTATAATTGATATCCACACAACGTTGCATTTTCTTATGATCTTCTCTCCCTCTATTTTTGATGCTGTACTAAACACGATGAGGGTCTTTGCTTCACAACAGACATCCAGAAACCCTCAGCCATTTCACCAAATGTAAGTGGGCCAAACAGCACTACGACACAGTCAACATGACCACCTGCAGGGGCACTTACCACCAGGCAGGTGTCTGGCATTTTGGCAAGTCTAAACAGAAAGGGTAAACACTTTTATGTTCATTATGCCTGCAAAAAAGGAGCCTGACATTGATGAAACCCAGAGACTGTATGGTTGACAGGCCATCACTGCACAGCCATTTGGCCATAGTTGATCCTTTCTGAAGGTGAACTACCCACAGGTGTTCCTGGAACATCCAGGTGTAGACGTAAAATAGCTAGGCATACAAAGCCACACATTTAATGATGAACTTACAACCAAATTGTAGTATATGAAAAATTCTCAAACAATACAAAAAGAGACACATTCCTATGGGCACTGTCCTGTTCAGAGTGAAAATTGGACACTTAAGTGAGTGACTGTAGAGTCATAGCCAGAAAATAGTGGCAAACCGTTTTAGGCAACTACAGTAAATACCACAATGCTGCCTAAATTTGACAAAAACATGCTTCACGGACAAGACAAGTGTTCTTAACATTACAAATGTACTTCAATTCAGCAAGTTGAGAGTGCGCAAATTCCAAGCTGGATATCAGCAGCTATGCTGTGGTTCCCGGGACCATGTTTTTCACACTGCCTGGAAAGCCTTGCCCAGTCCCTCAATGTGACCTGATACTCCAAACCGGGGTCCAAGTTTTCCCAGAGAAAAAAAAAAAGGCATTTGAACCAACAGAATTTTCTGGATGCCAGCAACTCTGCTGAGGATTTATATGGGCTTTGCATGGGTGCAGACTGAGGAGGAGAGATAGGGAGGCGGGGTAGGAGAGAGAGAGAAAGACTGAGAGAAAGAGAGAGAGAAAGACAGGGAGGAAAAGTGGGTAGTGATTTGAGGAAAAGGAGGGAGGGAAGGAGGGAGAGGGAGTGCAGAAAGTGCAAATGTATGGGAGCGTCCTGACAGTAGCGGAGTGTTAGAATTGCAGAGTGCTTGCTCAGCCTACTGAGAATTGACCTCTTGACAACATCAAACAGCCCCAATGAGGGGTAATTGGAATTCAGATAAATATTACTTTTCCCTCCACCTCCCACTCCGATTCAAGCCATGCCAAGGTAGTGGCGAGTGCCCATCCATCCGCTAATTAACCTGCTGGTCACTGTGGCATGCGCGAGCAGTCTGGATGGGGCCTGACGGCTTGATTGCACCCCTATTTTTCCCCTCATCGATCAGAGCGGAGGGAAAATTAGGGCTTATGACAAGCCGACTTAGGAAGGGACAAGGAGCTCATTCTGCTCCCCTTATATGCTTCTTATCTCATCGATTGGGTCCCGAGCTGGAGGGTACTCAGCTTCGAGGACCCAAAGAATGAACGCCACAACCCCCCCACCCCCCCCCAAACCTTCAGTTCGGGTTCATTAGTTAGCCACGGCTCTGAAAGGGAAGAATCCTCACTGTTTTTTGGGGCTCAGCAGTGTTCGGGAGTATGAGTTACAGGGACAAAGGGGCTGCAAATCATGAAGCAGTCCTGAAGTGAACTTTTCAGGAAGGAAGTAAAACACAGAGCTTCACCAGCATCTACATACTGATGAATATTGCGCTTTTTTGGTCTAAGGACTGTAGCTTATTATAATTTAAAGATGTGTCTTTGAATAAAGCACCACAGAGGTTAGTGTGTGTGACAGGGCTTTTGGGTAAGTCTTTTAAAATGAACAGGTTGCATTCGGGCTGAATGTCCACTACTCCAAAGAACTACTATTCCTAAGAATTTGGAGGTCTTTGATCTTCTAACACCACAATCAAAAATATCAAAGCCTTGAAAAAAGCCCGGTGAAATCGAAGGTGAAGAATGTATTTGTGGTCTAAATTAGTACAAGGTGGTCCTAAGCGCTTCTCCAAGGCTCTAAAATGGACTGGCCAAACCCATGTTTTTGACTTCTTAGCGAGTCAGTGGTGGATATATAGCGCCTCTCCAGAAGGGGACCATCCATCAGTCAGATGACAAAACAAAACAGAGCCAGACAGAGAGTGAGAGGATGACAGACTGGGAGAGTGAAAGAGAAGGGGAAACACCATCTCCCCTGACTAGTAAGAAAAATGGGAAATCTCACAGTGACATTTGACACTTGCAGAGAGAGGGAAAAAAACTGTACTTTCCATCTCAGGAAATCAGACCAATGTCAAAGAAATGGGGTTTGTTCTCCTCAAGTTAAAAAAAAAAAAGACAGGAACTTACTTCGATGTGTCTTTGATGGTAGTACTACTGTGGACATTATGTGAGAGGTAAGTCCATTTACAGTAAATACACACAACCTACCACATTACAAAACTATACATTTTAAACGTCATATTACCATAAATGGCTCTGACATAAAACATTTTCTCACTTCAAAACTAAATTCACCGCCAACCTTTTGTTTTTATTGAGGCAACTGAGGGTAATATTTCTCTTTAATCGCAATAATCTTGTATTAAATTCTACTTTTTCCTCTCCTTTCACACGGCATTAAGAAATCACAGGAAACGAGCCCAGATGAAGCTATGCGATATGTTCTTTGCCATTTATTATTAATGTGCGTTCTTTTAAACCCAACAGGACTGGGTTGTGAAACAGCACTTTCCACACCCTGCGATAGTGCATAACATTTTCAAGACTCACATCCGCTTTTAGTGGGCTTCTCCACATAAGCCGTACCAGGACAGAATAAAAACGGAAAAACGCCTCAAAACACATTTTTGCTCATTGCTAATTGTTCTAGAGTGTGCCTCCGTTTTGGTGATACAAAGAAGCTCAAGCCACTTCCAACACATTGTTCTCTGCTGTTTGTGATTAAGAGCCCAAAAAAAAGAGAGAGAGAGAGAAAAAAACGAAACACATGAAACAATAACAGAGACGGCCAGGCAGCCCCTGCCAGGTTTCTCTGGGGGAGCCTGCTGCCAAAGATCTGTCACTGCCTAAAGCCTCAGGCACCCTCTCTACCCCACAGCTCCAGGAGGATTAAGTGCAAGTAAATGAGAGGATATTTTCCAGCGATAAGGACATTAAAAAAAAAAGAAACGGAAAAAACCTCACCATGATACATTAAAGGGGGTCAGCATCTTTATCAAACATCACACAACAGGGCTGTGGCCTGCTCCCTTCTGTGCAACATTAGTCTTACAGAAACAGGGGGCTGCCATTTTGTGTTTGAGGGTCGAATCTATTTTAAAGGGAAAGGGGAGAAGAGGGAAGGAAAAAAAAATAGTGAAGAGCCTCGTGGTCCCTTCGAAAAAATGAGGTCAAAGCCTTCGTGCTGCAAATTTATCCTCTTAGGAGAGCACGGGAGACAAAGCTGAGCACCCCAGGAACCTGACAAAGGGGGTAGTAATTCAATTAGGACTCCTTATCCCCTTTCTCTCTGAGATCAACCTAAAAAGCACGGGTGGGGCCTGACAAGCGGAGGTGGGCTCCAGGGAATCAACACCTGCTTTTGTCCCAGCTTGTGGAGCCACCTCTGAAAAGAGAAAAACACACATACACACACACACACACACACTCACACACTAAGGTCTTTTTCTCCTTCCAGTCAAAGGAACAAAACGGCCATTTCCCCCATCACTGCCACTAAACCCCCTTTCTTTTCTTCTCCCGAAACCCCTCACACTCTGAGCCCCTCTGGCTGTGTTTCTAGAAAATTCCACGACCTCTGACCCCACCGCGCTCCCTGAACCCTGAGTCAACACAAAGAGCTGTGTTGTGTCTGGGGGATGTGCATGCTGAGGGCTGGTCACCACCTAATGCATTTTAAATGAAGATATTTGTCCCATTTCATTTATTTATTTATTTTTTAATTTCAGCATCGATTTGGTAGTGTGTGTAAAAAAAGACAACCACATTCACACTCCAACTTACAACCAACTAGACATTAATTTGGGGTTGTTTGGCTGGTAACAATTGTAATGACCAACACTAAATATGCCTGACTGACAGCCAAAGGGTGACTGTACACAGCACATCAGTGCTGCATTTTAATATGACACGTCCTTGGGGTGGGCAAATGAAACAAAAGCACTTCTTGCCATTTAAACGTTTCTTACGCTACTGTTGGCATCAAACACTACAAGGAGGTGCGATCAACTGTTTCGGCTGTGAGAAGCGAAACAGCTATTGTGCAGTTTCAGTTTGAGGTCATAAATATTTATACTCAACTCTTAGTGCAAGTCACGGGGAGTTGCCGTCAGCTCCATGCCAGCAAAAGCATTCCTATTTTTTCAAACTGGGTTATGTCAGTTTCCCTGAAGTCCTGTCTCCCTCTCTCTCTCTCCCTCACCTCCCTCTCCCTTTCCCTTTCTCTCTCGCTAAGTTTGACTAACTCTCCCCCACTCCTTTATTCAATGAGCAAGAGGGGAGAGGAAATGTGTGCGCAGAGCAGACCCCACTCCAGGAGCCGCAGCCAACGCAGCATTCTGAGCAACTCTTTCTTCCTGGCCAATACCTCTCTTCTTTTTTTCTCCCTCTCTCTCTCTCTCTCTCTCTCTCTCTCTTCCTCCCTCTTTCTCTCTCTCTGTCCCTCTCTCCCTCTCTCTTTTTTGGCACACTTGCAACTGTTGCCAAAATTCACCAAGAGTCCAGGGTGATTAACTGTGTGAGACAGTTGAAATGCGGCATTAAGACATCATGGATGTCCCGCTGGCCCATGTTCAACCTGAGCACTGCTGTCAACAATTGCAGTCGGTTAGCAGGCAGCTTTATACGCGAGCCAAAATGGAGGGTGGGAGGACAGGAGGTTGGGGGTGGGGGGAATCTGGAAAAGTGACATCAGGGTTTTGTTGAATTAGGGAGGGAAGGGGGGGGGGGGGAAGGAGTGAGGTGGTCATGGTGGGCTGGCATGCTTCTGTTCGAGAAACAGTGCAACAGGAAGTAATTTCTGTGAACAGAACCCTGTTTTACCCATCGATACAGACATGTCCTGTTATTGAATTTAGAACAGCTGCAAAGGTAGGCCAGCATGCTTTAAATTCAATAATGCCCCTGGTCTCGTGGTACATTGCATTAAAAGGTAGAGGTCTCCCAGAACTATATGAATCGAATGACCTCTTATTCGTTTCCTTTAATGCTCTGCCATCTATACATGGAGATCTTTAGGATACACTACTGGCGTTTGACAGAGGGCCCAGGATAATGAATATCTATTTCAGTAATTAAATACCAAGACACACCATGACCCATCCCAGGTCCAGGGCTTGATGTTCAAATCAATCCAAGTCGATGGACACTGATTAGTGAAAGTGGCCATTTTCTGCTTACTGTGCTTTGTTTTTGCTAAACGCCCTGGTATCCCTCAGGGATTGTACACACACACACACACACACACACACACACACACACAAATACAGTACAGGTCTCACTTGGCAAGAAGATATCCTAAAAATAAACACACATGGGGAAGCGTCAAAAACAGCAACGCAAGACAGCAAGTAAACATCACCCTCCCTTAAGTCCCTTTGAGACACACACAAACACACACACACACACACACACACACCCTCTCCATATGGCACGCACAGACACACACGCTGCCTCTTCTCCAATCAATCCGCTCCGCCCTTCCGCCTGACCTGCAGCTTTGAGGATTCTGCTCAGGCCTCAGCGAGCCTGTCACAACCGGAGCGCCAGGAGCGGCGCAGGAATGTTAGCGCTCCAGAACTGCTGTCAGGTAGCGCCGAGCGGTCAGGCTCCGCTGATCATGGCCGCCTCCCCGCCCTGCCATCCGTGGCTGCTCAGGTGTTGGGCAGGAGCCAGGGGACTGTCAGCATGGGAGCCCAGGGAGGGGTGGGGGGGTATGACAGAGGTGTGAAGGAGAGAGGGAGGGAGAGAGGGAGGGAGAGAAGGAGGGAGAGAGGGAGAGGAGAGGAGAGGAGGGCCCCTTCCCCCCTCACCCCATCCCTCCACTCCACCGCCTGTGCAGGCGAGGAGCGCTTGCCAACGACCCCTGTTAGGCTCCTAAAAAATTCCACCTTAAGCCAATTAACCTCTGCGTCGCCCGACCAGGTGCAAGCACTCGGCAGGTCCGGGGCGAACACGGAACTGCACTTAATGCCGGAATTAATTCCGCAGGAAATTGCATGTTGGTTTTGTACATCCTCGCAGCTGGGGGCGCGCCCCTGCAAGCGCTCCGCACGCTGGCGTGCTGTCAAGTGGGACCCTCTCGCTGCGGACTGACAGCGTTCAGGTCAGGGGAGCAGAGGGCAGCCACTCCTCAGCAAGGTAAATGCCACCACTGATGTAGTTAACCTTGTCTGACATTATTTTTTATATAGAGAGGTGGGTGGGGAGGGTATGAAATTCGAAAAAGCTGTGTCCACATCGTCACTGGATTTCGGTGACACGGCCACAGGAGGAAAACCGGAAATCAATGACAGCAGTTTCGTCACAGTAACAGAGTGTCGACTTAAGAGACACACTGTGAGAAAGATTTAAGGAAGTTCGTCTCTTGAAACAAAAAACAAAAAATTCAACTGGAGGCCCAGTTCATCTATGCTTCAATGACCTTGAGAACAAACAAAAGGTTGTAGGCTAGAGGAAATGGACAGGAAATTCACACACAAACATAACATGTCGCAATTGTATATGGCTGTTTGACTGATGTTTTCTTTGGTCTTTATTCCACTGCCAGTCAGCCTGCATGGCAGCCCGTTCCAGAAAGAACCCACATTCATCAAACGAAAAGGCATTCAGCTGTCTGAAGCACAACTGCTCCCAAACTATGTTTACCACTAAACCTAATTAGGAGGAAAGAAAGGAAATACGCCTACATCAATGTCTAGCGGGAGGTCTGAACTAGCATCATAGCATCCCTGATATGCTATGTTAAGTGTTTCTTTTACAACAGTTTCATAATTATTAGTGAAGAAAAAAATTACTTTGATAGACAAGCAAAACAGGGAGGCTCACAAAGACATGTATAATATACACCACTACACAATCCATACATTAATGAATCAGTCTTATTCACATCAGTGGGTTAAGTGGCTTATTTTCATACAAATGCTCCTTAAACTGGACATCTTATGGTTTCATTAGTGCGGGAACGGTTTAGCAGACCAAACAAACGGCATGTGCTCGTCAGGCAATGGCAGCTGGCACGCGGATGATCCTTTCGCGCGGGAAAAAAATTCCCCCATTTATCTGTCGCTCATCTCATCCCGTGTCGTCATGTACACCTCGTGGCGCTGAGTCAACTTTTGGGTCATTACATTCTGGAGTGGGTACAGTGTCTAGCAGAACAAACAATAATTATGTCACGGTGTTTGAGAGTAAACACAATTACAGGCCTGCTGCCCGTCTGAAGTGTCTTTCGGGCTGGGAGCAATGTACCACAGTCTGAACAACGGCGACAACACTGAGTGCTGGAGAGAGAGAGAGCCACAGAGGGACTGTTGAGACAGATTACCAGGTCCCTCTAGAAATGGCATTTTAAATGCACCTCTGGGCAGTACAACAAACGAAAAACCTGAGACCATCTCATTTCTTGTCACTTGTCTTCCTGAACACAGAGCGCACCTCAAAGAAATGCTCCCAAGAACTTTCTGCGGAACTAGCCTAGGGTACAATGGGCCATGGTTAACAGGCTTTTTTATGGTCCTCATTGAAGGAAGCTTTATCCATACTGCACCTTAACGCAAAAGAAAAAAGCACCCTCTTGGCTACTAAAGAAGATCCCACTTCGCAGCTAATTCTTAGTGATTTCTTTCCATAACACACTACTGGAATATTTACATTTCTTTACACACTGCCATTTCCTCATTTACAGACAGGCAAGTCTTCACCATAATTACACTATTACTAGGCCCATTAGTGGAATATCTATCAAACATTAACGAGTCTTCTATATTTTCAAAGCATTTTTTCATGAAACCAATTTATTGATTTACTGGTTCGCGTAACACTAGCTTCAATAGACAAATGGAGAAACCTTCCCTTGTTTGCTTTAAGCTGCAAATTACAGCGGACTGATTAAAATTAATGGTTCATTATGTTTATTTTGTTTAGCCTGGTGCGAGCAGCCCTGAAACTTGACGCCCTGACAAAGCCATTAGTCCGGTATGAGGGAGCCCAGGTGTCTCGGCCTCTGTCCACATCCTCTTGCTTACTAAACTCCGCAGTGTAACATTACATGGCTGGAATTCCATGCATTTTGGGCTCTGGACCAGCACGACAATACTAGCAACCAGCATGTGCCCCACCACATGCAAAAGGCTGCGAGCCCATCAAGCCAAAAGCAGTTAGGCTGCTGCTTCAAGGAGGCAGGGAACTTTGGAGAGTTCTGACAAAAAAATGGGCCCATTCCGCAAGCCTGATAGCGAACACTCAGGGGGCTTTGAAGAGACTCTTTTAACTCGGCTTATCTCAGACCCCCCACCACCACCACCACCACCCCCTCAGCCTGAGCACATCTCTCCCCTCTACCTGCAGTCCTGAACGACCCCGCCACCCACCCACCAGCCCAGAAAAACTGTCCCAGGGAAGCCTCGCCCCCATGTGGCGTGGCCGTGCGCCTCTGACCACTTTGCTTCACACGGAAGCTCAAATCCCTCCAGCACTTACTCGCATGTGTGTGTGCGCCTCCTCACATAACTGTCTCCCGACCATATATCCTCTCAATTTCGCTGGTGCCACATTGCAGCATTTTATTTTAAATGTGAAGTGAATTAGCGTGCTATTCTTCTGACATGCCATTTCCAGTTAAAAATCTGCAGAGGGGACCCAGGCTGGCCTTCCGGAATGATCTTCCTTTGCCACGCATGTGCCTGCCCTGCTCGCAACTTATGACCTTCAGGTTTGCAATAAAAACACACCCCAGTATATACGCAATTTCCACTCACCCTATATATTTGTGGCTGACCCGAATAGGTTTTCCTGCACTGAATAATTAAATTTGAGCCATCTGGAAGGCCTTGTGATCTAATTCAGTCCAGCTCCGAGGAGATGACTGAGGTTTTACAGGGTCCTTGCTCGGCCGAACAGGCAGCCAAGGAAAGGACAGTGCAGGGAGCAAGGGAACGTTTAAAAATGTCAGATTTCAAATTCAACAGAGATACATGTGGATCGTTCTTCAGCCTGACCAAAAGCAAAGCAGGAAGCCCAGATCTACAGGGAAGTTTACTCTTCAAACTTCTGCATCTGAACTTTTTACAGGTTAACTGCATTTTCATGAGTGAAGCAATGAATCTACTTAGGGAAGGCTAAGTGCCTGTGTGTGCATGTTAGTTTGTGTGAGTGTAAAATGTGCCTTTGTGTGAGTACGTTGGTCAGCAGTCTTTGGTCCCACTGCTTTTGCTCAAAGGAGACAGAGAACAAGTCGTTTGTGTAGAGACTGGCAGGGAGATCCTAACACAGAAAACAGCATGTCCACTTTATCGACACCTTCGCTTGAAAAACACACTCCCCAACACACACAGACACTCACACACACACACACACACACACACACACACACACACACACACACACACACACACACACACACACACACACACACACACACACAGCCCTATCGGTCTGGTGCCTCGTCAGTGGCCAACTGCTGACAGGCTTCACACGAGGGCCTCTTCTACCTCTGTCACCTGATAAGCCCCTGTGCAGCACACAACGCTTCTCTCTGTCCCCAGCTCCCCCAACCCAACCCAACCCAACCCGTCTCTCTCCCCCCAGCCATCAACAGAAAAGCAGTCCCACCTCCCACCTCCCTCCCCCGGCCCCCCGGGGCCCACAACGAGTGGCTCCAGGAGGAGCAACACCTGGCTTGAAACACTAATAAGGCCGACATCCTATCGCCTCCACCTTTACCTCCACCCCCCCTCAGCGCCCTCCCATGGAGGACTGCCTCTCCGCTTCAGTGCAGCGTGACGCCAAGAGGAGGAGAGGAGAGGAGAGGAGGAGAGGAGCAGTGTTGCCCAGGCCCCCCAGGCCTGCTGCCTCTCTCTGTGACTGAGCTAGCGGGAGGTGATAATGGCTATTTTACACCAGGGGTCTTGTGGCTCCTAAATTACACACTAAAAGCTTAGAGAGTGTGGCTTAGCTCTCTCTTTCCCTCTCTTTCTTTCTCTCCCTTTCTCTCTTTATCCCTCCCACTCTCTCTATCTGAACACCACAGGACTCCCATCATCTGTGGTCTCAGTATACCTCCATTTTTCCCCTCCTGAGCAGTCAAATGCTATATATTAATGTGTTTATTGGTTGTGATGGTACACCGCAGAAGACAACTACCAAGGTGAGCGGAGAAATAAAAAAAATAATAACAATAAAATAAAAAAAGATCTGCAGCTCTTAGGAACTAGAACTCCTCATGATAACCAACCATAACCTTTACATGCATCTAAATGAGTTTGACCTTCTCGCTATGACAAAGTGGAGACAATTACAGTGTCTGTGGACTGCATGCACTGATATGTAATGATGAAATGGAACGCCGCCTCCCCTCATGCGTATCTCAACAACGCGTTTAACCTCTGCTATCCCTATGATTTCCCAGAGCTTCCAGGAAGAGATAACTGGAATTCCGAGGGCATTTAGTTAGTTAGCGAGGTCAGCAGTTTGGCTTTTGTGCACAGGGCAGCCTCTGATGAGTGTTTTAGATGCCACTGGACCCTGCTAAGCCTTGGCGCGAGCTCTGATGGACACACGCAGAGAGTGGGCAGGCTTCCGAGTCTTATCTTGTCACCATTTTGGAAATCCGACACCGCTATGCAGCCTTCGGGGCAAAAAACCACGAAGAGCCACAACGTCTCGTTATCCAGGTCTGGAGCTTGGTGGTGGATGTCCAGTGATAGACACATGCAGTGGTGGGTGATCTGATGGATTTCATGAGCGGTGCGTTTATGCCTGTGCTCAGAGAGAACTGAATCCTGGCTTTCAGAAAGCAATCTCCCGCTTTGAACACGCAAGCATTCTCTACAGCCGACCACTAACGAAATGGGATACCTTTGAAGAGATAAATTAAAAGCCCCACCTGAATATTGCCACAATAAATAATTTAAATGAGGTGGGGTTTGACTTAAACAGAGGACAAGACGAACATACTTTGATGTGGGGAAATTTAAAACACATACACACACACACTCGCACACAATGCCCATTTCAGCGCTTGAAAGTTCCCCTTTGAAATTTAGAGAATTAAAAAGAAGAAGGAGAAGAAAAAAGAACCCTTTTAAACCATTCATCACTCGTGTCTCGCTCTTAAGCCTTCTTAAAACACAGCTACCTCCTGGTAGCCACGCACACTAGCTTCGGGTCAAAGCCCACACTGTTATGAGTGGGGCATTATGCTGGCGGATTATTATCACTTATGTCAACTCATTTTTGGAGTGGCAGCCTCTGGCACGCTCTGCTCGTATTTCCAAAAGAACAGGTGTTCTCCTGACATGGTGGTCTATTTAAAGGAGCGACATGCAGCTGCAGGCTTGTGCACCCGCCACTTACACATACTACTGCCAATCCCTGCAGACAGGAAGTTAAAATACTATTGATGAGACCACATTCTTCTGTAATCTCAGTAATGAGCCTATCACTTTTATACATACTTTTGATGAATGTCACAAAGCTTCCAGTATTAAGATGCTATTCGGGGTGCATTTGATATTTTTTTTACATTATAGAATAACAGGAAAAACTACTTTTCATTTAAAACTTGGTTATGTTTCAATTTCACTTTTTCCACAACAGAGTTGTCTACTTAATTACTAAGCAATATTCATTAAGATTACAACACTGTTGCACTTAATTATACTTGGTGGGAATAAGACCTCTGTGTGCACGCTAACCTGTCAGTTACAATAATGGTTGTGAGAAACGTATTAGTGCCAGACATCAATATATACAAGAACAATAACAAAGAACAATGTCTTTTGTCTTCTACTTTCAAGGGAAAACAATGCCATCATTCCCTTCAAGATAGGTTGTAAATGGCTTGAACGCCGCATTTTCTCTTGTGTCAATGGCAACATCCTTGTTTTTCATTTCTCATTTCACACAACCCACTTATGCTACCACTCTTGACAGAGAAAGCCTACACAGCTCTCTAAAGCTATGTCTTAAAACACACACACACACACACACACAACCTCTCAGCCGGTAATATTACACATTACTATGTGATGTACAACCTCAACGGTCCATGTGAAATGAGACCATTGTCCGAGGGCCGGACACAATAGATGAGGAAGATGGGGCACAGCAGTTCTCTTGTGTCTGCCAGGCAGCCATCCTGTCTGCCCATCTCAAATCACTAACCACAGCCCCTGAATGCATCACACGACCTGAAGCAATGCCCACTGAACCATTCACCCCAAGGAGTGACTGGGGATGAGGTAATGGGCGCAGGGGGGAGGGGGGACGGCAGAGAGAAGAGGGGTAAAGGGGACGCCTTTAAGCTCATTAATTTCTTCCGACCCCTCGCCCCTCTTCACCACACACACACACACACACACACACACACACAAACACATACACACAAGGTTCATGCACACACACACGGTTCACACACACACAAAAAAAACAAGGACCACCAACTAGTGGGACTGCCTTCGAGGCATGCAAGCACACAACTGTCCATCTCTTACATCTCCCCCTCCACCCCCCTACTGCCATCCTACCCCCACTTCTCACACCACCCCTCCCAGAGAAAGATGATCTGTCTGGACAGCAGCCCTACTCACAACCCCCCACCACCACCACCACCACCACCACCACCCCCTCGCCTCTCCCAACCTCTCCTCTCCCGCGTGGCTACTCTTTGCAGCAAATAGGCAGACGCATCACTGGGGAGGATGTGAATGTATGTGTGTGTGTGTATGTGTGTGTGAGAAAGACACACACACACACACACACACACACATACACACACACACACAAATTTGCCTGAAATCAGCCCAATCTCTACTTGCTCAGAGGGACACTTATCAGCCCCCACTTAACATGGGGCTATCAGCATGGGGCTGAATCTCAATAGCATACATGCTCAGGCCGCTGATAGCCCTCATTCACAGAGAGGAGAACCAAAGCAACAGAGAACACAGCCCAGAGCCAGACAAAGGCCAAGATAGGTAATAGATGAAACAAGAAAACACATTTTACTGGTGTCTTTTCTGGGTGTTAGACTGCAAAAAAAGCCAAAAAAGGGGAATTATTATTAAATTATTAACAGATTGTGACCTGCCCATTAACAAATAGGAAAGGTATTGAGCGGATTGTCCTTTTTACCTTAAAAGACACCCTCTGTTTGGAAAAATAAATCCCTAAAAATGTATGGAATACACTTTTCTCATTTGTCAAAATTCATAGTCTGTTGAAAATGCATTATCCTCACAAGGAGTCCCTTAAATAATTCATGGTGGAGTGCTCTCTTTCTTTCTCTTTCTCTCTCTCTCTCTCTTTCTCTCTCCCCTCTCTCTCTTTCTCTCACTCCCTCTCTCCCTGCTCTTCCCATCACCATTTTATTCCAGCACCCCTGAGACAGCCAGCAAGGTCAAGCCCAAGCAGGCTCACTCCAACCATGCAGCAAACCCCAGGACACTCCCAGGCTTTACGGCCTGATCCAGAGCAATGGGCCGCCGAGCATCCTCCACAGCCACCACCGCTTTCACCAAGTCAGCACCACCACAGGGAACACACACACACACACACACACACGTCATACTAACACACAACACACTAACATACACACACACAAAGGGAAAAAGTTTTAATCACATCTTGAGGAGAGACAGATACGGACGGCGGGAGGAGATGAATGAAAACAAGCGACGCCGTCGAGGGAAATGCCAGATTTGCGCGCTTCTCTGTCGCCGTGGTAACCGAATAATAATTGATTTACCTCTCTGAACACAGGCCCCTCGTATCAGATTTCCGCTTGCACACTCACACCCTGCCCCCCCCCCCATCCCCATCCACCATGCTCCATCCCCCTACCCCATCTTTAAAATGCTATTGTGTTCCATTTTACACAACTGTCTTGGGTTCACACTTCCCTGCCTTCAAACTGTTTTTTTTTTTTTTTTTACCAATCTCACCATGTTACACCGGTGTTTATTATGTAGCTGTGACACATGTTCCTTTAGCAAGGGCCAGCATTGCTCCTGGCAGCTACACCCCCCCCCCCCCCCTCACATCACAACCACCACCACCACCTCCTCCCCACCCCCATCCCCATCTCCTTCTGTGCTTTCAGCCTTTGCCTGGGCCTGTCTGCTCTCTACTGCTGGGCTATATTTTCCTCAAACTGAATGGAGAAGTAAAGCCCGGGCAATCAATGAAATTGATTAAGATATTTTTGAGCCTGTCTGTTATAATTGGTTGAGGATATACTGCCTCTCCCTGACAGCTGAGGCACTGCAGCACACCGCAGGGGCAGGAGCAGGAGCAGGGGCAGGGGCAGGGGCAGGGGCAGGGGCAGGGGCAGGGGCAGGGGCAGGGGCAGGAGCAGCAGCAGGAGCAGGAGCAGGGGCCCACCATTCTGCTCCCCTCCACTCCGCTCTCCCGCGTGCACAGCCCAGGGTTTGGAAGGCAAAAGATGGAAACTGGTTCAAATTATGATAAGGCGCAGGGGGAGAAAAAAAAGTGCTGACCAAACAGTAAATATGCATTTTAATATACTGGCGTAGGGATTCCTGTGAGGGGGGAAAAATGTACATTAACAATTCAAATGCAAACGCGCAGACTGACTGGTGAGGTATTTTCATGGTGCCACACATTTAATTTCTGCCTTCGCCGACAATAGACCTGTCGGCCCGCGTGTGTGTGTGTGTTGGCAGTTATCTTGTTCCTGCTCCTCAGACTGATGGTGAAAGGCTAATTGAGCGCTGAAACAGAGTGCACTCTGCACGGCAGAAACCCACCTTTCTCAGCCATTTTCCAAATGGGATAATAAAATCTCGACGGCGCTGGGGCTCATCACAAAGCGCCATTCATTTTCGGACAGGCGGAGGGAGAAAAACAGAGATGGAGATGGGGCTTGGATTAGCTCACATGTGCATGCTGCACACACACACACACACACACATGCATACAATGGCCCTGACCCGACGTGAGTCAGCATGACCCGGTAACACCATCCTGGGCCGCCTCAGTGCACTGGGCCCCTCTGTTCACGCACACACACACACACACACACACACACACACACACACACACACACACACACACACACACACACACACACACACACACACACACACACACACACACACACACACACACACCTCTCCCTCTGTCTTTCTTCTCCTCTTTCCATCTATCTCTTTTTTTACGTTCTTTTACTGTCTCTCCTTTCTCAGTTTTTCTTCCTGCCATCTCGTAGTCTGTCTATCATTTCACCTCTCTCTCTCTCTCTCTCTCCCTCCCTTCCTCCCTCTCTCCCTCCCTCCGATTTCACTTTCTCTCTGACATGTTTAATATTCCTTTGACATTTCTGTCCCATTTTCATTAGGCCCTTTCATCTTGGCGCTGTGGGTGCCCTCGCCTTTTGTTAGGGTCAATGTGGATTCCAGACCCGCGTCCAACCCCATCCCTCCATCACTCCATCAAGACAAAGAGAGGAGGGGCGAGCCGCGCGGGGCCAGCGGGCCTCGGGGGGCTTGTAAATGTCTTCAGCATGAGGTGGAGCTCCTGGGGTAAGTCAATTCTGCCGAGGGGTAGGGGTGGTTGGGGGTGGGGGTAGGGGTAGGGGTGGAGTTGGCAGGGGAGCGAGGAAGAGGAGGCAGAGGGGTAGGGGTAGGGGTAGGTGGGGGTGGAGGTAAAGAGGAGAATGAGGAACAGGAGTCCAAGGGGTGGGGGTGAGGTGGAGTGGAGAGGAGAGGGGGCCAATGCAGAGAGGGGAATGAGAAAGAGAAGGGTGAGGAGTAGGAGAGGGTAAGGGTGGGGGTGAGGTGGAGTTGAGAGGAGAGGGGGCCAATGCAGAGAGGGGAATGAGGAAGAGGAGGGTGAGGGGTAGGAGAGGGT
>CM050206.1:28239411-28329411 GCA_027475355.1 Coilia nasus
ATCCATCCATACATCGACAGGGGACTTCGGTCTCCCCTTCTAATCTGCTGTGCAAACTGACATTAAGCGGTGCTATTCAAAACGGCACAATTCATTTACAAATCAATCCCCCAGGACAATGGTGATGGCATCCGCCGTTTCCTGCGGCTTTGCATACTAAACACCTCCAAACGAAGGCGGCAAAGCTTCCTCCAGTGATTAATTATGTGCGGGGAAAGCGAGTAATTGTCACTCAACCTATACATTCTATACACCCACAAACATGTTACAAAATAACAACATCAGATGGCAGGAACTGGGAAGCATCTGGAGACAGAGGGAACAGGCTTATTTATTTTAACCAATCATCCCGCACCGTAGAGGCAGAAACAAACGACTGCATTATGACAGGTAGTGCCATCTAAATGCAATTTGACACTTGCTCAAATGCGCTCATTCTTGTTAACACTTACTTCAAAGCGACAATAAGACAGGGGGGAAAAAACGAGAGAAGAAAAAAGGAGACGATTTAAATGTGTGTGTGTGTGTGTGTGTGTGTGTGTGTGTGTGTGTGTGTGTGAGGGAGACGGGTAGCATAATAGGCACCTTTACTTGAACTCCACAAGCATGAGAATTGTAATTTGCAAAAAGACGTGAATGTCGTCACAGAAGACACTTTATCCAAGCAAAAAAAAAAAACACACAACTGTAAGTCTAATCAAGTATATAAACAGGAATGAAGAAAGACTTCATTAAGTGTTTCTTCTTTTTGCTCCAATTTTTGATATGCAGGCCATTAACGCAGCTGTGTGGAGAAGGCTCTGCCTTTTGTTCCGGCTGTCAGTCGTCAGCCATTGCTCTCTATTGAGAAGCCATCCCAGCCTTCCAGCCTTCCGCGTAGACAATGGGGAGCACAATGCGGAGTAATCATAGAATTAGCCGCGATGCAGGACAGCTTCGGCTAAAGCATTATTAAAGCAATCAAAGTGGCATCATCTGACAGAGCCTCCTTCAAAAAAATAGGGGGTGGGGTGGAGGGGGTTGGAGGGAGGGAGGGGGCTATGAAAAGCAACCATTTCCTGTCATGAAGGAGATATGTTTTCTCTTTCTCTGTTCCACCGCCACCATCCCTCTCTTCTTCTCTCCTCTTCTCCTAAGACACTTCTCTTGATTCAATCCTAAAGCTCCATCTTTCATGCGTATGCGAGAAATGTGGTGATAGTGGGTGGGGATCCAGTGTTTTAGAGCATCCAGTATTTGGTTGTGGTTGGGACTTTGAAGCTTTAAATAGTCGGCCAGGGTTTAGCTATGCCAGCTAGTTACAGTTGATCTTAAAATAGACCATCAAAAGAGGCTTTGAAGAAAAGAAGAACACATACAGAGCTGGCCGTGGACAGCGTCGTTCCAAACAACAAAAAGCCATGTAAAAGATAGAGGGGCAAAAATGGCCCACTTCCTTAGTTACCTGAAAGACTGCAACATTTCTAGGACAGGAACTCCAACTTGCCGTGATTATGGGGTGTAACTTTAGCAGTTACCATAATGATATGTTGAGGGCTGCTTCAACCTCTGCTTGACTGCTCAAAATCAGAGCAACGCCCTCTGTTTCTCCCTCTCCTCTTTTCTCTCCTTCTTACTCTCTCTCTCTCTCTGTCTGTCTGTCTGTCTGTCTGTTTCTCTCACTCCCCCAACCCTCTCCTGTCCTTTTTCTTATGTTCTGGAAAAATGACCTACTTCCAGGTGCCTGTCTCAAATGCACTGCACCAAATCCACACTCACCCCCCCATGCCCCTCAAGACCTCAAATTCATAGTCCAGAATCCGTCTCTGCTGACATAAAACATCACAGCGAGCTGACAGGGAGTAGCGCTCTTATGCAACAAAATGGAGGAGGAGAAAAACCAAGAAGCCCTCTCCCAGGAGATGGGCGAGAGAGATAGATAGAGATAGATAGACAGAGAGAGAGAAAAAGAGAGAGAGAAATGGGTATGCAATGTTTGTTTGCCTCTTTTTCTTCAGCAAACACACAAAGGAGAGGAGGGAGGCTGCTCAGTATCAGAGTGATAGAATTGTGAAATGGGGAGTTACCTCAAGCCAAAAGCCAGACCGTGACCGTGAATAATGCATGAAATTTATCGGCAAGGAATACAGCGGCTAATGGCTGAAGGTATTTGATTACCGGGGGGCTTGTTTCACGTTTTCATGAGTGTGCGTGCCTGTGCGTGTGCGTATGTGTATGTGTGCACGTGCATGTGGTTTTTCAAGAGACAGGCAAATCACTTTGGCATCCAGACAAAATCTAAATCTGATGCTGAGTAACCACAGTGATTCCGCCTTTGAATATTTAATTAGCCTTTAATTAAATGCTTATTTTTGCATGCGCGCACAACACCCACACACACAAACACACACAACAAACACACTCAGGCACAATTAAAAAAAACACACCTCTGAATGGCAAATGTGACCATTTGAAATAGAGATGGCTGTGCAGTTATTTGTGGCTGAATTGAAGGTGGCTGGCAGTGCACGGGGGGCTCCAGTCTGGTGACAGGCTCCACTGCCATCTGTCTCTTCCACTTAGTTTGCTGCACTCCGACGTGATCCCTTCAGCTCTCCCCGGCTAATCACCGCAGACGAACCATATCCATATCCTCA
The DNA here is from genome assembly GCA_027475355.1 of Coilia nasus. Lineage (NCBI taxonomy): Eukaryota > Metazoa > Chordata > Actinopteri > Clupeiformes > Engraulidae > Coilia > Coilia nasus. The sequence continues at coordinate 28,242,048 of CM050206.1, forward strand.
TCTAAAAACTCCCCGCAGCAGCATGGCAGATTGTCAGCCCGTGTTGCTACTGCACCGTACGTATACACCTATATTAAAAAAATAACACTGAGGTAGAGAGCCTCGGATGGGCGAAAAAACTCATAAATAACCCAATTATCGGCAAGACACCACAGAGGGGCCACTTTGGAGGAAGAGCTTGTCACATTTGGTTTGTTTGTGTACTGGAGAGGCCAGACACAGATCGCATTTAAAGAAACTTTTGGGGGAAAGTGTTCAGTGCATATAAACTGCTATATATAAACAACACTCCCAACGCATCAGATGTCCAAGACAGGGGGTCACCAAACAGGACAGGAAAGTAGGGACCCAACAAAACAAGCCTAGTGACCGTGTCATCTAAGCACTGTCTGTTTGTGCCTATTTGTTTATTTGAATAAAAACCACCCAGAAGATTTTCTTGAGGGGGTTAACTATGGATATACTTGGACACGGGTAAACCCTCATGAATCAACAAACAACAACTGGTAAAAAAAATCTAGGCCAGCCAGCCTGACATTGGACGGGAGTTGGAATGTTGATGCATTTACATTATTAGCAGGTATGTGGGGGTTTTAGCTGTTGCTATCACAACTAGCATCGTAACACGGGGGGGAGGTGACAAATTAGGTCCAGTGACTGTGGAGGCAAAAAAAGTTACACTGTGCGCATAGTGGCACTGAGATGGCCAAAGACAGAAGTCATCTTTGTGAGTGTCTTTATTAAATAAATGATGCCTAATCGGCTCATGTGACAAGGGCCAAATTTGCAGGGGAATTTCAAGAGACCCCCTAAATTCATCAATTTGTCCCACAGGACAGAGTCCTTATTGAAGTCGCGTTGAAAGCAATCCTCTTCATTTTCTCTCTCCGTTTTTTCTCCAGCCTTCGAGGCGTCGCTGTCTTACACACGTGTGTCTGTGGCTGAAAAGGCAGCCTTTGCAGGCTCAGCCAATAAGATGCCTCTGTGGCTGCGGAAAATGTGAAGCACGTTTAATTGACAAATAATGGCCAGTTCCCTTTATTATCCATTACTCACCCCATGGCCATCAGAGGAGGAGGAAGGAGGAAGGAGGAAGGGGGGAGGGGGGGTGTCTGCTGGATTGAAATATGAGCCCTCTCTGTGTGGGCTATGACACCTCCAAAACAAATCCATACTCCTTTGATTACATAATAGTTCATTTGTTAGTCATCAGTGTAGCGTCTTTTCCGGCGGGGCGAGCCACGCAGCAGTGGCGGCACATACGCTATATAAATGGAAGGAGATGCGGATTGCTTTGGGAGAGGAAACAAATGGTGAATCTAATGGCTCATTTTCGGTGCAGAGCTCCAAGGTTAGCTCCGGCACAGAGGTTAGCGCCTGCAGAAATTGAGAGACGGCAGGGATGGGAGCGGAATGATAAAATGTGTCTGGCAGGCTGCGCGGCTAACAGGCGCTGCGACCGACTGGAAAAATGACACATTATTTTCTGTCAAACGGCAGTGGGGGTGGGGGTAGGGTCGGGTAAGGCAGGAGAGTGATGGGTGAAGCTGGGGAGGGGGGTGGGCTTGAAGAGTTCCACTCTACCCTCCCAGTGGAGCCACCTGCACCGAGTGAGGTGGGGGGATGGCAGCGCAGTGTCGGCAGTGAAATAAAAAAGGTGGTGGTGGTGGTGGATGGAAGTGAAATCTTATCTCGTCCCTCGGAGAACAGTTCCTGAATTACTAGGAGTGTGGAGCCTTTAAAAAGACAGGAGACAGCCAGACAGGTGCTTGAAGGGCAGTGCCCGACAACTCCCCCCTCCCACCTCCCCCTCCCCCTCCACCACCACCACACCCTCCCCGATCCCATTTATGACTGCGGCGGCAGCCCTGACCTTTAATGAAGTTATAGAGCCGCCTATTAAATTATGACAGAAAATGCACCGCCAAGTGCCGGGAAAGACCCAAAACATACAGGCTATAATCCCACAATGCAACACTCGTATTCATTAGCACGCCCCCTTGACAGCCAGGCTACAAAGGTAAAGTGATTACCCTCTGAATAAAAAAGAAATAAAAAGAACGTAAACAGTCGCCGCTTAACAAACCCAATGGTGAGCGATACCTGCGGCCAGCAGCCTACCCTGATTGCCTCCATTAGTCAATGAACAAAAATAGGTAGAAAAACGAGCGAAATAGGAAAAGGCAAACAAAGTGACGTGCGTTTGTTAATTACAAAAAGCCATGCCACAGTTGTGATTACCAGAGGAGTCTCGTTGCAGCACACATTCACTTCGCAAAATATAGGCAAGTGCGTGTATGTTTAGGATGTTTAAATCTTCTATTTGGTGTGCTATGACCGAATGGGCTATGAATGATTGTAGCGTGTGACTAGCGTAGCCGAGAACCTGTCATTCTCCCCACTCCATCTCCTCCACCAAACTGGAACAGCCTGTAACAGGAGCACTAAAGCATTTTTTTTTTGTCAACAAAACCGCCTCACAGGGCATTCATTAATACTAGACACCACCTCAAAATGAATGAAACAACGATGCAATGACACCTTTAAACACGAGTACTGTCTCTCTGCTCAATCAACTCTGTGGAGGCTGGGGTACTGTACCCTTGCTTTGTTTTCCCCCACAATGCATTGCCTCGTCTTTCATCAGCCTTCGGTGTCTTACAGAAACATTCACCCTCCCCTCCCCCCATTCCCTACACACAAACATTAGATGGAGTTCATTATAAGCAATATAAACAAATAGTCTCGTTTTTTTATGGCTTACATGACCCCTGAGTTGACTGGAAAACAGCCTGAGCACAATGTCTAGCCCATCCTCATTAGGGGGAGGGAGATGTTGGCACATCTGGTGTTAACGGGAGAGGGAGATGGGTAAGGAACAGGAGGACATCTGGAACTTATTCCCTGCTACCAGCTCTTCCACTACTGAGCAGCATGCCCCCACACACATATGCGTACACATCCCATAAAGGCACACATGCATGCGCGTGCACACACACACACACACACAAGGCTGGAAATAGCATCCGTCGCGTTTCATTTGACCCCAACCCCCCACTTTAAAAACCACACACGCACCCACACACAAAAATATATGCATGTGTGTGCAAATACACACACACACACACACACACACACACACACACACACACACAGACACACTCTGCCAGACCTTCGCACAACACCCACTGCGCAGGACGAGGTGGCCAGGAAGGCTGTACAGTGTGCCTGCTTTGCTGAGTGGGTAGCGCTCGGCTCCAGTCCATCCGAGCGACTGTCAGCGCTGCCAAGCAGCACATTGCTGGCGGGACTCTCGCACGGAGGGGCCGGAGCTATTCACCTTTCAGCCGAGTCAAACGCTCACACCTGACTCAGTCCTTCATTAACTTTAACTATGCATTTCAATCAAGACCGGAAGGTCATTTTCCGCCGGCGCGGAGGGCACGCGTTGTTGCTAGAGCGCTCATTGTTCCGCAGAGCCAGTCGCCCATGAATTTACAATATAGCAGAAAGCACAGTCAGTCTGGAGTGGTATTTTGTTGCTCTTTAAATAAATGATCTGACATGGGGTGCTGTTTTGCCCTCGTGAGCCCCAAACAATTCATTAGCCGTTCACTACACACAAGGGGGAAGGCTACATTTTTTTGGGGGAGGGAAGGCTGTTTTATAACTATACTTTACATCTAAATAATGCATGTTCTACAACTGATCATAAAAAGGCAATGACCCAGATTGATGGAGTGATGGCAGCCCACCGCACGCTCGCTTTCCCTCTCAGCAGACCCGACCCCCCTCTTGGTGACGCAACAGCCAAGCCGGGAGAACACTCCCACCGTAATGCAAATGCGAAACAATGCTAACTCACGGTGCAGACACAACATCCCTCCGCCTTGTTGGGGTTGTGGGATAAGGGGGGGGTGGGGTGGGGTTAACAGGAATGGGGACGGGACGGCTGATTTATGGCAAACAGATTTAGCCATGATCAAACGCACTGTGGGGCTGGGCCCGCGCTCGTAAATCTGAGCCCGCATCCACGGCCTCGCTCCACCTTACTCCCGCTGGCGCCTGATTCACACTGCGGAATTAGCTTTGTTTTCCATCCCAATCTGATGTGATTCAGAGGAGAGGGGTGGAGGGTGGAGGGTTAGGAGGTGTTGAGGAACAAATTGTGGAGTAAGGGGGTTGGGGGGTTGGGACTGGGGATCTCTGATGTTGTCACTCAAGGCCGTGGTGTTGACCCCCGGGCTGTTTCTCCTTCCCCCATCAACCTGCTTGTACCGAGGGGATCGCGGCGGGAAAGGGACCTTGGCAAGGAGGGGAGGTGGGGTAAAGGACGCATGTAGCCTGGCAGCAGCCGTGCAGAAAATTATTTTCATCGGCTAATCAAGTGGTGTCACAGGGAAAAGGAAACTTAAAATAGCACAGAGACACATCTCTTTCCCTTTGTGTACCTGTCAAACCCGACCCTAAGGTCCTTTGTACCTCCTCCTCCTCCGCTAGTGAGCTAGCTCCAAGAACGCGATGACAAACTGCGCTAACAATTGCTATACAAGATAAGCCGTTTGAGATCTTCCACGGTGGTAAAAATGCCAAAGTGTTGCTAGAATATTCTGTGTTTTCTATGGCAATGAAACAGGTCTATTACAGCTTATGCTCAGAGACATAAACCATGTCATGCAGGTTGTACTAAAGGAAATGAAATCTGCCATATGTAATAAGGGTTTTTATAGCTTCAAGTATGTTGTGAATGTACAGGGGTAAGGTGACATGGGTTATCCGGCTTGACATTCCGCTATTCAACGAAGGGCCACTGGGATTGCGTTTCTGTTGTTTCACCAGCTAGGACTGCGGAACTGTTAGAAGATGGAAACCGAAACCCATTTCAACACAGATTACAGCCTAATGGACACATGTACCTCGCAATAAATAGCCCACATATGCAGCGCACCACTGCGACACATGACTCACTTGCGACTCACAAACACACGCAGATTTATCAGCAGCAGTTTGTCCACTGTGGCACATGCCATAAAAAGACCCCTTGACGCCTTCGGTCTTATTCCTCAAAGGTAAGATTAGCCCCCCCCCCCCCCCCATCTCTCCTGCCGCTCTTTGACGCATCTGTGGGAATGCAACCACAGGCCCCACCCTACACAGGATGAGATTTGTGGCTTAGCGTTGCGAGCGCCCAAGCTCTACAGCAAAGATAATATGCCACTGCCCATACTTAAACGTAGCCTTGCTGCCTGTTTCACCGCTGAAATAAATCCATTCAAGATGTGGCAAGGGGAAGCCTGCCAAAAACCTCAACCCCTGCACACCATCCCGCCCCCCCACCTCCCCTCATAGGAGAAGTGCAAAGGTGTGATGCTGACCTGCCTGGGTCTAGCGGCCATAAAAGAGTAAAAAATAATAAATAAAAACTGCAGTTCTGACATATTTAACCTGAGACTTCTATCCAGCTGTTTCCTGTCACATGACTTGAGGCAGCCGGTTTTCTCGTGCGGAGCCATGTTGAGCAACACCTGGGGCGGAGGAAACAGCGAGAGAGTAGACCTCATGGACAGCGTGCAAACCCAAGCAGCAGTGCGCCGCAGTGGGCATGTGGGGACAGGAAGCTCTGAGGGGGATTTTTCGCGGGCGATTTCCGCGTGGCTCCAGTAAGAGGCGGCTCAAGCCCTCTCGAGCGCTGCCAAAACAAACAAGCGTTGGAAACAGGAGATATGCTGCAATTAAATGGCCCCCCTCCCGCATACTCCAGAACTCATTACGGCGGCTTCGCCAACACTCTCCACTGTGCTGCACAAACACGCCACCAACTTCGGCCACACGCATTTCTCAAACAAAGGTGTTGACTAACATGAAAGCTTTGGAGTGTTATTGTTTTCATCTGTTTGGATTTCCGATGGAACTTGCAACATGACCCACTGCGCGCAGGTCTGTCTAGCCTGGAGGTCCCCCACTTAAGCCAACAAACAATACTCCTTCAGGAACAGGACACTATAAACCTTGTCGCTTTCCAACGACCAGAAACTGCTCCTTGTTGTGTAAACACGCTCTAATGAATACAACTGCTACCGTGGATCCCTCCGAGCTCTGCCCAAAAGCCCGCTTCGATCCAGCCCCAGCTTCCAGCCGTCAAACGGCTCCAACGCACCCTTTAAACAAGAAATCAATCCAAAATATGTGTAACTGCGAACAGCTGCTCCATTCAAATCAGGAAATCCCATTTCTCCCAAATCACTCTCAGATGAGCGGCACTTACATCACTCCTCCTTTTTTTTCACTTCCCCCTCGTCTACCCGTGAGTAAATAAGCAAAAACAAAATTACATATCTGCACTAAATCCACAGGCATTGCAGAGCAGCACCGCCCGCCCATAACACAGCCTGGTGCTTCCAACAAAAGAGGAGAACTATAAACGCTCAAGCAAAATGCATTCACCATTTAATTTGGATCCACAAACCCCTGTAAAAAAAAAAAAAAACCCAACCAGACCTTTGATCGCACATTCTGAATTGCTTATGCTTACTTACAAAACAATGCTATGACGACCCCCTTTTATGCATACTAAAAATAAAGCAGCTTTTGGTTGACATCTGCCTTGAAGACTGCCGCTCCCATAACAGCATATTAAAGAAGCAGACTAATACCCTAAAATACTAATGATACCCAAATTCCACATTCCACTCTGCTGTATTTAGCATGTGAAACCACTAGCATGGAAAGATTCTTAAGGCCTTTTCCACTGCGGACTTCCCTAATCGTCATAAGGTACGGAAAATATTCACTTGGTGCGCAATGTAATCACGGCACGGACACTTCCCTAATACCTAGCCAAGCTCTTTATTTATGGCCTTTAATATGGTTGTAGCCTTAGCACCTCTGACCCACTAATTTGATCATCAACAAGCAAGAGATGGGAAGGGAAGCGTGGCAGAACATGCACAAACAGGCAAAGTCCCATAAATAATCGGTATAGAAAACAATGCCCGGGACGGCTCTCGCTGGACCCCAGGCTGAAACTTCAGCCCTGCTTGAAAGTAGAAAGGCGAGCATTTTTATATTTCCCAGTTGGGTGCTTGGATGGCAAACACACATAACCGTAGCATATTTCATTTCCATCCAATTCATTTTAATTATTATGTCTGCTGCAAAGGAGCCAAGTCAGCTTCTCCAATGATTTTTTTTCTCCCTAGCATCCTGTCTCACGTTTAATTTAATTTCGTTAATGAGAGATTCTCCATCAACTGCAACTTAAGCACTAATATTGCAGGCAGCACACACATACACACACACTCTCTCTCTCACACACACACACACACTCTCCCTCTCACACATACACACACCCTTTCACAAATACACACACCCTCTCACACACACATATATACACACACGCACACAGGCACACAAATCTCAGCTGAGCAGTTACTGCATGAAGTAGATGGCACAAATGTTGACTCATCCAAAATCTCTACTAGCATTCATTTATAACTAGGGCTGGTTTATTTGCCTTGGCACACAATCACATGAAGCTCAGATAGGCTGCATTAATAATGTTCAGTGCCTTTCACCAGTGACTCCAAGTGCTAATGGGTCTCAACAATCCCACAAAACAGCCATTTCTGGCGGGTGGCAAGAGAAGGCTATTTTCAGGATCACTCTTGGGCACACCGCTATTCTACTAAACACACAGGGGCCATGGAGAGTCACGCGGTTCCTTTCTTTTTATTATTGCTTGGGGTGGGGAGGGGATGGGTTGGGTTGGGGGGCAATGGTGAAGGGTTGTCGGGGTAGGGGGCTGGGGGCTGGGGGCGGGGTATATGTGTGTGGGGAGGTGTGTGTGTGTGGGTGTGTGGTTGTGTTGGTGTCGTGGGGTGTGTATATATGTGTGTGTGTGTGTGTGTGTGTGTGTGTGTGTGTGTGTGTGTGTTGCTGGAGAGAGAGCAGACTATGAGTCTCTTCAATGAGATTCCTACTGACAGAACACCACATTTGGGTGGACAAAGAGCCCCCTATATTCATTTCTGTGCCCAGGCACTGGTAGGGTTGTTGTTAAAGGAAAAGGGGACTGTAAGGCCTGGACAATAAGGCCTGTCTTTCTCTGTCCATTTTGTGTTTTCAATTTGGTTTTGTTAGCTTTTTTGTGTGTGCTGTGTGTATGACTGTGTGTGTGTGTGGGGGGGGATCCCAGTGTTTCTGTGTGTGGCCCTCGAAACCATAGCCCAGAGAGAATGACTGGGCTAATGTTGATGCTGCATTTTTGACGGTTTATGGTACAGAAATACAGCTCTTACACAGCTCCTCTCCTCCACGTCCTCCTCTTAAATGAACACTTGCTGTAAATGTTTTGTTTTTGTGCTCTAAATATACGTCCCTGCCACGCTGCCAGACGGTACTCAATTGGTAACAAGAATGTGGCGGCACCGAGGGCAGCGGAAGAGCAGTGAAGTGGCGAAGGCAGCCTTGGACTGCGGTGTCTTGTCAGGGCAAGACAGACACAGCAAATTCTCACACAGCATGGTGCGTTGAAAGAGAGACAGCTATAAACAATTGCTCTGATTTTTTCCGGGAGCAGCGTGAGGCAGGAAGGAGTCACGCCTGCTGGTCTTTGAGAGACTGAGGCCTGAGGAGCGAGGAGGCCGAAAGTTAAATGCAGAGAGAGAGGAAAGGAGAGAGAGAGAGAGGGAAGGAAAGAGAGAGAGAGAGACAGAGAGAGAGAGAGGGAGAGGGAGAACACTTCCTACCTTTTTGAGGTGACCGCTGCGTGTGCCCACGAACACCACCGAGTGCTCCCCGTACGTGTAGGCGGCCACGGCGGCCATGCCGTCGGTGCGATCGTCAAACAGGGGCGTGCCTTCGATCACCCGCAGGCTGCCCAGGGGTTGGTTCAGCACGAGCCCACAGAAGTCGTCGCCAATCTGCTTGGGCTGTAGGCGGGAGCACACACACACACACACACACACGCACACACACACACACACATGCACACATACACACACATACACAGGGGAGATGAATATAGATGCAGCTTCCAGTAAGAAACACATTCACAAAACACCCGCACAAACAATGTAATTTTGCTTTCAACCAAAGTTAAAGGCGTGACATGGCTTTGTGTGTGGGAAATGTCGCCCATGTGATGAATATTTCAGTTGGGTTGTCTTAAAAAGAGGTTTATGGTGAGGATAAAGGCAAAAACACACACACACATACACACACTCACAAAAAGATTATTGCACTGCTGAGGTTGGAAAAGACATGACATCATGCTGAACCATGTCACCAAAGAGAAGATAAATCTCTAAGTATATGCTCCCGGGAGGAGACTTAGTTGTGGGAGTCCCTAAATGTTCATCTCAGGAAGGAACTTAACAATAACACCAAATTGAATAACTGTGCGTGTGTGTGTTTTTTGGGGGGTGGGGGGGTTAGTCTTTCAACAGTAATGGGCAGGACGTTTACGCAAAATCAATGGCATTAGCGAAACATCTGCAGCCTTTCAGGGGAGAAGATGAAGTCATCCAGTGATGACCTCCTTTGCTCATGGGCCTGGTGAACTATTGCCTGACTCATCTCTGGGTTTCAGACCCAGCTCAGGTCTTTAATCTCCCTCTCCTGGACCTCAGCCTCCAACCAAGCACAAAATCCATTCACCTCAGCAGAGTGCAGGGGGAGGGGAGGAAGGGATAGAGGGAGGAGAAAGAGAGAAAGAGAGAGAGAGAGAGAGAGAGAGAGAGAGAGAGAGAGAGAGAGAGAGGGAAGAGGAAAGGGCTAGAAATGGGCTGGCTAAACCCCTAGATGACATCAGCTACTGCTAATATCCTGTCTGACAACCCGCTACAAAATCTAAAGTGCCTTGTTTAACACTGGCATCGTCAGTCAAGCGGAGTTACCCAGACGTGACGCGAGTTTTTTTTTTTTTTTTTTTTGTGTGTGGGGGGTGCAGTAAGACAGTGTGGAGTGGAGGTGAGGGACAAAGCGCGGGGATACTTCTTTTAATGAGCACAGGTGATGCAGCACATTCTCAGGTAATTGGATCTGCCATGTCACGCTCTCAATTTTTTCGCCCCTGTTGGGAAGCTGGAGGTTAGGCGGGGTAAGAGTGCCCGGGGAGAGGAGTTGCATCTCCAGCTCATTGTGCTGCTGTGTGTTTTTTTTTTTCACCGTTCAATTTTTAGTTATTTATTTTTTTGTGGAATACTTAGGAGGGATAAATATATTAAACGAGCCATGCGCCAGCGCCTGGCACACACCGTCTCATTATGCGGTCAAGGGCTATTGCTGCGCATGAAAAGGGGCTGATAACGACGAGGAGGCCCGGCCGCCGCAAATCAAGAGCAGATTTTCATCAGTCATGGAGGCACCCTGTTGCTACCAATAAAAGCAGGTTTGGCCTCCCTCCTTGGACAGAGCAGGTCAGAGACGCTCTCCCTGCCTCCATCTGCTCATGCTCTGCGGGAACGTTTTGGGACAACCGAACGCACGCAGCGAGTGGCTTGCTAGGTTCACTTCCTGCAAAGACTCCACCATTGCTGTGCTTACTGAGCAATGAGGAAGAACAAGATTTGAAAAAAAAAAAAAAAAAAACACAAAATGAAAAAACAAAAAACATTTCTCTGCTCAGACTGAGAGTAAGCCAATTACTGCCTCAGATGCTAAAATAACAGCGATGAGCCTTTGTGGCAAAGAAGGCTCTGGTTAAAACTATATTTGGGAAGTAGGGATGCCATATTCGGAAGGCACCTTGAATTTTTCAAATATTGTGTTTCTTCAATGGTGGTGAAGTGTGCAAGACTTTAAAAAGTGCCTCGGGGTTGCTCTGAGGCAAATAAATAATACACCAAAATAACTGCTGGGATGGCTTGCCGTTACACTAAAATATAAAGGATTAATATTTAAGGTTATTCAAACAGGGTTTATTGAGCTCCGTTTCAATTATACCACTTTGCTCGGTGTCATCTTATCTTCATCTTATCTGATGAAGGATTCACAGATTCATTGATTTAATGTCTGCCTACCCAGCAAGCCCAAAGGACTCATGAAATATTTATAAGGTCCTGATTCAAATGTCTGTCTATGTTTCCATCATAGGTCCAGAGGCATACACCTTCAGAATTCCAATCTGCAGTGTTTGTCATCATTTGTCACCCCAGGCTCTGTGAAGCCTGGCTTGCATTTTTGAAATCTTAAGCGATATCAGAAAATCAATAAGGAAGCCTTTACTTAAGTATTTAGCCAATATGCAAGTTATTCTCATACTTATACTGGAACATCTGCATCCTGTGATGCAGCTTCAAGATCAAGGGTCCTTATCACACTGGATGCCTTACATATACTCTAGCAAACAGAAAGAGCAGACGCAGCACTGAGCACTACCACTCAGACACGGCGCTGAGGTATTTTAAGATAATGCGAAGACTCACCGTATTGATGCAGGGCAGCTCCTTGTTGAGCAGCCAAGGCAGGGACAGCTTGCCCTCGCCACGGTAACAAGACCTGATCCGCTCCCTCATCGCCAGGTTTATCTGATGCAGGGTGAAGAGGCACAGCACGGTCTCGCGGGGTGGGTTGGCCCGGTTCTTCTGGCCCTGGGAGAAGACCACGAACAGCACATCCTCGTCCTCCGACAGCCCCAGGGCCTGGGCCAGCCTGCGGCCCGGACGATGCTTGTAGGCGGCCTGCACCAGCCGGTACTCCACGCCGTCTTTGGTGCACCCCAGCGGGAACTCAACGTAGGAGTAGAACTCGGTGTCGTTGGAGCACATGCGTACGATCTTGGAGGTGAAGAACTTCTCGCCGGTGGCATCCATCTGGGTGAGCTGCGTGTCTAGCTGCAAGGTGAGAAAATAGATGTAGGTGCGGCTGGCGAATCCGTACACGTAGTAGATGTCGAAGGCCGGGTAGAGCGAGAGCGTGTCCGAGGGGATCTTGATCTGCGAGGACACAAAGCCGTCCTGGTACACCAGGCCGAACATGTTGTCGCTCTCCTCGTCGGCGACCAGCTTGCGGCTGGACAGGGTGGGGAAGTACTCCGACTTGCCGTCGATGGCCGCCCCGATGAAGAGCCGGCTGCCCCCCTTCTTCTTCTTCTTCTCCCCGGGCAGGCCGTCGTCGTCGTCGCCCAGCACCACGCCCGCCATGCCATCTGCCTCCCTGGCTCCCGAGAGGTAGTGCTCCTTGCGGTGGTGCGGCTCGCCCAGCTTGAAGAGATCCTCCAGGCGCAGGAACTGGCACACGCCCTGCCAGATGCTACCGCACGCCAGCAGGCGGTTTCCCGAGTAGTCCACCAGCAGCAACTTGTTGATGTTGTCCGTGGGCTCCTGTTTGTGCGCGCACGCCCGCACGCTTGGCGGAGGGTAGCACTTGGCGTTGTCATCCACGGGGCCAGTCATGTGTGAACGGAGCTCCGTCAGGTTCGCCGACAGCTTGTAGATGCGGTTGACGGCGCCCACGAACACTTCGCCCGTCTTCCGGTGCACGGTGAGGTGTGTGAGGCTCGTGTCTTTCACCCTGAAGTTCCCCGCTTCCACGGGCGGCACAGTTGGGGTCGTGGGGAATGCTAAGATATTGGTCCCGAAGAAAAGTAACACACGGAGTGCTGTCAGCCATATGGACTTCATGATTAAAGTGTTTTGTGTGTTTGTGTGGGTGTGGTGTGTGTTTGGTCTGAGGGGGGGAGGGGAGAGGGAGTATTTGAGCTCTTCCCTGGAGCTTAGTGAAGGCTTTCCTTTACTCTCAGCTTCAGTAGTTCATGTCTAAAAGGGAAGGAGAGAGAGAAAACAAAATACATATTAGGTTAGTTTGTGATGAATGTGGATGGCAACAGTGCCTAGCCAAAAAAAAAGGGACATTTAATGGCATTAGACAGGACTTGAAAGTGAGGAGGAGAAAAAATCACTTTCAGTTTTCAGCACTTTTATCTTGAATCCACACAATCTCTTCACAGACTCCATTTGGGGGTATTAACGACTAAAACTGGACAGTCAGCCACAATGAGACAGCCGTGTGAGGGTTTTTTTTGGGGTGGGGTTAGGGGAGGATTATTGATCCAGTGGCGCTGGTTAGTGCCAAGTCTTGTCACTCCTACTCCCTTCACTCAATGGATTGCTAATAAACCCTTACAGCTATCGCTAACACTAATCCTGGCCACATTTGTTAATTAGAGCAGTGACTGGGAAGAAGCAAGTCAGACAACACTGCCCGCACAACCGGATGATAGCAAGAAGAAACCGCACATAACGACAACAGGCATCTGAAAGCTATACTATATTAGCGGCTCAGGATATTTAACATAAGTGCTCGCTAGATCAAAGACATTGCTCTTCTGCTCGATCACCGCTGTCTCCCCCCCACTGGGCAAAGCAGCGGGAATGAAAGAGGCCCTTATGGCACTCAAACAGCCTCTCTGAGCAGGGTGCTCTGGGCTCGGCCCACAGGAAGAATGGAGGCTTCTCTTGCTCCGTGTCAGAAGCAATGATTTCTGCGGTTTGGGGGTTTCACTGTGTTTGCAGATAGTAGCACTTCGAGTGATAAGATTTTTTTTTTACTTTGTCGTCTAAACAGAAGGCAAGCCCTGTCTAGCTACTGCATACAACAACCCAACCAGAATGTATATATAGGTGAGTGTCTGTCTGTGACGTCTTTGACACACTATGAACTGTCCACATAAATGAGCAAATGTAATCTAATGAGCAAAACTAAGACGTGTTGAAAAAAGCAGAATTAGAAAAACTGCATACCACACCTCTACACACTATTTAATTTATCCTGTATCTTCCTTATCCCTGTTGTTATCTTCCTTCCTTCATCGTCACCAGCGTCTCACTTCATGCCCCCTAGTTTACCCCGGAAACGCACATTCCAGACTTTAACAAATATGTTGCAGCAAGTAACTGCAGCTGCCAGACCCGTGCTGGGGCACTCTGCATTTTCGGTGAGGGGCAAATGCAAGGCCCACTGTGGTACAATGGCATATTGTAACGCTACTTCCTGGCATGTACAAGACGCCACTCAGCAGCAATCACAATCCTTCTTTTACCAGAGAGATAAGCAGTCCTGTCCTACATAAAAAAATAACCTTAATTATTCCCACAGAATGATTTTAACCCAACATCAGCGAGAGCAGCCTGTAGTGGCAGCTGAATTGCACAATCATTTCTTAATGATGATTTTTCATGGCAATCAGAAGTGTCAATCTTCCTTGAAATTTGCATGCAGAGAAGTAATTACTGCTCTACAATGATAGGATCTGCTTTGTCATTACCACGAAGCTCCAACAACACCTTGGCCACTAGCTTCATATACAAATCAGCATGTTGGGACCAGGTATAATTGAACACCCTAATGATCTAATCTAATTAATCTGAGGTAGCTATTAATTACTGGCTGTGTCAGCACCGATCACTGGCATCATAAGGTAGCAAATGACAACAGTAATCTCCTTTGATCAATATGTTTTTATCCCATTACTGTAAACACGCATCCTAATTTGAGTCTTTACCAGAAAGCCACTCACTCACTGGCCAACAGCAATACAGCAATAAACACCTGTGTCAAAAATAAATTATGTGGACAGTTAGGAAGACACTAAAACAAATCTTGTATGGCATCTTGTGTGCTTACACAAATCTCTGAAAACACACACACAAAAAAACACACAGTGAGAGTGCAATATCAAGTCAAATAGCAAAATATAATCCCAGCATGAATTTCTGTTTGTTCAAATATTGTTTTTTGGTTTCTGTGTTGGGGCTTGACGCATGACTTGGCACGCTTTAAGTTCTCAGAGTTGAGAGGCTCAATCTTCCTGGCCAGCTCTCCCTGGTGGTCTTTCTCCCAGTCTGGAGTCCTGGACACAGGCGAAGCCGTAAACAACACAACCCACCAGTTTGACGAAGCTGCACAGCAAGACGCCTGTACACCCCCGGCAACAGCTCCTTTTACGGAGGCACCCCCGGTGTTTACGGCGCCCAGGTGAAATGGGCTCATTTGTTTGCTATGGGGCTCTTACCCTTAATTTCAGCGCCACAGCGTCCATTTGCCCACCATTTTGCGGCCATGATGAATATTCTCGGGGGTGAGTTGAATAAATCCAGGGCTGTGTGATTGAGTGTGCATGGACATGGCCCCGCAACTGGCCATAAAACTGAAGGTGCATGGCGGGGGCATAGGCATATAAAAAGAAACAGAAAAAGAAAAGCAAGAGAGAGAAACACAGAGAGAAAGAAAGAAAAAGAGAGGGGGTAACAAAGAGAGAGAGAGAAAAAAGAGGGGGTGGGGAATCTCGTTCTACATCACTGGTCGAAACAATGCCAGGCGAAAAAGATAGAGCCACGGACACTGTAATGCGAATTCATGGAACATTCCAGGAGATCACTGCTTCACCTAATCAAGGACTCAGCAAATGCCTCCCTCTCTTTGCCACTTCTGTAATGAGGGTCAACAGCCCTTGATTAAAAAAGAGAGAAAAAAAGAAACAGAAAAAAGTGAAGAACTGCTCTCTTCACGGGATTAAGATGCTAAGCCACTCATGGCTGACAGGCTTGAGGCAAGATTTACTGAGGAAGGTGGAAGTGCAGGTGTAAATTCTTTGGCCTTGTGCAAAAGATCTTACTTAGGCTATGACAGAACATTAAGTCTGACATCTCTATTTGTTGTTGAAAAAACGGACTCGTAAAATGCTATTAAGTCTAATGACTTAAATGCATGTGTGTACAGCAATCAAACATTTGGAAGCTACTTATTCTTCATGTGTTACCTATGCCACAACAACAAAGGGCAATCAGTTGACTAAACAATACTACACTAAACCTTTTAAAAGTACTTCACAACATCTATCTGATAAACCAGCATGTTCAAACAGACATTGGGAAAAGCACCATAGCTTGTTGAGACGACTTTGCCCTTAAGCAATGTGGACTGAAACACGAGCTTGGGTCACCATGAATCACTGAATGCCTGGCCAGGTCACTCACTGCTACAGTATTACCAGAGAGTGTTGAATCTAAGATCTTTGGTATTACTCAGGTAGAGTTTGATTTATCTGTGACTGAAGAAAGGTCATCCAAAATCATCAGGTTTTAAGGGACAGGAGGAAAAAAAACCCAGCACCCTGGCCACTGTGATCTGGCCAAACCTATCCAGCTATTCTCCTCTGCCTTTATCACTTCTGCCTTCACCAGATTATGAGGTTCAACACAAGGTCACCAGCATCTGAAGAACTTGCTGTTGCTCTCCCTCCCTCTCTCTCTTCTCCCTCCCTGTTGCCAGGATTTCTGTGGTGACGCAATGCCAAAATAAGGGAAATAAAAGGGCTGAGCTCATAGGGCTGTTCTCCTGAGGACACAGAGAGGAAGCGAGAGAGAGAAAAATATATCTTTCAGTGTCACCTGATTGTTTCCGATCTTGTGTTATTCTAGTCTTGTCTCACATCCTGTGTTAAACCAGGGTCAGTGGTTCTTATTAATGGCCCAAAGCCGGCGTGAAAGTGTGTCGAAATCCTAAGCGTCGCTGGATGGCTAACGCCCCTCCTTTGTTTCCTCTCTGCGATCATCAATCACTGTGGCAACAGTGTATCACAGGCTATCGATTAAAGATAACAAGTCATTTGTGGACATCACGTCAACAGTGCTAACTTAAGGAGCTAGCATGACATACAACCTGAAATGTGACATAATGCTGGTTACATACACAAATGATATCAACGGTGTCCATCCTTCCACTATGTTGAAAGCATTTCACAGCCATTATAAAATTTGTTGACTCAGTACTTTATCTTCCAGGCTAATGCTCCTTAATACTTATATTCACCCAGCTATTCTTCAATTAGCTGCTAAAAAATGACTTCCAGCTGCTCTTATCAATTCTAACACGCACAGAATGAGTCCAACAAATACATTCTGTCATAGCTTCGGCAAGAAGAAAGAAGAGAAATTCGCCCGCCTGGGCCACCAAATACAGAAGATCTCATTTAAGATACTGACAGCGCGGTCCCCGGCTTGCTTGGCTGGGTAGTCAGGCAACATCAGGCAGCCCAGACAAATGCGAGGAGGGGCAGCGACTTGCCATGAGACCCAGGCTTTTGTTCGGCGATCATGGACACCCGGTGACTTGCGTTGCCAGCTCAGAACTTATTCAGAGGATGAGCACATGCCAGTCTTTGCTGAACCCCATTTTATCCTCCCCTCCTCTCACCCCACACCCCCCACCCTTCCCCCCCAAAAAAGAAAAAACAACGGAAACAGAAACCTTGAATTGTGAACCTTGGGCTTACTTCCACAGCTGATTTAACTGGAACGCAAACGGAATCTGTCACTGTGCAACATCTGCCAGGCGAGCTGTGCCTGTGTCCCTCTCTGTCTCCCCAACATGATGGCATCCCTTTCGAGAGATAGCCGACGGCGGAGAGTGTTTGTTTTGCCTCTGGTGTTTTCAAGGCAATTAAAATTATCTGTCAAATGAAACTAAACCAGCACACACAAATTCCAGAGGGTAAGAAATTGCCATCTTCCTCTACTCAACTGTAAGAAATGCATTTCAAGCTTTTTAAAAAAAAAAAAATGGAAAAATGCTTTCAAGTTCAGCAGTGCAAACCACATCTTTATTCTGAAAAATGAAACACAACTCCTGGTACTGCTGTGGTCGTCTACGGGAAGAATTTCTACCCTGTACGAGTTCAGCATGCAAAGAGGGAAACAATTTAAAGCACAACCACTGACTGGATCTTACCACCTCAATCTGCAGCTATCGTTTTTTTTTATCTCTAGTGTACTCTTCTGACACTAACATAGCATGCAGGACTTTGCCTTTACAGATACCCCCAAAAAAACAAGTACATATTTCACCAGCTCTTCTCTGGCACATAGCCCTGATGGGCTAGTGTGTCCACAGATGTGCTTAATGCAGAGGCTGGACCACAGAGTGGATATATGCAACTAAGTGAGATTTCTAGTTCTGGTTAGCTACATATCTGCCTACCAGTGGACAGGCTGCAAGTTGTACTACATCTTCTCTGTAGCTCAGGGCTTAGGTTAAGCCTGCTTGAATGGATAAAATGAAGACACCTATCAGTAACATATTACCAACCAATGGGCATCATCACCTATGAAGATGACCAAATATCATGATTTACCTTACATTTACCCGTCTATGCAAGCAGCAAATTGCATTATTTTACCAGCAGTTTGGTTAGCTAATACACTACTATTCAAATAGCTTCTTCAATGTTCATGATGTTAACCCTATACCTCCACAACATGCTTAAGTAGCCCATGCAACCTCATCTGTGAGTGGGTGACATCTACTGAGGGAGAGACCTCCATCCTACATTTTTAATAGGCCTATGTATACACAAAGTACAACACAGACACACAATATAAACTGCTAAATGATAAACTTAACACCCAGCTATCATAAACGTTATTCCTGTCTATATCCCACAATACAAGCGTAGTTTGTTCAATTCCAGTATCCATTGATCCTAAAGAAGGCATAAGTACTTGTTTAAAAATAACAGTCAAATCCAGTGGACTTTGCAGGTGAAGGTAGGTGAATTATAACAAACTTTGCTTGTTTTGTGATCCACTGGGGCCTTCTGCATATGTGAGTTACTTTGGTAAATGCGCCCTTGAATAAACATAAACTCGGTCTTAGGACATACTTGTAAATGGAACAAAAAGGACCATTTTTCTGAACTAATGACTCAAGAAAAGCGAAGATGGTAGCTAAAGCCAACTACACTTGCTGTCTGAATGCTTAGTATCATGAACTAATCTGTGACAGCCATGCATATATTTTACTTCTGAGCTGTTGTTGAAGTGGTAGTTGTTTAATGTGTGGAATTAATTTGCACATTTTCAGAGGTGTTGGTGGAACTCAAGAAGATACATTCTTCATTGACGCCGCTGTACCCATTCAGCCGTTTGTTAGACGCTACATTTGTTTACAGCATATTGATACAAAATTAATAGTCCATTCGTTCACTGCGCTGCTAACTAAAGCCTACTCTTAAGGCATTAATTCTAATCCTTTAGACCATAGTCTACTTGCATGGTTGTTTACATGGAATCGAATAATACCCAGACAGCGGCTAGACGAGTGACACTTGTGCAGATGTTTGAGCCAGACGTATACAGGCGTAATGGCCAAGTAGATTCGTGTTAATTGCACCCTCCTTAGACCCATGGCATCCCAAAACATCCTCCGCGCTTGAAAACTCAGCTCCTGCAAACCTCCACCGACCGATGATAGAACACCGCCCGCAATATGTCCCCTCTCTACTATGAGGCATGGCTTACAGTCTTGGGTAACGGGTGCAAACTACAGTGTATGACAGAATGATTCGTTCTGAACAAGGGCTGTATTGTTGGTTATACACCCATTGTCACCTAATGATCAAAATGAGAGACATGCAAGGGGGTGATGGGTATTTTGTCATTCTCGCAGGCTGCACAAACAGCTTCTCGAAAAACAGACAGGGCATTGGCAAAACGTCTATCTCACATGAAAAAACACTCAGTTGATATGGAAAACAGCTGTAGCAGACTAGTCTGTTATAAAACTGGTGAACATCACACATGCACCATAGCACCAACTGCGTAACGCTACACACGGGGTGAACCTTTACGTTCGCCAGTGTTGCACGACTGACATGCTCGTTTAGGACCTCTTCCCAGATGGCTTACAAAAAGGAGACATTCTGTGGTGTAACTGAAATATTTCAGATGTGGTGAAGGGAAAACGTGAATTGCTCCAACTTTCTAGGAAAAAAACAACAACGGGAGTTGCTTATCGAGGCATAAGCCACGATGGTTGATAAAGCAATGATGATCTATTGTGTAGAAAGCAACAAACTGAGAGGAACCACGGGGCGTTTAAGTAGTTATTTCTTTTTAACAGATAAAAGCATACGTGTTTACGCATCCTTTGTTCCAAAAAGAGCAATAGTCTCTCTCTTGCATTTCAATGCAATGTTAAATTCACTCCGTTTGCTTTAACCAACCCACCTAAGAAATCGGAGCCAACTGAACATAAAATCGCGGTCTGGTTCATAACCTCATAAATATTACGCCAGTGAAAAAGGCTCACTAGCGGCTACATGAACCTCACATTCCAGCCATAGATTGCGTTTTGTTTTAAGGTATCTTAAGCATCACAATCAATCACTGCAATTCAACACCAATTAAGGAAGGTCTTGGCTCGCGTTTCAACAGCTCGCACCTACCTGTCATTTGAGTTCAACAGTTACATCCACATTTGTATCTGTGAGTGTTTCAATAAGGTTTCGTAGCTGAAAAAAACCTTTCCTCCGTTACTCTTTTGCGAAATCATAAAACGAAGCCAAAAGGCTCTCACCGCTGCAATGGCATGGTAGCCTCCTGGTCCTTCCCTCAAGAAACCGTCTCGCTTTCTCCAGGAGCTCGGATTCAGTAACTATCACTTTAAATATGGAAGCTACCACTTCCAAGATGGGGGAGTCCAACATGTATCCGTGTGATAAAGTAGTACTTTTGTCAGTACCGCATAAAACTCGCTTAAGAGAAAATCGCTTAATGTAACCAAAATAGTACACGTATGTGGACTACTGCCACATGTAACCATTCTGTACTGATAAAATCAATAAATATTTACCATGTGCAATAACTTCACCTTGTGGACTTTGGTATTGGCCCGCCCTTTATCGAGTATTTTTCTACCAAGCCCAGATGTTGGAGAAAAGGCTGTGTCTGAAGTCAGACGGGGATGTCTGCAATAACAAATAGATTGACTGGGCTATACGCCGGTTCAGTAATAAAAAGTCAGTTTGGACCAAAAGGATTTTTGTAATATTAGGAGCTCTGATTGTGATGAATGGAAAAATATAACTCAATCATTGCTATTCCGCAGGTTACAGTGCTTCAATAGATACAGACTATGTTGATAAATAGAATGACTCCCTCAGTCAGTGTGTGTATGTAATGCATGCGCACGCACGTGGACGCCAGTGCATCAGTCTGTGAGCCATTACTGCTAATCCCTAAATTACTATTTCTTCCTAATTACATGTGAGAGTCGGGTTGGGCAGAGACCTACTACACTATTACTTAGAAACGCAGGCCTGTGATGGCATACAGTAGGGGTTTTCTCTATGAATGCAAGCCAAAAACAAATCAGCAAATCTGTGAACGACCCTGGACCTTACCTTGGGCAGGGAGATCTTTGTGATGAAATTAGCATGTTTAATATTTTTAGGTTAGACTATTTTAGGGTTATATATGCATATATTACATAGCATGATCTTGCACATGAATTACATAATTTAGGCTTTATATCTACATTGTTATCTATATTCAATCTCAATCTTTCTCTAGCCAAAGGCTTACTTGTGGCAATGATTCAGGGGTTGATATTACATTAACACAAAGAGGACCATCATTATCTGTATTTTATATTTTGTTAATGGTCAGATTATAAAGAGAGATATTTAAGTAATTTTTCTCTCCAAAAGAGTCATTATACACAGATTGAGTGCTATAGCAGGGTGCTCACAGCCCATGGTAATGTGCTTTTATTACACGAATAGGCCTACCTATTGAATCAGTCAGGTGAATTGTATAGAACATTTACAACACACCTGAGAGTAGCTACTACTGTCCATGTTAGCAGCCCACTTCCCCTTACTAATCTTACTTTAACATTTGAAATCAGCTGTTGTACCTCAACATGCCCCATCTGATAGCAGGAGAAATCCTTTGAGGAGGTTAAACAGAGGGTCAGAGGGACAAAGACCAAATTGAGGGGCATTCTCTTTCCTCCCGAGCTAATCAATCACCCCCTGTCAGGACTAGATACAGTATTACGATGTATTGATCTTCAATCAGGACTGATTTTCATATCCGAGGACAAAACGTGATCGCAAGACGCATCCATTATAAGACAAAGAGTAAGGAAAGCACAATGCATTGGTATGCCTTTGGACAACAGTGGACAAAAAGCTGTTTGTCACTGTACTTTTTGACATATTTCAGACAGCATGTACATGCAGTAATATTGTGTGCTAGTACAGTATGTTCTTGCAAAGGCAAGACTCAGCCTCAGTGACTCATCTCCATTACTTGATGTTCATTTGCAAATGTCAGAGCCTAATTTTACCCCGATGTAGTCAACAATTATACACGGTGTGTCAAAAGACCAAGCTGAATCTGGCAAAATTGTTATTCAAACTGAGGGCCACATCTGAGAGAGTCAGGCTGCATTAAGGGCGTCCTCTGTCATTCCCTCTTAATGAAGTTTGATGTAATCCACAAGAAAGTAGCAAATGCAATCCACTTATTCAAATCATGTGGCCAGTAATTGGCTGTTGAGAAAAAATGACACTTGCAATCCCAGTCTGCAGTAAACAACACAAATTCGAATGACGTAAAACGAACATCACAACTAACTGATAATGGCTGTGGTGAGATCAATTAGACTTGTCAACAGCCCCATCCAGCACTCAACCAATCTGAAGCAACATCCTCTCTGACATTTTCAAGCATGCTTCATTGGGGTGGCACGGAGGCCGAGAGTGGTGAAGAGACATCTCCCGGAACTGAGTTTGTGGAGGTTGGGATGTCTGCAAACAGCTCCATTTAGGGGGCACAGGAGGACCTTTGTAACCAAACACAAGATGGCAGTTACCTGTGGGGTGGTGTAGCAGAGCAGGCTTTTGGTCATCACTCTATCCCCGTACTACTCAGCTGTCAGTACGACCCTGGCACGCTCTATCTACTCAAATCAGCCTCCCTCTCTATCCTTCTCTGTGGCATCCAGTAATTCTACTCAAATCAGCCTCCCTCTCTATCCTTCTCTGTGGCATCCAGTAATTCTACTCAAATCAGCCCCTCTTTCTCTTTCTGTTTTTCCGTCTCTGTAGCATTCAGTAATTATTCTCTAATCAGTCTTTCTTTTTCATCCTCTGTCTTTTTTCTGTAGTTTTCATTAACTCTACACGAATCAGCCTCCGTCTTTCTCTTTCTCTCTAGCATTAAGCACTTCTACTTAAATCAGTCTCTCTCCCTCTCTCTATAGCATTCGGTTATTCTACCCAAATCAGCATCTCTTTCTCTTTCTCAGTAGAATTTAGAAATTCTACTCAAATCAGCCTCTGTCTTTATTTGTCCTGTCTCCTTCTCTGTATGTCTCTGTCTGTCTGTCTGTCTTTCTGTCTGTCTGTCTGTCTGTCTCCCATTCTCTGTAATTGTGTACAGCTGTCATTGAAGCCACTCGGAGGCAAACAGGCAGGCAGGCAGGCAGGCAGGCATGGCTTTCTGGCTCCTCGACCACATAGCGCCAGCGGAGGAGTGTGTTTTGCTCCTGGTGTAGAAGTGAGGAGGCGAGGAGAGGAGTAGATGTGAGACAGGGAGAGAGAGGGAGCGTTGGGGGAGTGAATGAACCTCCAGTGCAGATGAAACGAGGCCTGTGGTTTTCTTTGAAAACAGAGCTTGCATCGGCGCAAAAGCCCCAGTATCTGAAACGGCCTGTCTCACTCTCCACCTCCTCTCCGTCTCCTTAAAAAGGAGAGACACAAGCCGGGCCACGCATATTTGTAAAGGGAGACATGTTATTTCAGGAATTGTGCACTTGAGACTTTCCTTTGTGTTACAATAGCATTTTCTAAAAAGTATGTATTAGTTTTGGCTAGGAAAGCCATTTTATGAGAAAGAACAGCATTGATGTACAAAAATAACTTAAAACCTTTGCTGAAAATGAGTCTGGTTAAAGATTTTATGTAAACATTCCAAATGTAAGGCTTACATCCTGACAGAAACATAAAAATTTATAACAAGGATGAAGTTTCAGGATCTACGCTATTCAGATTTTTCCCCATCAGCATTAAGTTCAAGTAAGCTTTTTCAGTCAAAGAAAAGATGATTGGTATTAGGCTACACTCTGTGTTTTTTTTATGAGCAGGACGCTTTCTCGTCACAGTGAATAAGCGTATCACTTCATCATAAGACATGCCTGCCATTTTTTATTGAGTCATATAGTTCAGGGAACAACCTGATTGATTGGATTACAACATTATTTGATTCTGTGTGCAAGCCATTAGCTAACAGAACTGGCTTACCTGTGTGGCCAATGTCAGCTGAAGGTTGCTGGCCAGTGCAACATATTTCTGTGAAATGCCTTATTTCATGTCATTAGTCACTTATTGCTGCCGTTCCTGGGCCACACTGACCTTCCACTTGTACATTAAAGTCTGAATTTATGCTATTTACCTGACAGTACAAGGCAGTGTGACGTCTGCTGGTTCATGAGCCTGTATGAATCTGCTCTGCAACCTCTTTCTTTGGAGCTCTTTACTGCCCCCTAGTGATCAGACAAATTGTCTTGATTGAAATTACTTCTTTCCAACGGTGATCTGCATTTGACAGGCTGTGCCATATTGACATCAATGTGACATCAGCTCATTGAGCATTCTTTCAGTCTTTTCTTAAAGCAAAAAAATGTGCATGAAATGGAAGCATGCACTGGAAGACATCTAACCGGTGGATATTATACACAATAATGTTTGATAGCAACAGCTTGGGCTGTCCACCCTCCTGGTCCTCACCCATGAAATCATTTTGATTCCACATGTCCAGCTGTTCTTTGAAGTCTAGGAACAGTCTTGGCAGTACGGGGTAATTCAGTGTAATCAGACCATACCACAACAATCCGCTTGGATTGTAATAATAACTGGTGATTTAGATTTGATCTAATAGTTTATTTGAATAGATTTGGATGTTGAGTTACTCAAAAAAGAACATTGGACTGCATATTGAATGCTGATATCCAAGCCATATCCATTACTGTGCAGATTTAAGTGAATGTACAGTCGCTTTGGAAATACATTAGCCATTGGCGTGTTCCCCTCAAGGTGCTATTGCACACCACATGTTTCACTTTTGTGCACATGCTGTTCCCATGCTGATTCCTTGCATTCATTGTAGTGCAACACCGCAATGTCTGCGATGCAGGCCAAGCCATATACTTTTACTGCTGTCTCTCACGCTCATTCTCTCTCTCTCGTTCTCTCTCTCTCTCTGCTGTCTCTCATGCTCAATCTCTCTCTCTCTCTGTCTTTCTCTCTCTCTCTCTCTCTCTCTCTCTCTCTCTCTCTCTCTCACACACACACACACACACACACTGAACCCACACACAAACACATCTCTGTCTTACATCCCACTGTCTCTATCTGTAGTACATTTCCCCCTTTCCCAGGCTTTCCCTTGTGACATCCTGCAGTAAAAATGATTTTGTCCCTTAATTATCACATCAAGATCACATTTTTGCTTCCGCCAAATTCCCCTGGTGTGCAGCCGGCTCTCTAGCGAGGCCCCATGCACTTCCTCCACGCTCCCTTTATCGCCTCTTGTCGTCACAGCTCTGAGGTTTATTTATCAGTCCTTTTCAGCACTGCGAGTTTTGGCTGGTGCCCTTCAGCGGAGGCATTAGAGCTCCTACTTATGAAATACATTCACATGGCTAATCGCCGCTGCCGTTTCCCCGCAGATGTTCAACACAGCGCCCAGAATGGCTTTTCGTGAGGTCACGGCATAATTACAAGACATATAAAAAATATCTTTATTGCATTAGGGCTTGTAATAGATTATGCTGCCGCGCATTGTTTTTGGGCAAATGCGTCGATAAACAAACACCCAAGACGAGGGGCGTTAAACAGACAATATCCTCCACAGCATGATGGCAATTTCCCATTCTTCCACAGCTCGATAAATCCATGTAGAAAGCCACAGTGGGGGGAAGAACGCTGAAGATTATCGGGGGCTGTGCAAAAATTCAGTGGGGACTCATAGAATCAGATCAGATGAGGATGAAACAAATCAAACACACGCAGACGCCCACAGATGCGTGTGCCCTACGAGCACCCCTGCTCTGCAGTATGTGGACGTGCCTCGCTTCCCTTAAAAACCAGTGATGGAATCCACATGTAAATTGATGCCTGTTCCTTTCTAATTTGCTCAAGTCACCATAAAAAGGTCCGCAGCATGCATGACAATGCCCCCTCTCATTGTTGACTCCCGGGCACAGAGACCTCTCACAGTGTCCTGTCTCTCTATCATCTCTCCCTCTCTTTCTTTCTCTCTCTCTCCCTTTGTCTTTTTCTCTTTCTCTCTCTCTCTTTCTCTCTCTCTCTCTCTCTCAGCTCCTGCTTTACCCTCCTAAGCCTCACATCTGGCCCCTATAAGCCTCTGCAGCTGTTTGTGAAATTATGTGTGTATTTTGGAGGGTCCAGACCACAGAAAGCCTGCCCCCCTCCTCCTCCTGCTTCTCCTCATTCTCCTCCTCCTTCTCCTTCTCCTTCTCCTTCTCCTTCGTGCCTGAAACCGCAAAGAGGTGGGAAGGGAACAATCTGACTACTTGGAGCCTGTATCTCATGACGGGCGCTCACCAACGCTGAGCCAGTAGTCCTGCAGTCGACCACAGCACGCTGAAGATTCACAGGCCTTTCATCTAATGGTTTATGCTCTCTCTGAAAATGTTTGTTTGCCTCGTTTCTAAACAAAACACAACAGGTCCCAGATGATTAAAGTAAAGAATTGATGACAAATGCGATGGCATTATCTGAAATCACAGGCCACCTTTTACGTGTGGTATCTGTCGATAACCGTTTTTAAGCGTGTGTGTTGCAGCTATTGTGGTTGGGTTTATTTTCTGACGCCAGTTTGTGCATGTTGTTGTGCTGTGTCTTCTACCTTACCAAGAAAATGTACAAAAAAACTTCAAAGTAGGGCTCAAACAGTTGCCAAGCAACAACTCTTTGTACTTGTGCCCCAACAGCCACGTTCACACTATTGTAGTTGGTGGGGTATTCCAGCGGGGAAATTATTTCCCTGCTTGAACAAAAAGTGCTACATACATTCCTGCAGTTTGTTTCCCGCAGTTTCCAGCTTCAGAGATGAGGGGAGTAAAAATCTTTCTTTTCACAGAAAATTGGGTTAAAATAAAAAACCTCAACCCCTGCCAAAAATGATTTCTGTCATGCTGCAGCAGTGTGTGCTGTACCATCTTAATGAAATCAGTGTGATTCCGCAGTGTTCTGGCTATCATCCCTGTAAAATTGAATGTTTTTCTTTAAAAAAAAAAAAAAAAACTATAATGTATATTTTAACATATATCACAAAATCGAGTTTTCACACTGTTGGCACAACCAATATATATACATCTTGCCAAAACTGAACCAACCACACCATATCTATTCTAAAGCCTAAGTTTAGCCTCACAGTTGATCTGCAGTTTTGCTTTCGTATGCATAACCCATTTTCCACTACCAACCTCCCCCATCCCCCTTCACTGACGATATACTCAAAAGACACGATTCATTGAAGAGTAGGGACGTAATATCATTTTAGGGATGTATTTACTGCGAATCTTTTTATATGTTTTTTCCCTCCTTTTGTGCCCTTGTTAATTAAAACACATAGTGAAAAATACCTGTCACCTAGCAACTACTCAGAAGTAACATTCGACCAAGTGAAAATGAATAATTATGTGCTTAAAAGCTCTGTCAGAAACCCGGGAAATGTAAAATAAGCCTGTGTGGAACAGGAGAAGAAATGATCCATCACGTTCAGTAAATCTTCCCGCCTCGTGTCGCTTTTCCACATCAACCCCTACCGTCTCTGCTGCCTCCGTAGCAATGGGCGCTGGCAACGCAGAAATCCTTCTCTGCCAAGCCGCGTGTGCATGCACACAAAGTCAGCTCAGCCCACGCAGATTATTGATTACACATGTAACAACATCATATAAAAAAAACACACACATCATACATTCTCAACTAAGCCGAGCAAAGATCACCGTTGCACTTTCCCTTTTAAAGGTGCTATAACATTTTCCCAACAGCAAGACCAAAAAAAACAAACAAACAAAAAACAAAAAAACAAAACACTAAACAATACATCTTGAAAGGTAATAGAACAGTGCCCACAGACATTGTAAATTTCAACATATAAGTTAAGGGGACTGTAAGGGGAACTGTAGTGTAAAAAAGGCAGAAATTGAAGTGTCTGTGAATGAGCTATGTGGCGCCTCCCGAGAGGCTCGGTGAAGAGAGACCTGGAGACAGGCCTTGTCTGGAAGTGCAGTATTACATCTCAACACCTCTGCTCTGGTGTGGGCAGTCCAGAAGCGGGTGGCCACAGATCAGGATTCTAGACGATAATGAATTGCTGGTCGTGGCCAGGGGGAGGTGAGCGAATGCGAGTGTATTCCGTGTTTACTGTTGTCTGTTGTCACTAAGTGTGCAAGCTGCCTGCCAAGCACAACAACATTGGACCCAGAAGCCTCTTGATTAAAACAATCACATGGCTGAGCAGTTTGGATGGGGCCGTGCTGCCCGTCGCCTATCGCTCCGCCACTGGCCACCTTGGGAGCCGGAGCTGCACGCGTGCGGCTGCTCCAGGCGAGGAGGGCAGTCGGGGGCGGCCCAGCGGCAGCTGCTGGGCTCCGATAGACGAGGAGAACGCGTCCTCTCGGATTCCACCCCTCCACCCCCATCCTCAGCCTTTTCCCTGTCTCCCACAGACGGCATGCCTGTGGTCCCCCTTCCACGCAGACGGCCAACACCCAGGCGGCACAGAGCCCAGCAACACCCAGACATGAAGCCGGATTTGGGGGAGGGGGGACACGAGAGTACCACATGACTTTTACTTGCTTTTTCACCTCCAAGCACAGTCTGTGCCACCTCACACACTCACTCAGGCATGTGCATACACACACGCCGACCCACACACACACACACACACATGCCAACCCACACACACACACACACACACACACACACACACACACACAAGCCAACCCACACTCTCACCAGGTCTTGCTATCTCAGCAAGAGACTTTATTTTGCTTTGCAGCTAAATGTGGGAATAAAGAAATGAGAGGGAGAAAAGAGGAAGAGAAAGTGCAAGAATAGAGAAAGTATAGGAAAAAGAAAAACACAAAAAAAGAAGAACACACAGGCAATCATAACAGCGGGAGAAAGAAACTGAGATAGAGAGACAAGGGAAGACAGAAAAAAGTGAGGCAGGCCGCATTGTATGACCATGAAACCTAAGGAGTAGAAACCCAAGGGACCCACAGATCCCGTCTGAACTCCCAGTGTCCTGGGCTGTAAGCGAGCACCCTCAGAAGGGCCTATGTTTCACTTCATGACTGAGGATGATGACCAAGAGAAATGCTGGATTGTTTCTCATCGATGGGCAAGGCAACGTCTTCATAAATACCACTGATTCCATGGGTATGAGGCCCACAAATAACACATGGTAGCAGTTGAAGACACTAAAATGGGAGAAAACGCGGGGGGAATGAGTCAGATTAAATAAATAAAAAGTGAAAAGCTGAGCATCCAAGACCAAGATAAAAACACAAAGCCACAGATGAATCAGACGTGGACTTTCCAGAGTCATGGTGAAAGTATGTAATGAGAATCACACCATATAGTTATCAGCCAGGAGGTCTGGAAAAAGCAAATAGCCTATGCAAAATTAGTCCAGAGCAAGAGCAACTCATATGCTCCAAAACAATGTATATGCCAAAGGCTCACATTATAGTCCTGTTCAATGTATTCTAGAAACCTGTAATTAAGGTGCCTGGTGAAAAAAAAGCATGCTCGTGTATGAAGATGAGCCACAGACGGTACTCTGTTAGTACTGTCTGCTGTGGCCCAGTATTCAGAGAACGAATATGTCTTGCCAAGTAGTCACATACAGCACGTCTCTATACTGTCATTTCCGCCAGTTTTCACTCTCCCTTTCAGCTCTCTGTGTCACATCATTATAGGCCTTTTATGGCTGTTATTGAACTTTTGCCTCCATTCGTCAGAGTCAAACTACTGGGCCCTCCACCACGCCAGCTCCCTAATTGAATCCAGCCGACTCCCTCTCTCTCACTCTCTTTCTCTCTCTCTCTCGCCGTGTCTCGAAGTGAATGTCATCCTCTCCTCCTGTACTGCCTCCACTTTTTCTGGTCTCGTCCTTCATCTCACTCCTGCGCTTTACTTGTAAGGAGTCCTCTCCCTGAGCTGTGGAGTGGAGCCGCCTGAAACAGGCTCCTCTAATCTCCAGCCAAAAGGAACCAATCAGAACTGTCAATCCACCCCTTTGTATGCATGCTTATACACACACACACACACACACACACACAAACATATACTGTATGGACTTGAAGAGAGTAAGAGAGGAAAAGACAGAGACCTAACTCAAATGTACCAAACACACTTTTAACAGAAGAAATGTTTCAGGAGGGAAGGAAGAAATATTTTGGACAAAGATAAAAAAGGTTCTAAACTGATTTCTGATCTAACACATTCCTTCATTGTTATGGCCAGACTCCACAATAAAGAAGGAGACAGTAAGTCAAGAAAAAGAAGTAGTTCCAGCTCCAGTCAGGTGGTGCGTGTAAAGCCAGGCTCTACCCAGACAGATGGGGGAACTCAAAGTGAAAAGGGATGTGGATCAATGTCCATGTGCTCGCTTTAGCACAGGCATTCCTTGTCTGCAGTCTTCCAACTGGCCTCGGGCAGAGACTGAGCCTTTTGACCGGAATCTAACGACTGAAGGCTCTTTTGTCTTCCTCGGATAGTGAGCATTCTGTTTCAGCACCCAACACAATAATGAGGAACCCGTAAGTTAAACATCCTAGGAGGTTAAGTAAGGAATGACACACACATTTAGTGAATCACAGGCGCGCTGAGCAGTCTTCGCCATAGCGCTGGATAATCACCCCCACCCCACCAGACAGCGCATTCTAATCCCTCCAAATAATTCACACTCACGCTAAACAGGAAGACAGAGCTTTACATTAGCAGAGCAGACTGAGCTCTCCTGCAGTTCATATTAAAGCAATTTAATGATGTTGTCAATGGGAAATAAATACATACAATCATTTAGTTTTGGGAGGGGATATTAATCATGAATGAACACAGTAGCATTGTGTCAGTGAAGTGTCTTGTTTTAATTTGAACCATCTGAATGTGCCCTGGTCTTGAACCATCTGAATGTGTTCTGTCGTGTGAAGATGGAATATATTATTAGAAATAAGAAAACATGGTGCAAAGCTCAGCCCACCACAGAGGCCAAAACTGGTTCTTCTATTAAGTCATGCTTGGCACACCAAAAGCCTCTTTCTTTTACCAAGTCAAATGTGGAAGTCTAAACTACAACGTATGAAATCAGCCAGGAGAAGGATACGAGCAGCAAGCTGACTGAAAGTCATTTTGTGTGAGCATACATGTGTGCTTCTGTGCGTGCACTGTGGGTGTTGTGCACTGAGGTTTGTCTGTACTGTACGTACATCTCAGAGAAGGTGCAACATATGAGCCTATCTGCCTACTACACACACAGGCGTGGGAGTGTGTATTTGCTCGCATGTGTGTGGCGCAGTGCCGTGAGTGCCTGGAGGTGGTGTGCGTGCAGGGTGAAGGAGCGAGCTGTGAGGCTGCCCCAAGCTTGGGTTGAAAAGCCACGGCAGAAGGTCATTAGATTCCCCTTTCACATTAGCATCTGCTGAATGGGATTAGCCGCCCAGAGGAGTGAAAAGCCCGACATCCCACAGACTCGGCCAACAAATGGAGTGGCCATTAACAGCACCACCCACCACCCACCATCCCCCAACCACCCCCAACACCTCCACTCCCCTCTTCCATCCTCACCTACCTTTTGCACACTTTCTCTCTCTTTCTCTCCCTCTCCTCTCACTGCTCTTTTCGTTCCCCTCTTCCTCCTCTCTCTACATATTTCCACTTTGCTGCTCTGCAGATTCTAACGGGCCATGGCAACAGAGTGACGTGTTTTTGATGGGGGGCCTGGACTTGTGCTTACAAGGGAATGGTTTGAAGCAGAAACAACCTGTCAAGAAACAAAGCCGGGGGTTCTATAAATACTTCATACGCTGTGCCAAAATGACTGGCACAACAACAGATATTTTCAGATATTTTTCATGTTTCAAGCCCATGGGGTTTTCACAAGGTCATACTTTAACCACTGCACATCCGTAAATTATAGGGCATAGCGTAGCAACAGCATAGCATATGAGCTAACACCCAACCTCTACCAGGGAGGGTTTCTTTGCCTCTACAGGGATGGAAATGGCCCTAAGCTCTGAGGAAAAATGGGAGGCATCTGGCAAAAACAAGCATTATGTATTACAGTGTGTGTGTGTGTGTGTGTGTGTGTGTGTATGTACGTGTGTGTGTGTGTGTCTGTATCGGTATCTGTATATATGTGTGTGAGCGTAAAGCTCAGTTTCCATCGATTCCATGAGTGAAACACAATAGCAGCACAATGACAAAACATTTCTGGGCAGTCGGTAAACATAAGAATGCAGAGGCAGATTGTTTTATTTTATAGCTGCATATTCTATTGATTATATACAGTATACCATTCAAAAAGCAGCAAAGATGAGTCGTTTTCAGATACCTGCAAGTTCAGACGTTTAACACGTGAATGTTGTATTCTTGTTATTGTGAATATAAGGGGGTCCATAGACTCCATGTGATTTGTGTTAAGGTTCGTTTTTTTTTTTTTTCCATTTTCAGATGACCTCAATTACCTGTTTTTCAGTTTCTTTGTGACTCTGTAAGAATTACACCTCCACAGTGACCTCTGCTGGTAGTAGTGGCATGATTTGCATCTTAAGTGACATTTTGCATGTGTGGCTTACAAGACTATATGCAGTGTATTTTAAAATAGCGCTGCAATAAAAGTGAAACTTGAGTATCATATAGGCATTTACTTTATAAAAATATATAACAGAGCTGGCCCACCTAGGTTGGTGATCTGTGCCATTTCTTAAACTGCACACAGCCCTGAGGAGGTTCTGCTGCACTTAGGCAACTAGAAGCCTGAAAATTAATGCTCAAGTATATTTGCATGTGAAGTAGAAGTAAGAGTTGTTTGTTGTCTGTGAGTAATTACAGTAAGTTTTGACCAATAAACATCATGACACATACTAATGAATCTCAGTGTTTCCCAGCTGGATTACAGATGTCCTGGACATCTTCACACAAGTAAATCTGAAAATGATTATAGCAGCAACGTGCTTCAAAATTACACAGCTGCCGAACACAGTTCATGTAATTTCCCAAACCATATTCAGTTTATTGTACATTAGTTACATTAAATAAACGTATTTACAAAAAAATAATGCAAACAGTTAAGACACAATCTGGCTTACAACTCTACAATTAGGTGCACACACTGACTATCCTAAAAAAAACCCACCACACCTCAAAGTGTGATGTCAGTAGGAGGAGTGGAAGAGCTTGCTTCTTTGCCACCCGGGATCATCGCTCTGCTCGACTCCATTCTGCTGGAGGGTCTCTGGGTCCCTTGGGCTTCTTAATTCTGGAGTTGAAACCTGTGCAAGAGAAAGGAGCACAAATGCCGCCGTTGCTTATCAGTGCACAACCTGTGGCTAACACAGGGGAGGCTCTGAACAATGGCTTCTCCAACTCGTCTACAAGACCACAATGCTAACAAATCAGTGGTCAGGTATTAGACTAGCATGCCCTGAGACCTAACGCTGTGCATATCATGCATCATGCATCCGTCAAGCAGTGAAGCCATGCTGGAAAAAAAAAGTCTAACAGAATGACTCTATGTAAATGCAATCAACGTCATGGTGCCCTCATTTGTGCATTGCCCAAAGCAGCTGCCTGCCTGTTCCAAGTGTACCAGGAAACCTTTACAAGTCAGAATCTCTGGCCATGGTGACAAGCTGGCATCAATTGCCCCCAGGAACACTTGGCAATCAGTGCACAATCATTTTCCTAGCATGGAGCAATGAGCTGATTATGGTGATGATTGCAAACTATTAGACACATTCAGACCAGCTCCACAGGTGTGAGGGAGAAAGCCATGTGCCCAGGTAAACCAGTGGCGTAATCTCGAACCACACATCTGGGCACAGTTCTTATAGATGGTACCAGACTGCTACTTTGCACTGACTGATGATAGAACCAAAGGTCTTTCAAAAGATTTCTTACTTAGTCACAATGCAGCTTTGTCAATGCAGAAAAACATATGGTAGTGGTGTAATGATAGACTTATTGGCTGGGACAATAATAGGGCAGTTATGTAGGTCCAATGTTTGCAATCTGTAATTCACATTGTTTATGAACAAACACGTACAGTAATGATATATTCTGCTCCCTGGAAATATGCTGTTGCATGACTAATAAGTCATTTTATTACACTTATTTATTTTTTATTCTGTTTATGTGCTTGATTTTTTTGTGAATGTCCAGTATGCCTAAAAGGTACGGCAACAAGATACCTCTGGTAAGTAATAATAAAATGGACCTCATACATCACCAGAGATAAAGGAAGCATGTTTGATTACATGTCTGACTGACAACAATAGTACAGCCAGAAATGTCTTATTTTTAAAACTTAATTTATAGCACATAAATTTGATTTATGTAAAACATATTATGCTTATGATTATTTGACTGCAGCAACCACTTTGGCCACAAGTCTTAAATACAGGGGGACACAGCACCTACCCATGCCTCCAGGACTACAGAAGCTGTCTGCTGTCCTGCTGATGTCTTTGAGGGGGCACGACACATACTCATAATCATCATCTTGTGATGAGATGCTGTTCACTGTGAGGTGAGAGAGATGACATGTTGAGAGAGGGGGACAGACAGGGCGAAAGCAAAAAGCAAGATACACTATCAGCAAAGATCCTGTTCCCTTTCACACTATTTATCTCCTTTGAAGATTGAGAAGTCTCCAAGACAAACACATCATGCCACAAACAATAATTACTCCTCACCAAAACATACTGCGGCGAGGAGAGGATACAAGGAAGCAGAAATCTCAAAAAATGACATTTTTAAAGAACTACTTACACTTTCCTTGGGCGCCAGGCGACATCATCTGTGCAACATATGAAAGCATAAATTACATGCAAAGAAACACTAAAAATGGAGCAAGAAATGAAAAGGACTGAAGAGTCCACGAACCCAGATGCTGCGCAGCTTGCAAAGCGATGGTCTTAAATAAGTAGACACGCCCAGTTCGAGGCCAACTATAAACACCATTCGCCAACACCCTATTCATGCATAATATGCCATTTCATCTTCATCATGGAACCATTCACTTGACTGAATGTGTCACCTCACACAGGCGAGCAGCACATCTGATCTGCAGCAGCAGCAAGCTGTTCTCTATTTGCTTGCTGTGGATGTGACAGGTGTCTGGGCTGAGACCGTGTCAGTTCCCCAAATTCATCCCACAGATCACCATGCACACACAACGCCTAGTCTGCAGGCATAAGCGTTACACCAGTCTGAGGAGAAAATGAGGGTATTACCTGTGTGTCTCTGGAGGGTAGTCCACAGTTTCCTAGAGAGGTAAAAATAAACAAATCCAATAGTAAACAAACGAGTCTGTTGATGACCAGAAATAGCAAGCAAGAAAAGACACCAATGCAGGACTATGGAGGATTGTCAGTACAGGGATGGCATGCTACTGAAGATAAAAAGAGGGGCAAAGCCTCCATTAAATGCAAACGACAGCAGTAGACTCACTGTTATAGACAGAATAGACTCCAGCCACAGTAAATAGAATAGCCTGTGCAACTGTGTTTTTCTAGGTCATCATTAGGACTTAATTATGCTTGTTATGGATTTATTTTTGGACAGAAATGAGGAAAATATTGAGCACATGCTGTGCCATTTACCAGTGTGACTGCAGAGCTTTATGCAGACATATAGTCTGGGACATCATCCAAACATTTAAAATAACCGGATTTGCAATTAGATTTAGGCAACCACAGAAGTAGAAACCCGGAATCAGGCAATGTATTTATGTGCATGTTTAGTCGTTGGCCTCACAATTTAGAGGGCCTCTGCTTCATCCTTTAATGTGATCACTTGTGAGAGGGAGTTTTATCAGTGCTAGGTGCAGCTCAGAGGTG
Organism: Coilia nasus; assembly: GCA_027475355.1. Taxonomy (NCBI): domain Eukaryota; kingdom Metazoa; phylum Chordata; class Actinopteri; order Clupeiformes; family Engraulidae; genus Coilia; species Coilia nasus. The sequence goes on from CM050206.1 coordinate 28,277,994, forward strand.
ACTAGCCTTCATGGAAAGCCCTGAGGGGAGTTCCAACACAGACCCAGCACAGGATTACCATCGGTGTCTACGCAAGAGCGATTACCGACCGCTGAAACACACTGACAAAAATAACAAGAGCAATGTTGTCGATGAAGGAAGCCACAAGAGATCTTGGGCAGAACGATTTCCTGTGACTTCCTCCTCTGCTATTGCACACTTGCTCCATTCACTACAGTTTTGATATCAAAGGCTTACTCGTGATGATGTCCACTGGGGGAAGAGGACAAATGTAAAGCCTCCACCTCCTTCCCCAGAGGTAAATATCACCTCACTGAATTGCTTTGACTTTGTCTTTCACAGAAAAACAACATGTTATATTGGGCTGATTTGTATCTTTGTCTCCTAAGGAAGGTTTTGGAAAAAAGTATTCAGAATTCAGTGAGATCTGTCCTTTGTCTCATACTTTTACATTCCTAAGAAACATTGTCCAGTGATGCCTGATGAAAGTCTCATCTAAGTCCATGTTAAGAGCTTAAAATGGTCTTACAATGTTCTTTTTCTTTTAAGGCAACACTAAGTAGTTTTCGTCTTCGGTCACCCTACAGGTTGGATGCGGAATTGTCTCTCATTCCAACTACAGAGAGACGGCCTGCTGCTCCAAACTTACTTTGTGTGGTTATAGCCAATGGAGGGTGGCAAATTCAGAATTTTTTTTCACCCAGTTACAAGTTGATGAACCACTAAAACAATTTTGGAAACATTATTATGGTTGAAAGGTTAGACTACTTAGTGTTGCTTTAAAGGGATTTTAGGAGAGACAGATCAGAAGTCAACGAGATCCTACGCATTTCTCAGAGCCAAAAAACAAGACTCTGGATCCCCCTCTCACCTGGCAGCATCTCGTAGTCCCCGTGGTCGTTGGCCAGCGCTGCCAGACCTTCCCCCAGCCGCTGCTTGCGCGCGCCTGCCGTGTCGTAGATGGGCACCGGGTGGGTAGGCTGGGAGCTGGCACCATGCCGGCCTTTGGGCTTGACAGTGCTGTAGAGGTCGGAGGTCGCAGGGGCCACGAGCGCAGCGGGAGGAGCCGGGGCTGAGGACAGGGATGGGGCCGCGCTCAGTGGCCTGCCCTTCGGCCCTCCAAATTCAGTGTTGTCATAGTGGTGTAGTGTGGAGGCCGGAGGTTGCTTGGTCTTGTTTACAACAGCGTAGGTGTCATTCATCTTCCGTGGTGTGGGCTGGGGAGGTCTGGGTTTAGGCAAAAATAAAACAGAGAGAAGTATTTAGTTCCACGTGTTAAATGTAATTGTGAAACCATGCATATAAATAAATGTATTTTTCTATGTGAGGAACTGTGGGTTGATTTCAACAAGGACTGTTTCAGCCCACATATCTAGGTTCTAAAACATGTTTTCACTGACTCTTGAGTAAGGCTGCTCGATTATGGAAAAAATTAGAATCACGATTATTTGGGCCAAAACTGAAATACCTTTCTTCGTAAACATCTCCTTTGATGTCTAATGTACAAACAGTAGACATGTCTAATGTATACATCTAATGTACAGTACAAACAGTAGAAAATAATTAGGACAAAAACATTGTTTCCCTTGATTTTATGTGTTGCGAGATCGTTTGGCCCTGAAATCGTTATCTCGATTAGAATTCGATTAATTGAGCAGCCCTACTCTTGAGCATGAGAAAGTATTTGGAAATACATACACAAATAATGGTAGGGTAAGTTGATCACGCAAAAGCATAAAAAGCTCCAATGGTTTTGCTCTAATCCTCACCAATACCCGTACTTTTACAACATTAAAAAAAAACTTGGGCTGTCACAGCTCAACATTTACGCACATCAAAAGCGAGGACTTTTTAGACTTTATGAAGAATACCAATTACTGGCTAAAGAGTGTAATATTAAGATTAAGATCAATATTTTCTTTGCTGCCACAGACCTGCCTTTCTACACATGTGGTGTCTTATATACCTTTTTTTTTTTTACAATTCCTCCTTCTGTTTTGTAATGTCAGGAGCAGATGCTTCCTGAAGCTTCAGAAATTTAAATCCTTTCAACAGCTGTCACATACAAACCATCTCCGGTAAACTACCTTTCTTTCTTACTTCGCTTACAATCATATTTTCACTTACAACCTCCCAGCTTCACTGAAATCTACTGCCAACCTAATACAACAAAAGTAGCTGTAATTCTTATACAGTAATGTGGACCATATTTCTCTATTTCAACTAAGTATTTACATATTTTTTATCCTTCTGTGATCCTTTTCTCAAATGCAGATACAAATCAACTACTCTTTCTTAGAAGAGCTGAACAAATACAACAATGAACAAATTCAAAGGCCCTCAAAAAAAGATAAAAATCAAACATCTGTGGATTTGTCACTATGAAAAATATTTTCTCTGCACAAAGAGGACAAGACGGATTATTGTCAGTTTGGTGAGCAATAGTTTGCACAGCAGGGCAAACAAAGTGACAATATGAAATGGATAACACAGCTAACACATTCAGCTGTTAAAAACAGGAAGCCCAGATTTTCCCCAACATGTTTTTGGTTAACAACTTGAGCTGCTTGCACTCACCCTTAGTTCCTGAACTGTTCTCTCCTTCGAACCCGGCAATGAGTCAGTCCAAAACTGCTATCCTGCTATGTTCCCACCCCCCGTAGTGTAGTGGTGACCACTTACTACTGTACCAACAAAACACTGGTGTGTCATGTCTGTGACAATGTGACATATCTGGCAATACTCACCTCTTGGTGATCTCTCTGCCACAGGACAGTGATGTTCTGAGCGCTGGCTTCACCGAAAAGTCAGAGTTGTAGTACAGGGAGGCGCGATGCTAGAAAAAAGGGCAGAGATGAACAGGAGAGATGAATAGGAGAGTTGTAGGCCGGAAGGCGGGTATGCTCACACCACCTCTGCCAGTGGTGCCGCCAGCAAGACGAGCAGTCACTCGCGCTCGCTCTGTGCACACACAAGTTATTTGCATAGAGGAAGCCAGTGCACTGGATATTTCCTGCTTTTTTTTATCACCTTTCAAGCGTACTGTGGGCCGTTTGGCATTTAAAGGGAAGTTAGACCAGCAATGTGAAAAAACCCTTGTGTCTGGCAACCTTATGCTTCAAACAGTGTATTTACAGAGCTTCACTCTGTGTGACAAGACTTGCAGATAATGCCATCAGTACTGTGTAAAAAGCCCCCGTTATTCTTCATGAAACCACAGCATTAGCTTGTTAAGCTTGAGCATGTATGTTTTACAGATATAACAATATGGGGCATATCATCTCTGTAAATCCTTAAAAGGTTTCCATATTGTTTTATCTGCAGAATTGATTACTGCAGTGTGCAATTGAAACTACACCGTATTACACAGAGTAACACATTTCATTTAACATCATATTCATATTTTATTTGATTTAACATTTACTTAACGTTTTGATGGAGACAGTGAATAATAACATCATCTTCACACTCTACATGAAGATTTAAATACAGAGAATGATAATGGATTCTCTCCATATTTATGCCCAGGTTTATGCAAATTGCAAGAACAATGCTCGCCACATACTATTAAACTTCACAAAGTCTGCCATCTAGAGTTTCACAACTGTTATTACAACTGCATCGTGATTCAGCTCATGACATATGATACCCAGTGGAGAAACAACACTTAGACAAATGACAAACGCTCTCAGGGCTGTGTAAATTACATGAACACACAAACACCTCTGGCACTAAACACCACTAAGAAATGAGAAAGCCAGAAAATATATTTGTTATGCAGTCATCAAAAGGCCTGAGCCACAATGCAAAGCAACCGAGGCAACAGGCAAACAAAGCTAATGTCTTTTTCATACCTCATTGATATTTTCATAATTGGCCGTGGAGCCACGCATGGCCTGCTCAAACATCTTCACCACAGTCCGAAAGAGAAACTCATACTGCTCCTGTGAAGACATGAGAACCAAGACCAGCGTTTCTCTGAATTAGTCAAATGCAAGATGCCTCACTATACAGTGGTATGAAACTGCAACAACATGTGTTGTTCATGTGCTTAATGTTCCAATACCTTTGTCTGTACAGCTGAAGGCCTTTGACCTCGAATGTCCAAAACAATTTTCATCAGGCTAAAATCTTCCTTGATTAGCTTAAGGACAATGAGCAAATAACATCATGAAACGTGCAGAAATGAACACTGTTTAAAATTATTTACAGCATTTTTCTTTATTATTTGTTCTTTATGCTTGAACGTAACAGTTAAGTACCTTTTTTTGAAAAAGGTCATGAACGTAGTCCAAGGCACACAGCACCCCTGTTCTCCCACAGCCAGCACTGTAAAAAAAACAGCTTCAGTAATCACTCATTATTTACTCACAGGCTAAAAATGGACACCGAATAGACACCACCACTACCTTTTCAACCCTATTTAAATCTTAAAATTCACTTTGTAATCAAAGATAACAGTAATATTTTCATGATATTTTATATTATGTCACATTTACATTATTTTGATGTATGTACGTCATGTGTATGACATATTTTTGCTTAAGTGTACCAGAATTTCCTAAAGGATAATAAAAGAATTTATCTTTGTTATATATCTGCCACTGGTTGACAGTGGTACTGACAGCCATGTTGCGTGTTGGTCTCATGGCACATTCTAGAAACAGGCGAAAAACAAAACTGGGCAAGTGCCTGTGAACCGACTGGTGGCTGCGGCCTCCATCAGGTCCTGAATATTGAACATGTCTCACATCATTTAAATCGAATCATTAACATGCGTGGAAGTGCTCGGCTCGAAGATGATCGACACAGAATGGCACGCACTGTTGAATTTTAATGGGCATATGGGCACCTTGCTGAGAGAACATGCTATTTTGCGCAGGCAGAGAACAGGGCTCTGGGCCACAGGAACACAACATGTGACACTGACAACGGACGCTCAGGCGGCGAGGGGAGACGGAGGCCAGCACTGAGGACGGTCAGAGGGGGTTTACAGCTCAGAGGGGTTCATGAAGGTGCTGGGAGGGTGACTGGGGGTTGTTTGGTGGTGTTAAGGGATGACACATTTCTCTGGTTTTAGGGAATCAAGACAGTAAGATCAAGACAGTCAGTCGTAGTGGTTCGAGAAACAGAAATGACAATCAGTTCTAGTTAAACAGAGAGGGGGGAAGAGAGAAGGTGAGTGAGAGATAAAGAGAGAGAGTGAGAGAGAGGCAGAGACAGAGAGAAAGAATCAGAGACAAAAAGAGAGAGAAAGTGAGAGAGAGCGCGAGAGAGAGAGAGAGAGAGAGAGAGAGAGAGAGAGAGAGAAAGAGAGGCAGAGACAGAGAGAAAGAAACAGAGAGACAAAGAGAGAGAAAGCGAGAGAGAGAAAGAGAGAGAGAGAGGCAGAGGCAGAGAAAAAAGAGAAAGAAACAGAGAGAGACAGAAACAGAGACAGAAGGAGAGAGAGAGAGAGATCGAGAAAGACAGAGGGAGGGAGAGAGAGAGAAAGAGAGAGAGAGAGAGGCAAAGACAGAGAAAAAGAGAAAGAAACAGAGAGACAAAAACAGAGACAGAAGGAGAGAGAGAGAGAAAGAGAAAGACAGAGGGAGAGAGAGAGGGAGAGAGAGAGAAAGAAAGAGAAAAACAGAGGGAGAGAGAGAGAGGGAGAGAGAGGAACCAAAACCTGCAGTGCACAAGTATAGGGCCGTTGTGTTTCCCCTGAGCAGCCCTTGCTAGCTCCAGCATGTGCAGAATGCCATCAGACGCGCAAGGGATGCCGTGATCCGGCCATGTGGTGTACTGGAAATGCTGGATGGTGTGTGTGTCCTGTGTAAGTAAGTAAGTAAGTAAATAAATAAATAAATACACTATTTCTTACAGAGACTTACACATTCTTCTTTTGTACAGTCATTGGTATCATATACATACATAGACAATTACACGTTATGAGCAAATGAAATACTATTTTAAAATGTTATACTTTTTTTTTCTTCAGCCAAAAATAACAACTGCTCAAGTTTTATGCAGTCATTCACATCATACAAATACTGTGCCATTCTTTTGGTGTTATGGATACAACAAGGATCCAAGGATATTTATTTGTCACATGCATAGACATACTGGGTAGCAGGACATGCAGTGAAACTGTTGAGTCTAACTGTGAGTCTAAACTGTGCATGGGGATGACTACCACATGAAGGGCAGAGGTAGAATAGGTGATGGGATAAAGTGCATAACATGCAGGTAGGCTTGGGAGGGAGGACTGGCTGTGGTTGCAGATGATGGGCTGTGTGTGGGGCGGGGGTAGGCGCAGCGTGAGCAGCTGACAGTGCTGAGGTGGGGTTGGACAAACGTGTGTGGAGAGGGGCTGAGGACAGCAGGAGGCGGATGTAATAAAAAGTAAAAATCCAAAATACCAACATTAAACAAATAATGTATACCTACATTTAAATATATGAAATGTATATATTTTACAGTATGGTTGCCAGCACATTTGAACCAATGAACAGCGAAACCACTTCTATCTTCTGTACTTCATAACCATTTAATAGTGCTTCAGTTCATTCCCATTCCCACTGTGATTTCAGTAAACAGAATTGGTCCCCAGTAGACATGCACATAGGGTATTTAAAGCAGCGCATTTGACACTTACTTGGTGATATTTCACCACTAATGTCCTTACAACAACTTCCTTATCTGGCGCAGATTCTTCCAACTGTCAAACAAGTGAGACACAATGAGGATTGCAGTACTTCCTCCTGCAGAGCAACTTTCAGTTTTAACACTAATGCTGCTGACAATGGACAAACTCATGTGAAAGTCTTTGTATGTACATGAGGGTATTTTTGGGCCTACATAATTTAACATAACATGAAAACACATCTGTCACGCCACAGAAGCCATTGGGATCATTGTGATATGGTTTTATATTTTTTAGACTTAGAATGGAAACTGTGACACACATAGACTAACATTGGTAGCTGTGACATTTTATAGACTTGCATTAATAACTTTTAAAAATCTTTAAGATATGGAGATATACATTCATAGACTTACACTGGCAGCTGTGTAATACATAGAATTACTGTGATAACTGTGAAGGACCATCATGAAGAGGATGTATTCTTAGACTTACATTGGTAACTGTGAAATCCCCAAATACCGCTGTCACAGATTCTGAAGTCCAGTAGTTCTCACATTTTCTCTATTCACACATTTAATGCCATTTTAGTAACAAAATGGAAAACAGATGTGTATATACAATCTGATATGGAACAAACAACGTCACAGGAGACAAATCATGACAGCAAACTTACCTTTCCCATTTCTACTTCTCTACATGCCATAATTATGACCTGAAAAGAAGCACAGCAGGAGACATATAAAACTCAGAATTAAGTTGTGACCCAGTGAGTGCAATTACTGTATAACCACAATGACAGACACGGATGGGCTTTCTTAATTGACTAAGATTGGCGCTTTAGAGCACCATTATGCAATAAGCTGCTACACAGAAACAATAGCCATTATAGTTCTTTCTGGACAGCTGAGAATGAGCGTATTGCAATTACACAACAACTTTACAGCACTGTCCATGCGACAGATCTAACACAAGACTAATTTTGTTAGGAGAGCTATTTAGACCAAGTGACTATTTAGAGACCATGTTCTAGAGCTATTTAGACCACCCTGTCTCTGATATTGCCACACCTTCACGTCGTACTGCCAGATCATTCTCCAGAAGTCCCCCACAGTGTGGGCCAGGGGTCCCTGGGTGGCGATGTAGCTCTTCTCTGGAACAGCGCCCTGCAGGAGGAGGCATAAACATACAGCCCCATATTTCCACACATCTGTTTTTGCCATTTTTTGCACCTTTGTCATATATTATTACTTATATATTTACTTTATTTATATATTACTTTACATTGCATTGCAAATTTTAGCAATTATATCTGTCATTGTTTTTTTGTACTGCATGTGTCATTGATAAAGGCACCTGCCCAGCAAGAATGAACATAAACATAAACACCCCATGCAGGACAGCTCATTGCTCAGAGATGAATACAAGGGCTACAGCCTGGCTGCTTTGGTGAGGAACTCTGATGATAAAATGCAGAGCTGGAATCATGGCTACAAAAGCACATGACAATGCAGATGTGAAATCAGACATGCAAGGCGTAAATTTATTCCCTCAGATAAATAAACCACACCTGTCTGTAAACATTACTATTGGCTTATCTATTCAGACATTTATAGTTTGAATGCAACAACAGTTGCATAACTAATAATTATTATGAATCGTAATTAATTAACTTTTAATTTCACATGAAGTGCTTCAATGAAGTATAAAGTTGATATTTAATACATGTATATTGAAACAGTACAGATTAGTAGGACTTTAAAACGTCAACATTGCTCACAATAACAACAAATCTCTTACCACATTTACAGAGAAAGGAAGTGGAATGTGTGGTAGGTGAAACTAACCCCAATAAAACTGGCATTGATGTAGTCAGACTCATTCTCATTTGTAAACAGAGAAAGAGGAACACGGGTCTGGTCATCTGCAAAGACAGTAAGAGAGATATACCATTAAATCAAAAAGCACATAAACTCAGTGGCTGTTTAATAATATTGCTCTGGGATAATTTATACCATCCCACATCAGTAATTATATCGCACTACTTTTTGTGTGATTTGATGGTCTCATATTTTTTCTGTTGCTGGGAAATACAAAACCTTGGATGACAGCTTAGGGCTTCCAATTAGTTTATATGCCATTTGCAATGTAAATCTTCAACTGCTACAATCTGCTTTGGATTATGCAAAATGACAAAATACAACCAAAATATAATGTACAGTGTCACAGTACACTGGTGGTAAAATTAGAAATACAATTCTGCAGTGAAAGAATGATGATAATTAATTCCTGTGTGTGTCACTAGAGTTTAAAATGGTCTCTCACAGGGCAATATGTCCTTGTAGCGATTCTTCTTCGTATTTTCTTGCAGCCGTCCAACCTCTGTAGTCAGGCCCAATTCCTGCTGCCTCTTTATGGACTGTTGACGCACGCTCTGCAAATATGATTAAACAGAATCAATGAACTACGAACGGTTACACATTCATACGCGCACAGACACGCAATCCCTACCATATGAAGACGTGGGACATTCAGTTTTTGGGATGTGCGCTGTATAACACTACTAAATGATGGCACACGCAGCAACAGCATGACGTTTCTGATATCGTCACCCTTTATGTGAGTCACCATTCATAAAGCATTAGCCATCATTTATGACTGAACAGTGGCCTATCTGGTCATCCACTAGAGGGCAGTACTGTCTCAGTGCTCCAGTTAAATAAACTCAAGTGATTGCCCACAGAGCTCACCGTCCCACAAAGACATCCTTGCTCCAGCCACAGCTGGAAGGAACTCTCAGAGGATAGAAGAGTCTTCCTGAGCTTTAATTTAACACTAGGCTGGACACATGTGTTTGCAAATGGCGACAACTCTTCCACAGCAAGTACACCTGCACTGCACCTAGGCCATCTATGTTTCGTTTCTGCGTTGCACTTAACAAAGTTCATCTAGTTGTTTAACCTATATTTTTTACATTACGTTGAGCTGATGCTCTTATCCAGAGTGACTTACAGTTATTTAGGTGCAGGGATATATGCATATATTTCTTTTCACCCTTAGTTTTGCAAATACAAATACATACATGCAAATTATGCAAAGCCTTCATACTCTGTATGTACAACTCATTTCACAGATCATCTGTGTGGACATTAATAAGAAAAGATTCAATGAACATTTAAAAGTATTAACACACACTACATAATATAATTGCACACATTTACACATCATGGGACCTAGTATTCATATTTTAATTTTGCTCTTTGTAACCCTACTACACGACTGGTTGTGGGTCTTGGTGTCTTGTTTAAGAAGTATTAATTGATCACCTCTGTGGAGTAAGAGTTAACTAATTATGATAGCAGAAATGACATTTGGTTTGGTGTCCTAGAATACCCCAATGGGGACTACTGTGGATGAGAGTTCAAGAGTAGTTTCCTGGAAAAAAAAAAACAGAGACTCCGAGGAACTCCTCTATCAAGGACGTTGTCTTTGCTAGAGGTCATTTGTTTGGCATGTTATGTAGAACTATAAGAGTCGTAATGGATGTGAATGGAAACTTTCAGTGCAAACCACAAAAATGTATTATGTAAATGTACAGTGAAGTAAGCCATGTTCAACTTGCTGACAAATTCCCCAGTAATTTTCCATGCTTTCCGCAGCAACAGTTTCAGACCATCAGGCAGCTACACTGCGCGCCACAACAGACAGTTGGCCTTTTTCGCTTATCACTTCACAGCATTACCACTTGTCACATGCCCCAGTGGCACACCTATAAGTGTTGATTCTGTCAGCAGTAAAGCTGGTAGCTTTACCTACAGAGTCCTTTTGGTAGTTCAGATGTTTTATCACTATAGCTAATGAACCTGTGAGGAATGTTATTTCCTGCTTTTTGCCTGTTAATGTATAACCACAAACAGAGTGCATAGCTTAAATACTGACTTGATACACAAAACAACATAATATAATATTATGCATTTTTTTGTTTTCTTAAGACAAATATCCATTATCAAGCACATTAGCAAGCAGGGAATATGAGTCCAGCTGACTTTAGCAAAACAGCTCCAATGTGGAAAAAAAATCTCACCAGAGCACGACATTCTGTCACTGAATGTTAACGCCACTACGTCAGTAACAAGAATACTGGAGCCTGAATGAGGAACAGCGCAGCCGGTCAGATGCAGCTACATACATAATTTTTATATGTTGAGATTGAAGTTTAGTTTAGAGAGTTTACTTCTGTAGTGCTGGTTAGAGGGAAAAAGACAAAGGCTTTTCTGAAGATGGACCATCAGAACCAACCACAATGGGTCTCAGGTCAGGTCAGGCTCTAAAGCAAGAACTGAATAAAATCCCTGCGCCTTTCAAGGCCTTTGGGTAGACTGTAAAACTAAACACTCACGCCTGCAGCATGAAACATCAAGTAAAAGATACAGGGTACGTTGCTAAAATTGTAATATTTGTCTTAGTGGCTTAGGCTTTGCAAACTAACCAACTTAAAACCATTAAAATCACATAGTTCACGAAATTAAGTTGATGTAAGTGATTAAATTGGACTACAGCATGATGAAAGGTGATAAAACAAGACATGTTAAAAACCTTACGTTGTACTCGGCCGCAAGACTGTCCGCACTTGTCCGTGAGCTTGCTTCATGAATAAATTTCAGCAGGTGTTTTTCCATTTTTGTGAGTAATAGCACAGACAGTGTGCACAGATCTACCTTACCTCACCCCTAGCACGAGCTCACATCTAATTTAAAAGCGCGAGCTGTATGTCCACATTTAGAGATGAAAACGTCAACCGCCTGTAGCCGAAGCATGATACTGTAGTTGTTGCGCTCTGAACTTCACTGTTAGTGGAGGGCAGTTTGACCGTTTTAGCCTCACTGTTTCCGTCTACGGGAGCAGGAAGTTTTTTAGTTTCCCATACCTACGTACGCCTACCTTCGCCCTCTTACCTTGATTCGGCTTCCCCTGCATTCTCTGTAGTAAAAAGTAAAAAACGTATCGCCAGTGTCGATTGTTTGATCTAGTGCTGGCCTATTGCCATGCTTCAGCGTTTGAGCTGGCGTTAATTAACAAACTACTCTTAAAACAGTATGGTATATAGGCTTGCAATATGTAAAAACATGACACTGTGGTTAGTGCCACATACCCAAACATGTGAGAAAAATAACCTTTTTCATGTCATTACAAAATAGAATATTGTTTTTGCAATATTTCATCTTTCATTTCATTTTTCATAATAATTTAGGACTTGATCAACATATTGATCACCATATTGTTTTCCCTCTACGTAGTCCTGCTCTTGATGAATCTAGCATCAAGTACAGCATTTCCTATTTAAGGTATTTCATAGGGTAATAGGGTAGGGTAATTCTAACCCATTTCACCATGTGCTTGAGAGAGTTTACACCATCTTACATTTTGTGCACAGAGGTATGAGCAGACCTTTTTGTATAGGCTATTTACACATCTGCCAATCTTCATTTGTCAGTGTTTGTCCAGCCTGATTTAGCTTGTTCAGATTACTGAATTAGTACCTAATACATTCCTTTTCATTCCACCTGATTAATCAAATGCATCAGTTTAACATTGAAAACAGACAAACATTTTGTCTGCTGTATTGGACAGCATGTGGTTAAAACCGCACATGATGTCTTGCTATCAATAGTCAAGTCAAGTCAGGTAGTTTTTTTTTTTTTTTTTTTTCCAGCCATATACACAGTACATAGTGAGGCGAGATGGTCACAAAAATGGTCACACTCAGCGATGCTAAAATGCAGTTTGAATGTTTCACATGCTGCTAAACCTCACTGCCTATCGGTAATTTCTTTTGGTTTTGCTAGTAGCACTACCCAGTCAGTCAGTTACATACTGACTATAGTCAAAGATAGTATAACAAAAACAATTAAAACAGCTTGAAGACAGAAAATGATAGGGATTTCAAGGGGGGCTGAAGGACAGTAAGTTAGTTGTAAGTTTATACATATGAACAGATATTTCTAGCATTATTAGCATGGCTATTTGACCAGATGTTACTTAAGAATGTCTCTGATATCCCACCTTTAATAGTTGTTGCAAGTAATTTCATATTTGAAAAATAACCAGTGCTCTCATTTGATCATCATCATGTGTAGGCCTATTTGTTCTGCAAGTAAGTGAAGAATGTATGGGCAGCTGTGGCCTAGTGGTTAGGGAGTTGGTCTTGCAATCGAAAAGGTTGCCGGTTCAAATCCCGCTCTACCCATAGTTGAGATGCCCTTGAGCAAGGCATCTAACCCACACTGCTCCAGGGACTGTAACTGAAACCCTGTAAATATCTTTAAGTCGCCCTGGATAAGAGCATCAGCTAAGTGTAATGTAAAAGAATGAAACATTGTTTCGTGATACATTAAATGGTTGCTTGCTACAGCAGTTTATTAGTTAGTTTGAATACTGAATATTACAGGTTTGGAGGTACTGCTGCATCAAAAGCAGTACAATCAGCAATTTACTAAGATAAAAGCACTGTTGTCTGCACTGTTGTGTATGGTCCCCATCAGACTTCATGTCTTGTTTACATTGGGCCTACTGTAAATACTGTATTAAAGGTGCAGGCTTGCGAACCCATATCATACATTGTGAAATACATTTGGGAGACCATCAGCTGCAGCTCCAGTGTGTTGTAGATGATATGGAAGGTAGGTTCTGCATCTGTATGCAAAGCTCTCCTTTATATGTTGTAACTGAGGCTTCACATCAAGGAAGCACTGATAACTGAGTTGTAATCTGATTTGTAACCATGAAATAATATTTTATGTTTTTGTTTGTTAATTTTTTTTGTTTGTGTATTTTATATACAGTGTATATTTACTTTCTTCTTCAATACAAAAATAGCACCCGACTTTTATTAATGTGAATTTGCTCAAGTAAGTTTACACAGTTTTTCTGGTAAACTGCTGCATATCTGCAAAAGCGATTAGACATGTAGTGCCTTGACGATTCATGGTGGGTAAGGGAGCCTGCACAATGGATACACTTGTGTAAAATCTCCAGTCCAGTGTTCAACTGACCAACCATCTGATGACTTTTATTTTGAAGTCAGAGTCACCATTTGTTCACTCACAGTCACAATGGCCATGAACTCAGAGGGAGAAGCTGCAGTTCTAATTCCTCTTCTGCCAGTGCAGCCAGGAGACAGCAGGCTGCTGTAAATTACTACCTCTTCCCACTTCAGACTTAATCAGCACATGTGAGTAAAGTCTCTTTGTTTACACTGATTATGCCACAGGAACTGAACTGTTATTCAGGACTTAATGTAAAATCAATGTTTTGTCTCTGTAGGTGAAAAGAGTATCTTACAGCACAGCAAAATGACAGTGTCTAGGAAAATATTCAGACTGCAGAAAGGGACTCTCACTGTATACATTCTGCTTTGTAACCTTTAACCCAGAATTTGCTGCACTTGACCCAAATAAAGGTTGGGTTAATTCAAATGTTAGCTAGAACAAATGTGTACATAGGGTGGAGAAAAAAAGGAAAAATCTGAAAGTACTTCAAACTTTGAATACAAGGCCAAGTTTTAGCCACCTGCAAGTGAGTAATGCACTGATATCCACATGTCACTTTGGTGAATAAACTGACATCAACCTCGCCATGGTTTGTTCAAGGATGAAATATTCAAGCCATTGTGTTTTGTGAGTTGCAGATACCATTGGCAAGCTCTGTTGAATCCATTTCATGACGCTGCAAAGTAGGACAAGCGGTGACAAGCAGAGACGAGATGCAATGCCACTAAGAGGGGGACAGTGCTAACTAAATGTCCAAACGTCCTTGAAAGGTGCCATGGACTCTTCCACAGAGGCTGATGATTCATTGCAGGAGTGCAAAGAGAAGGTGTCATATAGAGTTGGTGAAATTGTGCAGGAGCAGGTTGAGGAGCAGTCGGGGCAGCAGGCCGACAGAGGTTTCCCCTCCCCCTCCCCCTTCTGCAATCATGAAGAGGAAGTGATGACAGATAGTTGGAGAGGACACAGGAAGCATGTGTTCGTCCTGAGTGAGGCAGGCAAGCCTATTTACTCTCGCTATGGCAACGAGGAAGCACTTTCAACTACAATGGGTGTCATGATGGCACTGGTTTCCTTTGTCCAGAGTGGGGATGACAACATCCGCTCCATCCACTCAGGTAACAACAAAGTAAGGTTTTGTTAGTAAAGCCTTATTTATGCTTTCATGGTTTTGCTGTAAAATGGGTGACTTGGGTGAGTGTGCAATAAAAATGTTAAAAAGATATCATATATTTGTCCGTATATTTCTTCTTGCAGATGACCACACCGTTGTTTTCATGCAGCAAGGACCTTTGGTGCTTGTCCTGGTGTCCAATAACAAGCAGTCTGAGCAGCAACTGCATAGTGAACTCCTGTACGTCCACTACCAGATAGTCAGCATGCTCACCCAGGCAAGCATCAACCGTATCTTTGAACAGAAGAAGAACTACGACCTGCGCCGCCTTCTGGCAGGTTCTGAGAGGATCCTGGATGGTCTACTTGATCTCATCGACAAAGACCCCAGCTTCCTGCTGTCTGCAGTGCAGTGTGTGCCCATGTCACCCTCCCTGAGAGACTCCATCAACCAGACCTTGCAGAGAGCCACCACCCCAAACCTGGTCTTCTCCATCCTTATTGTCAACAACCAGCTGATCACCATCGTTCAAGAGAGGATGGTTCTGGAGGATGCCAGGCTAAAGCCAACCGATCTGTTGCTTGTGCTCAACTTCATCATGTCCTCCTCAGCATTCCATGGTGGAGAGATCTGGACACCTATCTGCCTTCCTCTCTTCAACGCTGACTGTTACTTCTATGCCTACGTCGCCTTTCTGGACCCTCCTGATTGCACCGTTTGCCTTCTGCTCATTACCACTGACCGCAATGCGTTTTTTGCTGCAGCAGAGTGCAAGAGGAAGATTGAAGAAAGCTTCAGGGCTCAGAAGGTTCTAGATGTCATCGCAAGAGCTCAGCCCTACCATGCCAGTCATGTTGGTGTGTCAGACCTGAGGCATTTCATGTACATGCCCTTCAACATCCCAGACAAACACCACCAGCTCCCACAGTTCACCAGGTGTGTAGAGAGAGGTGCATTTTTACACCCCTATTAAAGTCTGTTCTGTGCTATGTAAATGGACTAAATGTAACTAAGGATGGTTATGCATTGCAAGCAACATCGCCAAATTCTGTTTGTATCACTGTGTGGCTTTCCAAGGAATAACAACTTTGCAATTCACCCTTTTTGGTCACCGAAACTCTTGCTTTTACTTGCCATTGCAGTGACTATAACAATCTTACTTGCCTTGCAAATCTCATAATTTGTATACACAGAAGAGTACAGTCTGTGTTTATTGCCCATAAAATTGCACTGCATGGCCATTAATGCAAAAATGCAAGTAAATAAGTAGACTGGCTGACTAGACTGAGGGTTCTTTGTGAGTTATTGTATGTAGGGCTGTGGTGCAATAGGAAACACATGATGCTAAGAGACAAGCCCAAGGTGAGAGAGCCTTAAGGCCTCTTTGTTCTTCCAGCAGTAACTGTGCCTGGGCATTTTGGCATCACCAAGGAAGACGCTGTAGCCTTTCGAGCTCACATGTTTTGCACCCAACGTCTCACATGACACAATTGATTGGCTGTTGGTCCCCACAAAAGCCACTGTTATTTCCTAGACATGCTATTTACAGAAAAGCCCTCAGTGTGTGCTTTTTCTTTCTCTTTCAGCTCGCTGATGGCAGAACCCTATGTGGGTCTGGAAAGGACAAGACTGCTTGATCTGTACCGAAACATGCACAGCCGGATACACAACACCACACCACCACTGAAAATCATCTACCATGTTTCACAGAAAGAAGTTTTATTGGCTTGGGTAGGAGCCTTTAATATTGTTTATTAACTAACATATAACTATATGGACGGAACTGAGCCTCATTTCAAAAAAAAAAAAAAAAAAAAAAAAAACTCAAGATAACCTAGAAACTAGGTTATGCTATGGTGGGCAGTATAGCAATCCATCTTTTAATAATAATAAATGTAATATTGGAAAGATAAAATAAAAATGTTTCATTTACCTTTTTTATTTTTAAACCTTTTTCTTGCAGACTACCGAGAAGTTTGAGCTTTATGCCTGCTTTTGCCCTTTGGTGACAAAGTCATCTGCTTTCAGCTTTGTCACCAAATTACTGCGTTGGATTAAAAAGGCAGAAGATCGACTTTTCATCCGTAGCCCTCCGAAGTATACCACCGTACCCAGCACAAGAACAAGCGCCAGTGACAGGCAGGGTGGCTCAAACAGACAGGAGACTCTTGATGGAGGCCTCTTTTCTCTTCTATAAACACCATCTGGTCCCAACACAGCATCAAAAGCTTTGAGCAGTATATAGCCTATGATTAATTCAGACAATCCACAGGACAGAAACCTGACCTTAACATCGAGTTTGTCATTAACTTTAAATGTGCAGTTTTTTCTGGAGGGGTATAGCCGTGGTATTAGTCTGCAATTATTTTAATTTCATTTTATTGATGACCATGTAAGAACAAAAATGTCATTGTGAAAATCTTTTTGTGGTTAAGCTATAGATTTGTATGATTTTATCTATTGTATTTAAAATAAATCATTAGGCTGCTGTAACGTTTCAAATTTAATTTCAGTGTTAAACATTGTCAGGCAGATGCTTTTGTAATTCATATTATATGGCCATTGACATGAAGCAGCTCTTACGTATTTTCTTCCTCGTTCATCCCATTTTTTTTACCCATTTTAATCATTCTTATGAATGACACTGCCATATGCGACTATGTGCGCAGACCTAGGAAACCAAAGCGACAGAGGAAAAAAACCCAGGCGGCTTTGTGTTTTGTTATGGTTTTGCTCAGTGTCAACAATTCTAAGCAATGTTGAAAGTCCTAACTCCATCTGCAGGACAGGTGCAAACACTACATTAGTCTGTGTTTGAAGATTGGATATAATGTCAGTGTTCACGGTGAAAACTTTAGTATGGTGCTGTCATGCAGTGGTGCCCCCCAAAGTTAGTTAAACAAACCGTTTGTACACAGAAAGATGCTTTTATACAGCTAGCAACACTAAACAAACGACAGTTGATCATTAGCTAATTTCCATCACTACCTCACCCCGGCTTCACCCCCACCGATAGGACCAATCGTAGTCTGTAGTCCTTCCCGAACTCCGTAAGTGAAGATGGCGCAGGCACTATCGGAAGAGGAGTTCCATCGAATGCAGGTAACCGAGCCTGTAGATAGACATCTTTAGGGGTTGTTCACACATGTGCATTAGCCATATGTTTAGGCGATTGTCAAAACCTCAGGTTGTGAGGCGACTCTTGAAAATTAGCAAGACGATACAGAGAGGCCAAAACGCCTTGGAATCTCGTACACAGTGCTGACTGAAGACGGAGGGAGGTGGCTTGACAAGCTTGTGATGATAGTGGCTAGCGTTGATAGTTATCGTTAACAGCAGATACAGGAGTAAGACCTCAGCAAACAACAGATATCTCGAATGGATTCCCATTCATGATTGTCACAAATCGGGGCATAGTTTTTAATGTATGTGACCCTTAAGACAGTAAATCCATACATTTACAGGCTACATGCTGACTTGCTAACATTCAAGCGGGTCCTTGGTTGCTCACTTCCCCCATTGAATCCTATGTATCTGACACGCTAGCTGGCTACATACTGTCTTGTAGTGCCTCAGGCAATGAGCTAGCTTGTGGCATTTGCACCCAAACAAAAATGGCCAGGGTGTCACGCTGAATCAGCGTTAGTATACATTTGCTTCATTGTCGAACCACCTCACCAAGTTGCACATTAGCATGGCAGAAAAAGAACTTTTAAGTGAACACGTCTGAGATTTAGCTAATGAAACAGCTAGCTGTCTGGTCAGCTATATATTGCCATGCTAGCCATCTAGCTGAGTAACCGACGCCACTTTGCTTTCTGTTTGTTGACATCCTTGGTTATTTGAAACACCTTCTAAATAGAACCGTCAGACATTGGCACATTTCATTTGTAGTCGTCGCTTATTGATGCTTTTGAATAAGCCTACCGACAGTACTGCTTAAACCGATAAGAAAATTGCTCGTCCTTTTCACCTGAAAGATGTACAAGGGCACGGTTTATATTAAAGTCGGATTCCCTTGAATCCAGTCAGTTCATTCACAAATGTTCTTGGTCTTTAGAAGGTTATTATATCTGTCTGAAGTTCTTTGTAAGAACTGAATTTGGTGTGATGGCCGTATTGTCCATCCTGTGAATCACCAGGATGAGGGAATGGATGTAAACAGGAATATGCACTCCGAAATCTGTCATAAAAATATTACATGCTGTCAAATTTGTATTCAGGCTCAGCTTCTAGAGCTAAGAACTCAGAACTACCAACTCTCTGATGACCTGCGAAAGAACACAGCTGGTAAGAAGTGACTATGCTTTATTATCAGGGCTACAATTAGTCACCCTCTTAGATAACAGTAAAAGCTCCTGGCTTTTAGGACTTGATTACACATTACATGCAGTAGATATTGTTTGCACAAGTAATACAAGCGGAATGAAGCATATGCTTTGGTGGCAATGTCCTTGCATGTCCTTTACCTGTATGTTCTTGATATCATGGCTGGTGAATTAAAACCGGTTGCTGTCAATGTTGGACATTGTACATACATAACCCTTTCTCTTTCCACCAAAATGCTTTGTATTTGCTGTTTGAAAACTGACATAAACAGACATTACCTAGTAGTAAAATATTGCATAATGAATAGTAGAACATTTTCTGTACCCCTGCCTCACTACCTACAATTATACTACTACTCATTATTGCAGAGCTCAATAATGTCAGACAGAAGACCTCAACCTTGGAGAAGGATTACATCAAAGCACAGAAAGTAGGAGATGTACTTCTTTATTGATTTGATGAACTGTACATATGTATGATTCATTCATAAACCCTCTTATTTATCTGATGTATGTTTTAAAGACAGAAACCACCAGCATCGATATAATCAGTGTTTGACTCTTAAGGTCAGGAGAACCACAGCAATTGGTTGTTTGAGTGCTTGTAGGACATGAGATATTGAATTATGTTTATTTTAATCTATTTTGTGTGCTGTGTAGACTAGGTCAAGAGTGAATTAGTCAAATATGGTAATCAGGTCAACATTGACTAGTGCCCCTGAAGAAACCTTCTTAGGTTTTGTTTACTTATGTTAGGTTTAGGTTAAACTTAGGTTTTACTGTGACCATATGTTTATATGTTTTACCCACAGGCACTAAACAAGAGCAAGAAAGCTCAGGTAAGGTTTTTAATGAACTTGATGTCATTGTGTTATTCACAACAGTTTGATGTTGAAAATGCCAAATGAGTCATTGATGACATCTGTCCTTAACTGTCTTTTTTTCTGGGTGTACAGCAGTTCAGTTTGAAAGAGCAGCCTTAACCTGCTATGTCACTGGAAACATATTGAGTTTCAGCAGTCTAGCAGTTGCCCTTAGTTCACTGTGGTTCAGGCGCAGCCTTGGATGATTTAGCACTTCCTACGTCACCCGACTGTATCCCTGGAGTTATAGCCAGTGTAATCATTTGTGCTGTAAAATATTTTGTGTATGGTCAGCCTGAGTCTGCATAGAGCCTAATGTCAGAATGTCTCCTTGTTTACACCTTTGTGATATTCAGGCAAACTCCTCATTTTTCAATGATATTCAATCTTCTGAGTTACTTATGATTAGATTTTTAAAGGATGGGTGGGTGAAGTGAGCAAGACCAAGAGTACTACAGTGTAAGATGAAGTGCATAAATGTGCATGTGATAAGCTTTGTCTACCCGGATATCACTGTGTTTACATTCTGGTAAGTTAACTTTACAGCCAACCTGATTGCTAAAATGGTTTTATTCAGAATGCCCTGCTAATCCTAATGTTACCTGATGTGTTTACACCCCTGGATATTAAGTTACATAGCTGAGTTAAATGCTAAGATATATTTTAATGCCAAGGCTTTCGACCTTTATACTGCACTACTTGGGTTAATAGAGAGAGAGAGAGAGAGAGAGTGTTAGTTTCTGCTGCTCCTCATGTTCATGTATCATCCTTATATACAACATCAGTAGGCAAGTTCACTCTGTTTTGTGAACAGATGGTTGTAATCCACATCTGGTCAGTGTTTATCTTTCAGCACAGTGATCAGTGTTCAGGTTTTATGCTAAATTAAATGCAGGTGACGGACAGTGTTCAACAGTGCTTGAAATTATGCTGTATGTGTTCTGGGGAGTCATTCCTAATAAAACATGAGGCTGTGAAAGTCTTTACTGAGGAGAGGTTGACAGAAAGTATTAAACAGTGGCTTGAATCAAGCCGCTTGAACTTCCTTCAGCTATTGTGAGCATTGAGTCTGCATCTTTAGTGGGAAGAAATTGACAGTAACTGCAGTAAGGCGCCTGCATTTTTTTTTTTTTTTTTTGCTTGGGCTGTGATTGTCAGTTATGGGAGTGCATTAGGATGTGTTTGTCAGTGATCCATCACAGTGTGGGCTCTGTGTCTTTGTGAAGCAGTGATTGTCAGTAATCTGTGCTGCCCCCCTGAGCTGCGATTGGCTGTGTGCCTGCAGGAAGTGGAGGCCCTGCTCAGCGAGAATGAGATGCTGCAGGGAAAGCTGCACAGCCAGGAGGACGACTTTAGACTGCAGAACAGCACCCTCATGCAAGAGCTGTCCAAGGTGCTGGAAATTGACCCCCCCCCAATTCCCAGCCCCCAATCCCCAGCCACCACTGCACACAACAAGGCTCTCACTTTTTCATGATGGTATTCTCGTGAGATAGACTACAGATATGTGGAATAACTAATACATGCTTAATGGCTTAATACATGCTTAATCAGTTTTTACTTTAATACCCATACTATTACTGGGCAAATATATACTGCAAATATAGGCAAGTTAGTTAGTATTCAGATGGATGCATGTTTGAGTACACATTTATATATATAAGGTATAGGTGCATATATATGTTAAGGTATGTTTACAGCACATAACTCATATAACATATGTCCTCTCCACTAAGTCAATATCCAGTACCAGCCCTCTATTTTACAGTTTGATCTGCAACATCCCTGGATCTTTCTGTATTATTCTACGACCCCTGGGGTATTGTTATATCTGGCTCATGGTCTTAAATCCCTTCGGTGTGTATGTATGTGTGTATGTATGTGTGTTTTTCTTTCTCAGCTATGCTCCCAGATCGAGCAGCTGGAGCAGGAGAACAAGTCCCTGCGGGATGGGAAGGGCCTGCAGGCCACGGTCCCCAGCCCCACCTCCTCCCCGGGGCCCGTGGACGGGGAGCTCCTCCGGCTCCAGGCGGAGAACTCGGCCCTGCTCAAGAAGATGGCAGGTACCTGCACAGAGCAGCTCTGCTTTCACAACACAACCACACCTGGGGTGGTATTTCATACAGTGGGTTTAGTTACTGAACCAGGGATGTTAACCAACAGAAAATCTCCTAACAGAGAAGTGCTATGGCTTTGTTGTGCCAGGAGAATATAGTACTGTGACTTGTGTGTCAGGAGGTTTGCAAGTTATTCTGAGTTAACTTAGTCACTGAACCACCTTCTTGGACTACCTCACACAAATAACCAAACAAAACAAAAATTTGTGTAGAAAAAAGAAAAGAAAAAAAGAAAAAAGAAATGATATTATTCTGCATCTTGGCCAGATCTTGAGGTGCATTCTGGTGACATTTAATGTGTTTGAAGTGTATTTCTTGTGCATATAGTGTCAGGGTCAGTGTAAACAACAGTGTCAGGGATGGTGTACCTTGAGACATGATCATGTGATGTATGTGTCAGCACCATGCACCATGCACACATCAGGTGAGCAACCAGTGCTCTAAGGAATAGACAACTCATTTAATAATGCTTTGTGTAAGGAAAATAATTTGTTGATGATCTGTCAAATCTGTTGAAACATTAATAACCTATAGAGTTAAGTCTTGCGTCAGCTTCACCCCAGAAAGTTGTCTCACAGGCCTATCAACAGCACATATGACACATTTAGTGCTGTCAGATATAAAAGTCAGACTATCCCAGTTTTACAAGCAAGCCTGAAGTCCAGAAATTTTTCCATACTCTACTACTTGATAGATATATATATGTATATATACATATATATATGTATGTATATATACACACACACATATATATATATATATATATATATATATATATATATATATATATATATATATATATATATATATATATATATATATATATATATATACCGTTATTCGCGGGAGTTACGTTCTAAAAATAACCCGCGATAGGCTATATCCGCAAAGTAGTCAGCTTTATTTTCTACAATTATTATAGATGTTTTAAGGCTGTAAAACCCTTCACTACACTTATACACTTTTAACAGACAGGCAAAGTTCACACTTGCAAACATACAGTCACACAGCTAGCGGTGGAAGATTTATGTAAATTTTACAAGCTGAGCGCATTCTGTACTGTACAGGAGATTGCATGCACTAAAAAAATCCGCGAAACAGCAAGGCCGCGAAAGGTAAACCGCGATATAGCGAGGGACCACTGTATATACCTAAGTCTGACTGCAATACTGAATGAGTGTCATTGCGAAGAACTGCAACATCCCTGACACAAGGGCTGTGTGAAGTTCGTATTTACTTTTAAAAGTAAAAGTAAACAGGCATGGACTGTTTAACCATGAAACATTGGCTTTTTAAGTCATGGAGCATTTGATCCACACAGAGTAGCAAACACAATTGTTTAAGTGTTTGAATTATCATGATAAATGGTCTGCAACCACAGAGGAAGAGTATATCTTTTTCCCCCCTCCAGCAAGAACAGCAGTGTTGGCTCTGAACATATGGATCGGTTCTGCTGTTTAAGTCTGCCGCTAGCGGTTGGCTGTGAAGAATGGCCAGTCGTTTCACTGGGCGATTTTATAATAATGTGTTAATGATTTTGGATGCACTGTGGTCTGGCGTTTTGTATATTATTGCCAGACATCGGTCCTGCCCTGTAGTGTAAACACTCCCCTGTTAAAGAACACCACCTATCAAGGCTGTAAACACTACCCTGCTAGATACAGATTACTGTTAAAAAAAAGCAAAAGGAAAAACCCTGAACTTTGATTTTTGCTACAGTACGGCAGCGAAAGCAGATAGATGCCTTTTTATGGCCTTCCTCAGGAAACCGCCTCAGCCGGCGTCCAAGAAGCAGTGGCTCTGCCCCTGTGATGGAGGCCATCAGCGATTTGTGACGTGTTTGCTTTGCTATTTCTTGTATTTGTGTATGTGTACTCCTTATTGCAGGCTTGCTTTTCAATTGTGTGTATGTGTGTGTGTGTGTTTTCACTCAGCCCTTCAAGAGCGTCAGGAGAGCCAGTTGAGGAGCCCGCGGGGGGCTGAGGTCAGAGAGGGCGGTGCCACGGTGATGGATGGCGGTGTGGACAGTAATGGGGTGCAGCTGCACGCCGACGCCGCCGGGAGCGTTGGCACGGAGGATGGCGAGAGGCTGGTGCAGGTAAATGAGAAAATCACACAGCCTTGCAGACTCTTTGGTATCTAAAATTTAGCTGTTTCTTACAGGTAGGTGGTGTTGGTGACTCATATAATATCATGGATTGTATGTGTCAGTTCAACTGCTGTGTGGGCCACAATGATGGGACACATTTTATATGGGAGTTATCTTGGATTATAAAAATGACTGAATAACTGAACTGATATACAGCAGAGTATCTATGATTTTGCTATTTTTATATGTAGTTGGTATTGGTGGCTTTTGGTGGCCATGAACTACAAAAGAAAAGATGCAATATCTGCATTTTCTGCAAAACATGCAGTGCAATTTGAGGGCCACCAAAACCAACAACCTGTAGGAAATAGCAAAATCTTATATGATATGTTAAACTTCTGTATATCCGTTATGTAACAAATGTATTTGGTGCTCTGACATTTGTACAATTCAAGATACCAGCATTGAAAATGTGTCCCATCATTATGGGGTACCCTGTATGTGCAAACATGTGGAACCTCTGCTGCATCCATCTCTGTGTTTTGCGTAGGGTGTAAAAAAAAAAAAAAAAACACCTTAGACTTAATTGGGTTTGTTTTGCTCTTTCTTTTTCTCTGTCTTTGTCTTTTTTTTAACCCTTCCACTGTTTCTGTTCTCTCCCCCCTGCATTTTCTCCTCCCCTTATCTTGGCCGCAGGCGGAGGCAAAGTGTGCCAGCCTGGAGCAGCGGGTGAACGAGCTGAGCGGTGAGTTGTTTTTCTGTCCCCCCGTTACAGCTTTTGTGAAGCTACACAGGGGAGGCAGTAGAGACAGACCCACCCTTCTTTTGGCTGGAGGTGTCTCTTGTTCTTGTCGACTTCACAAAGAGCAGCGGTTCCACTTGTTGCCCTCCAAAGGCAGAACTGAGAGACTGAGACTCAGTTGCCCCCCACAGGTTGCACTTAGCCTGGTAAACCAGCCTTCCAGCCAACCAGTCTTGCTGGGACTTGCTAAATGACCCTCGAGATTCCGGTCCAGACCCTCTGTACAAAATGAAATGAAGTACGGGGGGCGGGTTTACCAGGCTAGGTTGCACTAACCATGAACTGTTAATTAGACCAAACACAACACAACACATGTTTGCACTTTCCTCTTGAAAGGCATTACATTACATTACA
Source organism: Coilia nasus (assembly GCA_027475355.1). Classification (NCBI taxonomy): domain Eukaryota; kingdom Metazoa; phylum Chordata; class Actinopteri; order Clupeiformes; family Engraulidae; genus Coilia; species Coilia nasus. Next base: position 28,303,332 of record CM050206.1, read on the forward strand.
TTTAGCTGACCCTTTCATCCAGAGTGACTTACAGTTATTTTGCAGGGTACATTGTACAGTCCCTGGGTACAGTCCCTGGAGCAATGTGGGGTTAGATGCCTTGCTCAAGGGCACTTCAGCCATGGATGAGGGTGCAGGAGAGCGCTAGTTATTTAGTCCCCCACCCACATTCTTCTTACTGGTACGGGATTCGAACCTGCAACCCTCCGATCCCAAGAACTCCCTAACCATAAGGCCACAGCTGCCCATAGGAAAGGCATTACATAACATAGTATATTCATAATATTATTGTGTGTGTATATATATGTATGCATATATATATATGTATATATGTATGTACGTGTATATATATATATATATATATATATATATATATATATATATATATATATATGTGTGTGTGTATATATATATATATATATATATATATATATATATATGTATATATGTATATATGTATATATATATATATACATATATGTATATGTGTCAATATTTTCAATATTTTTTTTCTTTCTTTTGCACAGTTTAAAGTAGATCCACCTCCCTTTTTACCGCAGCTATACTTGTAAGTCCATCATGTCACAAATTACTGGAACTCTGCAAGTGTTGATGCTCTGTTGCGTGTTGACAAAGGTGGTACAGGTCTCAGTGTGGCTTAGCCATTTCCTTTGACATGCGTTGAGCGGACACATTTATCCAAGGTGTTAGAAACAAGAAAAACATGTTAGAGTACCATAGAAGGTAAGGTAAACTGTACATATTATCCACTACCTCTGTGGAAAAAAGGCAGGTGTAGGGAGGCACATATCAGCAGCAGGTATGACAATAAAGTGACTGGTGTGACTGACAGCATAAATAGATGGAGGTATCAAGGCATTTTCACCCACCTATTCCAATATGTGCAGTAGGCAGCTAAAGAAACAGATGGACTGTCTTGATATTATAGTGCAATTGATAATTAACAAATAACAGTAAAACAGATAGAGTGCAGATAGCAGTAACATAATGGTGCAAATGATTACAGTGATAACATAAATTAAATAAATGATAATTACAGTACGCAGAGCGATGCCTGTCAGGTTGGCTGTCTTAGAACGTAGTGCAGTGTTACAGTGTTATGTTCAAGCAAGTCAGTTCCTCAGTGTAGGTTGGAGTTGAGTATGGTGACTGCTCTTGGGAAGAAGCTGTCTCTGAGTCTGTTTGTTTTGGCTGGTATGGCCCTTTAGCGTCTGCCAGAGGGCAGCAGGTTGAAGAGGTGGTAGCCAGGATGTGTGTAGTCCTTGATGATGCTTCTGGCTCTGCCAAGGCACCGGGAGTTGTAGATGGTGGTCAGGGGAGGTAGGGGGCAACCGATGATCTTTTGCGCAGTGTTGGTTACCCTCTGCAGTCTTTTCCTGTCAGCTTCTGTGCAGTTTGAGTGCCACACTGACACAGCGTAGGTCAGCAGGCTCTCGATCGCTGTTCGGTAAAAGGTCACTAGCAGGTTGGTGTTGAGTTGCGGGCGGATGAGAGGTGGGGACCCAGCTTCACGTGCTGGGGTCGGTTGATCAAGAAGTCTTTGATCCATGAGCAGGTGGAGGGTGGGAGCCCCAGGTTGGCCAACTTGGGGATGAGGATGTCCGGTATTATTGTGTTAAAGGCTGAGCTATAGTCAATTAAGAGCATCCTGACATAGCTCCCCTTTTTCTCGAGGTGGCTCAGTGCAGAGTGGAGGGCAGTGGTTATTGCATCTTCGGTGGATCTGTTTGGCCGGTATGCAAACTGATGTGGGTCGAGGGTGGGGGGGAGACAGGCTTTGATGTATCTCAGTACCAGTTTTTCAAAGCACTTTGTGATGACTGGGGTGAGTGCTACTGGGCGGAAGTCGTTCAAGTTGGTTGTGGGTGACTTTTTGGGGACTGGGATGATGGTGGCCGACTTTAGGCAGGCTGGGATGTTGGTTTGTTCCAGTGACAGGTTGAAAAATCAGCGCATGCCTTGAGTACTTTGCCCGGTACTCCATCCGGTCCTGTGGCCTTCCTGGGGTTGACGGCACTGAGCACTCGTCTGACGTCCTCCACCTCCACAGTGAGTGGGGGTGTGTCTTGTGTTTGTGTGGGTTGTAGAGGGGGTAGGGGGAGGTGGCTGCCTTCTGAGCTTGGGACTCAAAGCGGGCGAAGAAGCTGTTGAGCTCCTCCGCCAGTGCTGCGTCTAAGTCCCCAGGTGTCACAGCACAGCCCCTGTAGTTGGTCAGGGACTGTATGCTCTGCCACACCTGCCGGGGGTTGTTGAGTTGACCTTCAATCTTCTGTTTGTAGTCTGCTTTGGCGGCCTTGATGCCTCTCCTCAGGTTGGCACGAGCTGTGCTGTAACGCTCTCTGTCACCAGATCTGAAGGCTACATCGCAGGCCCGGAGGAGAGAGCAGACCTGGCTGGTCATCCACGGTTTCTGGTTGGGGTATACTCGGACTGTCTTTTCTACAGTGACCATGCCCATGCAGTACTTGATGTATGATAGCACTGTGTCTGTGTATGTAACCAGATCATCATGTTGGAAAGTCTCCCATTGTGTCAGTAAATATGCAAAGTAGACACAGGTTGGGGTGTTAGTCATTAACGTAGAGTGTGCTCAATGGGTTTTAACAAGCTGGAGATAGACACAAAAAGTAATTGGTGAGAATGAAGAAGACTTGCTGTGTGTTTTGGTGCCCATGCTGAGTGTGTGCGCGCGTGCGTGTGTGTGTGTGTGTATTTTTATCAGAGGTGGAACTGAAGCTCCAAACCGAGATGGAAGAAAAACTCTTGCTGAAGGAGCAGCTTCAGACTCTGGAGGTGAGAAACTCACTGGAGCTCTACCACCCTCACCCCTAAACCCAAACCCCTGAGCAAAACGTCTTGAAATATGATCTTGTGAAAATAACCTTTTTTAAGCCCCAGTTTTACTGTCACCTCCTCTATTTCTCTAAAGTATAATGCAGAAGTGATGTTTTTTTCCTTAGAGCTTGTTTGTTTGTTTGACAGTTTTCTCTCTCTCTCTCGGCCTGTCTCTCTCTCTGTCTGTCTCTCTCTCTCTCTCTCTCTCTCTCTCTCTCTCTCTTTTTCTTTCTCTTGACTCACCAGTCATCCAAACAGGCAGATGTGAGCAAACTTAATGAGGAACTGGCAAAGGTAACCTCGGGCTCCTCCCTTGTGTTCACTCTGCACATTCTAACCCTCATGCTGGCTCTTGCCTGTCGGTGTTGTTGCTGTGGAATTGTGAACGATGCTGTTTGTCTTCTGTGTTTCAGCTCACGGACAAACTAAAGAAAAAGCAAGAGAGGTAAGTAATGTGACTGTCACCAGCTGGGGAGGCCTCTGTAGAAACAAGGGGGCTCGCTAGCTTACATAAGATAATGGGATAATGGATAATGGGACTCTGCATCTGTATGCTAATGACACCTGCTGGTGGGTGCTGGAACACCCGTCATTAAAATAATACATCAGTGAGATAACCTGCCTTTTTTTTTTTTTTTTTTGCGCTGGGCATGAATTTGTTTTCTCGGCTTTCTGGACTGATCTGTGGTTAATGGATCGTCTCCGCCCTCCAGACAAAACTGGCCATTGTTACTATTTTATTTATTTAAAACAAACAAAACAAGAAAAAAAAATACTGAAGCCTCCAGGAGAGAGACAGAGAGAGAGACAGAGAGATAAACAGAGACAGAAAGGCAAGGAGAGAAGGAAGGAGAGAGAGAAAATGCGAGTATTAAGGCACCATTTTTTCTCCTTTTTTTTTTTAACCTGTGGGCAGTTGGTGATAAATGACTTGTGGCCAGCTAGGTCTGCTCTTGGAATGCAGGTACATTCGAAGGGTCTGCCTGGTGGTGACGCAGGTCCCCTCACTGCCATGGGGCTCAGGGGAGGGGGACGGGATGGAGGGATGAAGAGAAGTGTGTAGCGGAGGAGTGTGGTGCTCCCTTGCGCAACCAGAGCAGTGGCTCCCCACGAGCAGTCAGCGGACGAGAGTAATGAGTCTGAACCTGAACTTGTTGTGTTGGCAGTGTGGCAGGGCAGTGTCATCTGCTGTGTCTGCAAAGAACACAGCCCAGAATCCACAGCTCATCACACATACGCACAAATACATGGCCACAAGCATGCATGCACACACGCGTACACACACACACACACACACACACACACACACACACACACACACACACACACACACGCGTGCACAGTACACTCATGCACATAACACATACACATACACACTCACACGCACGTACATTCACACAGACCAAGACTACACAAGACATTCTTGCACTATCACACAGATATTCTTGCACTAACTCCCACAAATACATTTATGTGCAACACACATATTCTCCAACAAAGGCACACAGTGGTCATGTTTTAGTAGCTACACCCACAAAGACACAGACACACACACACACACACACACACACACACACACACACACACACACACACACACACACACACACACAAAAGTGGAAGAGGGTTAGTAGATGAACTGAAATGAAAAAAGAGCAAAACTATAGTGAAAAAAAAAAACTTCCTGTTGCATCAAACTGTATAATCTCTGTTGAATCTGTGTACCGGATATATAATAGTTAGATAATATTGATGAACGTATGGAGCTATTGTCTAGTGAACCATGGAGATAACGAGTACTCACTCAGTCTAACCCATTGTGCTACTCTTCTTCACAGCTTTCTGCGGCTTCAAAGTGAAAAGGAAGTCCTGTACAATGACAGCAGGTAAAGCTTTGAATGCCAATTTGTTTTGTTTTGTTTTGTTTTCTCCTGTCCTTCTGTCTTTTCAATATCAGTCCACCTGAAGTGGGAAGTCCTGGCTTCAGAACAGAAAACTCCTGCCATAAGATGGTAGCCTGGTAAACCGGCCCTTCGTACTTCATTTCATTTTGTAGGTCTGGCCTTGCTGCCGTTGACATTCATGTGTTCGGACCAATCGAATCCGAGCCAGTCAGTGAACAGAGGGAGTGTTCGTGAGCGATGACGTTGATTTTGTGTGCTACATTTGAATTGTAGTGCGTAGCCAGGCTAATTGCATATGCGACAACCAGACGTTAGCGATTGGGTAAAGGCATAGCCACTGGTTTTAAACTTCAGCAGGGTCCGAACCTCCAGGAAGAAATTGTTTCTCAATGCAGCAAGGCCAGACCCTCTGTACAAAATGAAATGAACTATGAGGGGCTGGTTTACCAGGCTAATAACATTTCTCCATCAGTGCCTTAAAAACTTATTTAACTCATTAGCTCTTCACACCTGGCTACACAGTTGTGCTCATTTGACTAACTTGATTTAGTGAATGGCAGTAAGAAAAACACACGATAGGCTTTTGGTCTCTGAAGCCAGCATTCCCACCTCTACCATCCACCTATTCATCAATCTCCACAGTGTAACATTCTTTAGCTTCTCTCTGCAGTTTCCATTTTGTGAACCTGTCCATAGTGCGGTGGAAAAAATAGCAGTATAATTTGTCCCATGAGCAGCTGGATCCAGAACCTTTCCTACCTCACTCCAGAAATGCATTTTGTGAAAGATATTCAACCCTAAAGAAGTGTCATCTCCCGACATTGTGTGTTTGACACTGCGTGTCGCAGCAGATAAGGTGTTTCTGCCACATTAGTCTGGCTGTGAGAGTTTTGTCACAGTGTCACATCGTGGCAGGCCTAATGAGACCGGGTGATAAATGTTTCAGACGTGCGGATGTGAATACCTAAGGCACACCGCCCCCATATATCTGTTCACTGGGGTAACAACTGTCTGCCTAGTTTCTACTGTACTTTTCTTTACATTTCCAAACTTGCTGCACTGAAACAAGCCTCCTGTACATTCCACATAACTTCCATTACTCCCATTCTGTAACTACCATTGGGAAAGGTTTGCCACTAGTGTTCTTTCTCCAATCAGTAACTGTTGACTACAGTTCAGTGACTGTCTTGATTTCAAACGTAATTTTTGTGCATGTTCTGTATATCAATGCAGTCACTGTGCTCTCCTATTTGTACTGAAGCTATCTCGGGGAGATAAGTGGGGAAATCTGGTTAGCTCTGCCAAGGAGGTTGTGTTTTTGGTTATTTATTTATTTATTTATTTATTTTTCCATCTGCCTCTGTAAGATCGATGATTTTAAAAAACTACCAATTGTTTAAAAACAATTTTCACAAAACTAGGAGGAAGGGCATAGCATGTGTTCAGGAAGAGGGGAAAAAACATTCGGAGCCAAAACCAAATCGCATGGCAACTCAGTGGACGTAGTTTCTCTTTCACTAATGTTGTGATAGCCTTGGCGGAGGTCCGCTGTTCGTCAAAGAGGCTTTCTGGGTCGGGGATGTGGTGATGAGTGTGTTTAATATGTGGCCCTTACAGAGCGGTTGATTGGGGGCTGTCGGCGTGCGTGACGGATGACGTATTTGTGTTTCTCCATCAGGACAAAGATCGATGAGATCCAGCAGAGGAAGGAGGAGGAGCTGAAGTCCATGAACATCCGCATCCAGAAACTGCAGGCAGACCTCACGTTAGCTAACCAGGTGAGAAACATTCACTTACACACACTCACACACACACACTCACACACACACACCCACACACGCACACACACGCACGCACGCACGCACGCACACACACACACACACACACACACACACACACACACTCTCTCTCTCTCTCTCTCTCTCTCTCTCTCTCTCTCTCTCTCTCTCTCTCTCTCTCTCTCTCTCTACCATGCACACCCACACACACACACACACACACACCCACACCCACACACACACACACACACACCCACACACACACACACACACACACCCACACACACACACCCACACACACACACACACACACACACACACACCCACCCACCCACACACACACACACACACACACACCCACCCACACACACAGACACGTTCAGTCTCACATTCATCTGCACAGAAATGGGAGACTTTCACTATGTACTATAATTGACACAACAAACCCATGCAGCTTTCTTTGTGTGTGTGTCTGTCTCTATATGCCTCACTTAACACACACACACACACACACATGCACGCACACACACTCATATTTATATACATGTATGTAGTTAAATGAACACAACATTGATCCAAAAACAATTCTATGTGTGTGTGTGTGTGTGTGTGCGCGTGTCTCTCTCTCTGTCTCTCTCTCATACACACACACACACACAAACCCTCCTGTCTAGAGATCGCAACCACATTTTTCTGTGTGTGTGTCTCACTTTTTGTCTTTTATTACACACACACACACACACACACACACACACACACTTTCTCACATTCATTTACACCATGTACTAAAATCAACACAAAATACAACAGCCCCCCACCCTTTCCTCTCTCAACCCCACACAGCCAGCCTCCCCATGTAGATACGTGATGGTGTGTGGTCAATAGCAGGTAAGGCGGGGGGTAATAATAACGCACAGGCCACAGCCCTCTGGGGGAGACGGTAAAGACTGCAGTCAGGGTTTCAATTTGTGCTCCTCCTCCGAGCCGCTATTTCCGCATGATTTATGGTGGGCTGCCCACTGCTGAATCAGTCACTGTCACACCAGGGGCTGCAGAAAGGCTGGAGGGGGCTGCGGGCAACGCTGGCTCCGTTTCTGTGTGTGGGTGGGAAGGGGGTGCGAGGGTGTGGGAGGTTGTAGATGCAAGGTGTGTGTGTGTGTGTGTGTGTGTGTGTGTGTGTGTGTGTGTGTGCTTCTGTATGTGTGTCTAGAAGGAAGAAATATATATTACTATGTAGTTGTTGGATGGCGGGAGGGAGTGTGGGTGATGAGGAAGGGATGTGTGTGTGTGGAGGGGGTGGGTGGTTGCAGGTGGTAAAGGATGGACATGTGTGTGTATACATGTGTGTGTATGTGTGAGGAGGGAATGTAATTGTGTGTGTGTGTGTGTGTGTGGAGGGGGTGGGTGGTTGCAGGTGGTAAAGGATGGACATGTGTATGTACATGTGTGTGTATGTGTGAGGAGGGAATGTAATTGTGTGTGTGTGTGGAGGGGGTGGGTGGTTGTAGGTGGTAAGGGATGGACATGTGTATGTACATGTGTGTGTATGTGTGAGGAGAAAATATAATTGTGTGTGTGTGTGTGTGTGTTTGCAGAGTGTAGCTGAGCTGAAGGAGCAGCTCCAGAGCAAAGAGAAGGAACACGAGGCAGCTCTGCACACGCTGAAGGATCAGGTAAAGATGGCCGCTCACATACCTGAAAGAGATCAGCACTCACCTCCTGACTGACTCCCCCTCGCCGGTAGCTGCCTCAAGGCTCTCTCTCTCTCTTTCTCTCTCTTTCTCTTTTCCTCTCTTTCCCTTTCTCTCTCTCCCTGTCTTTTCCCCTTTTCTTATTCCTCCTTCCCTCCTCTCTCCCTCTCCCTGTCTCTCTGTCTCCCTCTCTCTCTCTCTCCCTCTCTCTCTTTCTCCCTTTTCCTTGTCTTTGTCTGGAAACCACATCATGTATCCACAGTCATTAGGGGCTTTCCAGAAACCCTTGCTCAGATGGAACACTTACTGTCTCCTCCAGTTGTCCCTACGTTATGCACCACACACCATGCCTGGAGATAGCAGCTAGCATATGCATACAGCTGTAACGTAGGTGTTCATCGTCATACCCTGAGTCGTGGAGACTTGTATGCAGAATCTGAAACGTTCCCTCATTCAGTGTATAATGTACTATTTAGTTGGTTAATTAACAAATGTAACTGACACACACCTACAGTACATAGTGCTCTACACAGTGAATGAGTGAACAATTCATGCATGGCCACACAGTCTCTGACAGACAGACCAGCAGCCGTCTGTGACTGTAGATCGCAGATTTAGTCATAAAACATGTTTGTTAACAGATTTGTTCATTCTAAAGTGTATGTAGCTAACATGTGCCTTAAATGTGTTTCATGTTTCATTTGTGTAACACTGCTGCACATAAATCACATTTTAATACAATAAGACATTTACTGTCGTGTTGAAAGACATTCGGTCGTTTTTAATCTTTACATGGTTTTGGGATGCTGCCTCAAAATGTTGTAGAAGTGCGACAGTTCCTGCTGGTTCTTAGTCTTTTAAGGGGGAGGGGAGAAATAAAAAAGCAGTGGCGCCAAGCAAGTCGAAAAACCCCACAGCAAGGCACTTTTTGCGCTTGAGTGAACTGTCCACAACATTTTAAGACATTGCTTCCTGTGGCCAAATGTCTATTCTTTTTCTCTGGAGCCCTCACTGCAATGGCTTCTCCCAAACTCAAGTTCAGGAACTCTTAAATTACTTTTGAAGCCTGTGCTAGTTAATTGACCGTTAATGAAAGTGCTAGTGTGAGATCGGCTAAATAATTAAGGATTTGTATGTGGGTGGGAGTGTGTGTGTGTGTGTGTGTGTGTGTGAGTGTGTGTGTGTGAGAGAGAGAGAGAGAGAGAGAGAGAGAGAGAGGGAGAGAGGGAGGGAGGGAGGGAGGGAGGGAGGGAGGGAGGGAGGGAGAGAGAGAGAGAGAGAGAGAGAGAGAGAGAGAGAGAGAGAGAGAGAGAGAGAGAGAGAGAGAGAGAGAGAGAGAGAGAGAGAGAGAGAGAGAGAGAGAGAGAGAGAGAGAGAGAGAGAGAGAGAGAGAGAGAGAGAGAATGGGGTTCTGTTTAAAGCAGGTCTTGTGGGAGAAGGCCTGTTGGAGGGGCAAGTGCACTTCCCCACCCCCCAAAAGCCAACCTCCCCCTCACAGGAGTCACTGACATTAATTAAGCATTGGACTGACTAAACAGAATGATAAAAAAGAAAAGTTAGTTGTGTGCGTGCGTATGTGTGTGTGTCTGCTTTTTTGCCGTCCTCTGTAAATGGAAGTGCACTGATGTATTACTGGAAAGCTTAAGGATGTGCTTGCGAGTGCACTCTCATTTCCTGGCTCTAGCTAATTCTGTTCTACTTATCTCTTGCCTCCCCTTTTCCCTCTAAATGGTTTTGTTTTCCTTTCCCTTCTTCATTCCTATGGACTACCCATCATGCATCATGGTCACATCCTGCCCTCTGTGAACCTTAATGTGCTCCACCCAACCTTATTGTTTGCTCTTTTAATGCTCGTTTCCTGCTTTTGTCATTTCTGTGTCCATATTTGCTCTCTTCTCAATGCCGTTTTCTGCTTAATTCTTCTTTTTCATCTTCTTTTATTCATCTTTCCTCCTCTGTTTTTTTTCTGCCATCTCGCTCTTCTTCTGTCTGTTTCTTTCCCATTGTGTCCATGTCATGTTGTCTCTTTTCCATTTCCCATCATCTCCACGTGTCTCCTTTCTTCTCACACATGCTCATATTCTTCATCCCTTCATCTTGAATGCTGGTTCTCTTACCCTGTGTTTCTCCCTTCATCCTTCCTCTCCCCTTCTTGCTTCCCTCTCTCTTTCTTTCTCTCTCTCTCTCTCCCTTCCTCTTCCTCCTCTGTGCCCTTTCCTCATTGGTCCCTGCGGCGACCCCGCCCCCCCTGCTGATTGGCCGCGGTGGCTGCAGGTAGCGTGTCAGAGCGCGGTGAGTCAGGAGCAGGTGGAGGGCATGCTGAGCGAGAACGATGCCCTCAGGACTAACCTAGCCGCCCTAGAACAGGTACTGCACACCACCCCCCGCCCACCTGGCTAGCCAGACCACCACCCCCCCCCCCACACCCCCCCCCCCCCCCCCCCCCCCCCACCCCCACCACCTCCTCTCTGGCCAGGTGTGGGTGCTCACCTTGGGCACCCTCCTTGTCGGTCACCACCAGGTGTAATTGTTTGTCACGCACCAGTAGCATCACCCACTTGCTGTCCAGCCATTTCTCCCATCATGCATCACAGCTTTGCCATGGTTCACTTGTTGTATGTTCGCCATTCACTTCTGCACTAGTTTTTAACAGTAAGTTGTAGAGTCAGTTCCAACGTAATTCTCAGCCCTCACTGAACTGCGGTTGTTTCTCACTGCCTTGCTCCTTCATTTCATCATAAAGCAGGTGTTCTAACTTTGTAGTCGTTTGATGTCATGGGGTTGAATTGATCGTGTTCACTCGCGTGGACCATCATGCTTCATGGCTAGGGGGCATTGAATAGAGAAGTAGCGTCCACCTGCACTCATCTCTGATTCTCAGTCAGGCTTGCATGTCCATCACAACATCAGTGCATAGTGCCAGTCAGAGGTGGAACATTTCTGGACTTTGTAATCTAGGAGGTCCGTTGTGTTTTGGCCTCATCCAGGCAGGAATCCACATAGAGGAATCACTCAGTAGATTTCCTCCAGACAGTGTTGATTACTGTATCCAGTTAACTTGCAGCACAGTGGAGACATTTTGCTGTCAGGTTCTGGACTTTTCCACCTCTGATATTGTCCAGACTGTTTGTACAGGTTCTTGGTCTGATGTGTGTCTGTGTGTGTGCGTCTGTGTGCATGTCCGTGCTTAGATCCAGACGGTGAAGACTCAGGAGATGAACTTGCTGAGGGACCAGAACATGGCTCTGAGTGCCGAGCTCCAGCAGAGGCGGACTGATCAGGAGAGCTTCATGGCCCAGAAGGACGACCTCAACTCCCAGCTGCAGGTCTGAGTCCACCCTCATCCCTAGCCTAATCACCTGTTGTCATGCACAGCTACATCCACTGATGTTAACTTAACCTAACCTTAACCTAAAACCAAGTGGTGTAGAATTCTGGGTTTTTCTGTATGAGGGTAACTTCATTTATTTCTCTTTATTAACCAGTATTGTATACATGTTAATTAGTGGGTTTGTGTAACTAAAGATCACAGCTTGTACTCCAGCATCCAACAGTGGCTAGAGATGTCCAGAAACCTTGGATGCACCTTTAGGAGTGTTGCTAGTGTTGGTCTATGGTGCATCCTTGCATGCGCCCGTGATCTGTGGAAATGTACGATGCTCTTGATTTTGTAGCACTTATAGTACATCATATTTGGCTTGTTCCATCCACACTGCTCCATCCACACATCTTTATTTGTATTCCGCCGGTGTTGCACTAAAAAGGCACTGCTCAGCACCTCATCCACAGCCTAAAGTCTCTGATGCAATGGAGTCTTGGCTTTAATTTTCAAGACTAAAACCACTATCACCTAATTTATGTAAAATGGTTCTTTTAACATCTGTTACCCTCATAATAATTCTCTCGTTTTTGATTGATAGTTTATGCAAAAGCAAGCTGCGCCCCCCGTGAGACAGTAGAGAATAGCTGATTTCTGTAAATACAGCAGTTATACGCCTTAAACACTTCTACAGCAATTCCTGATGCAATGAGGCTTTGGATGCCAGCGGTCGTTGTTCTACCTAGCTGCAGGTCCGAACTGCCCCTCTGCTGTTGGCTCAGCTTTTGCAGCTCTTCCAGAACATTCCCAGTGTTCAAACAGCAGCATCATACGTGTTTATTAAACCCTGCACTGCTGTCTGCTGTCCGACGACCAAGCTTTCACTAATAAAACATAACTTACCACTGCCACTGAAATAGCAGTTTCTTAAGACTTCTAGATGAAAGCATGACCTGTAGACACAAAGAAATGGTCCTAATTAATGCCTTTTACTGATAAAATGTAGACCATGTGTGGCTCAGTTTTTTTCTCAAGTGGTCCCCCATGTTGGAAAAATATTTAGCAGGCACCAAACTGAACTTTAGAGAACTTTAGAACACCACCCCCCTAAAAAGTGCATACTTTAAATACATTAAATTCTGCTTGGACTTGGGTCATTAATTTACCTTTGGCGCTCCACAGCAGGTGTGGCACTGGGACTGAGCAGAGAGGAAACGGGCCTGCTGCAGTGATTAATCTGGGCACTCACAGCTCTTCTTGCCAGGGTTTAGGAGCTGCATACGTATCGCTGAAATCACTTGTTTCCAATTTTGTGTGATGGCCAAGACGTGTTTATATTAACCATAATAATGTTTGTACAAAAGTTGTTTGTCATTTGCAGCAGATGAAGCAATTGTGAAATGATCTGGAAAAGGGAAAACAAAAGGCAAACAGATGGCTATTTATATATAATAGTTTCTGTTTCGTTTCTTGTTTCATTTAGAAAATGTGATACTTTTTCTCTAGGTCTTGCTAGAACGCTTTTTTTTTCAGGCAGTTAAATAGGTTCTGCTGTTGGACAGCTTGCCTTAGCAGCTGCCCTGCTGTTGGGGCAGGGTAGCACTCACAACAACACGAGAAGCGTCCAGGACCCAACCAGCTGTTGTCACTGCTGAACGGCGCTCACACGTTATGAATATTGTATGAAAGGTTGCAGGGCATTCCACCACATGTGTTCAGTGGAAAATCACACTAACTCCAGGAAATATTTAATGTCACCTCCGAAAATGAGCACATTTCTTTCTTTTGAACATAAATGGTCTGAATTTAATTATGTGGCATTGTCACACACAATCTGTCCTCATCAGGGTTTCAATTAGGTGGAAAAATGAAGCATTTATTTTGGGGCCTGAGCTGAATTGATTACAATTTTTAGTCAGCGTTGATGAAGTTTCCCTTCTTTCTCGCTCAGTAATCCTGCCTGTTGCTTGCTGTCCTCCTCTGTCTTGTTTAGGAGGCAAATCGTGCCAACGGTCGACTCCTGGAGCAGCTGAACGAGCTGGGTCAGGACAAGGAGCGGCTACAGCAGGACCTGGAGGAGGCCAAGAAGGTATGAGGCCAACACGGTCACTCACTCACACATGCCGCTGGTACAGACAGATGAGTTATGACAGTACAGTAGTCACGTTTCTAACTTGTACTTGAAAAAATAAGGATATTTTATTTGTTTCCTCTTTCTTGCAAAGCAATATGCATATTGCACTTTCTCACATTTCTATGTCAGACGCACACACAGACAGACACAGACACACACACACACAGACACACACACACACAGACACACACACACACACACACACACACACACCCCTCCACACAATCACTCAGTTTGTACTCTAGAGCCTCATTTTCAGGAAGGGTTTTGTAAGTAAAACACATGCGCACGCTTGCTCCTGTTGGGCTCACAGCTGTTAGCCTGTGATCAGCTATCTCCGGGTGTGGCCAACGGATTAGATGAACTATTGACCATAATTACCTCTCCAGCAGCTTCCCCGGTCCTTGTGGAATTCACTCAAAATGAGGCGAGCTTCCACTGGATTAAGCCGCAGTCTCAGAGCCCCACACCACCCACTCGTCACCCCCAACTAGCTCATTTCCACTCAAATCAGGCCCACACCACTCCAACCACACCGCGTTTAATGAAAATACCATTTATATGCAGATGAAGCCTGTGGTTGGAGAGTCAGCTCTGCAAAAATGAGAGAGCGAGGGGAAAAAAGCTGATTGTCTACTTTCAGTTCTATTTTATGCTTTAGAAAAGCCAATAACGTTCAACCCTATGTGCCATCATCCCTTTTTTATCAGTCGACTTCCTGGAGTAGAGGTTTCTCTTAGGCCTCATTTCCACCAACTTCAGCGTGTACAGCGCGTATCCGTGTACAATAGGTTTGTATAGGGACAGAATACGCTCAGATCACGCGTGCGGTGGAAATGGTCTAAATCTGTTAACTTGCATTCTAAACGAATACGGACAGAAAACGGGCACGCACTGTACACACAGAGTGTTTGGTGGAAAAGAGCCCTTAAAGAAGCCAAACATCCCATATTGATACTGGCAGCCAATGCTAGTTATCACCTAAGCATCAGCAGAGGCCTGCTTCAGTACACAGCTGGTTGACTCCACAACAGCACTGTGCTGATGCATGAAGAGATTAAAATAGTTTTTGGATACACGATTCGAGCCTAGTTGCATCTTGGACTGAGTTTGTTGTTTTTTCGGGAGTTCTCACATGTGCTTTACTTTTTAATAATAAAAGCTGCTGTTACTGTATAATTGTATTACTCCTTGATGTAATTGAGACAAAGAAACAAAGAATCTATATTTTAGTCAAAGATCTAAGAAGGCCAGGGAAGGTTTTTTTTTTCTTTTCTGAAAACTGCTCTTCCATCCTGCTGATCCTGGACAGCCCCAAGGTCATATCTTTTTTATTTTTTTATTAAGTATTTTTTTGGCCTTTTTATAGCTTTATTTGACAGGACAGTGAAGTTGGAGACAGGAAGTAAGTGGGAGAGAGAGATGGGGTAGGGTTGGGAAATGACCGCAGGCCGGATTCGAACTTGGGTCCCCATGGGCAAATGCCCATTCATGGTCGGGTGCTCTAACCACTGCGCCACTGCACCCCCGCCCAAGGTCATATCTGAAAAGAAAGCTCGTCATTAGAGTCAGTCCCTGGAAAAAGAGGTCTCGTATTTCTCATTATGGGCTGTGATCCATAGACTAAAGGTGAAATGGACCCCTGGTCTCCAGACAGCAGGCTAGCACAAAGTTATTCTTGACAAGCACTTTGTGGAGTATAAACAAGATTAACCTCAACCCTCCCTGCAGCACACATATTATCAAAAAAAGATTAAACACGCTTATCCACATCTCTTGACCTCTACTTACTAAAGAAACTACAGGTAAAGTGTGAGAGATCCCCCCTCCCCCACACCGCATAGCAGCAGGCCAACAGAATACACAGATAAAAATCTAAGCCTTTAAAAAGCAGTTTAAGCTTTCTCTAAAACTGTTCTTTGAATCTAAACAAGGTCGCCTCATGCATCCTTCTATGCTTGCGCCTTCAGCTGCACTGACCTCTGAAATAGGATGCCAAGTAAAATTCTGCTAAATTCTGTACAGTGTGAAAATGAGAAGATCCTTTCTCCAAGTTCAGAGTCTTGCTGTCCTTTCCTCTACACTCCCTCGAAATGGAAAGATGAAACATTCACTTTTTTTTTTTTTTTTTTTTCTCTTCTCCCTCTCTCTCCTTCCCCTGTAGACGGCGGACAAGCGTAAGGCGATGCTGGACGAGCTGGCGATCGAGATGGCCCAGGAGAAGTCTCGGCACAAGGAGGAGCTGAGCGACGTGCGGCTGCAGCACGAGAAGGAGGTGCTGAGCGTGCGCGCCCGCTACGAGAAGGAGCTGCGCGGCCTCCACGAGGAGAAGAACCGCACCGAGGAGGAGATCCGCGCCCAGCTGCGGGAGGAGAAGGTGGGGGGGCGAAGGAGGGATAGAGACCGACAGCAGACAGACAGACAAATGAATGAGTGTGGGACAGATAGGAGGGAATGTGTGAGCAGGAGAGGGAGAGACAAAGGGTTTGTTTTTGCAACGAGAGAACTGGTGAGATGATGTAAACTACAACAGCAAACAAGAGGCTGAGAGGGAACTGGCAGTGGAGAGAAGAGGGAGGAAGTGAAAGCCTTCAGGCATCCATAGAGAAAAGAAACACACAGCCGTCATGAATGGGAATCTAAGAGCAAGGGCTTGTACTACAAGGCAGTCGTTTTTAAATCAGCAGAGTTAACTCCAAGCCCTTAACTCCAGGCCCTTTAACCCTGGGCTTTCAGTGTCACAGTAGGTCCACTTTTTACTTAAAAGAAACACGGTGTTTGTAACCTATGCTGCACACCTCATCTACTTCCTGGAACAGTACAGTACATACAGTATCGTATAACAAGTCAACAAAGATGAAAAAACACACCGCCTACTGACTCATCAGTTGTCTTGAAACATGGGGATCCTCTGGGCCTGGTGGGTGGACCCAAGACTGTTCAACACCTCTAGGGATGCAGCTGAAAGAAAGATGCTAGTATTGACTTACATACTGTAAGAACACATCCCGGCTGCCCGTTACCATAATGAAATTCACCGTTGTAATTACAGGCGCATCTACTGTGCCTTATTGATGGGGCAGTGATATTGATAAGTATATTAATTTCCGCATTCAGCAGTCTGCAGCATTGAGCCATTCCCTCCTGGCGTTGACTGGCTGCTCCTGTGTTGATCTTAGTCTGTATCATAGATTTAAATCCCTCATATTTGTTAAGAATTACGGTGTATTTCTTCATCCTGAGTTGGATTTACAAAGCTAGACTTCATGTTGGTCATTGTTCATCTGATGCCAACTCTGACCACACGAAACACACATCTAGCCTAGTGGGGCAGAAAACTGTGTTCATTTAACTCACTGAGTGCCACCATAGTAACATCAACACTTCTGCATGGAGGAAGTCATTACGGTTTGTAAAGCCAGTTAAGGGCTTACCCGAGGTATATTAAACTTGCTTTGGAGTATAGGTCTCGGGTGTAAACAAGCACAAACATGTTGTGGAGACAGAGGCACATTGAGGAGGCAAACAGGAAGTAATGCAGTAAAGAGCCAGTTAGAGAAGGAGGACCGCAGCAGTCCCAAGACCCTAACCCCTTATGAGAACCCAGTAATCACACTGCATTTCACAACACTTTAATGTCCCACAGTTTGCAGCTAACAGCACTGTGCGCAATCTCTAAAGCACCCTAATTTATCAACACATTCAGACCCAGTACCCCCTTGGCCCTGCCCCTCACCCCACCCCCACTGTGGCGTGTGACATTAGTTTAGAGGGCACCGTGTGTCCCTGCTCTGCACCTGGCTCAGCCCACCGTCATCAGTTTGGCTAATTGACCAGCGTGGGGACTCGGAGAGGGGCCAGGGGCTGTTGGAGGCGCGCTAGCTGTTAGCTTGGAACCATACGGCGATATTAGCGCGCCCGGAGCGTAAGGGATCACAGAGTCTGGCTTCGCTCTGCTGCACTGCAGTAATTGGGTTATTCCTGCGGCATATGCTCTCACTTGTGGCTCGGACACCCCCCGTGTTCTGTGTGGGTCTCTCTGTCTTTGTCTGTGTGAGAGTGTAAGTGTGTTCGTGTGTGTGTGTGTGGGTGTGTGTGTGGGTGTGTGTGTGGGTGTGTGCGTGTGTGTGTGTGCACGCCAAGGGTGATTTGAAGAGAAACTGAGCTCTGTGATCACACATTTAGTGGTGAAAGTTTTGCAAATGAACTTCGGAGGCAATTAGAGATTGTCTGTGATATTCAAGGCCAATTTTAATGAATTTAAAAAAAAGCCCTCCAATATTACATACACATGCCTTTGATTGTGTTACTCCACAGAGAGGTTATGCCTCTGAATGCCAATAGCACTAGTCAAAAGAATAACCCTCTCTGCTGAAGCAAGTGTCTTCCTTGTTTAAAATTTAGCAGTAGAGGTCTACAACAGCAAACTAAATCTGTCCTTGCACCAAAAGGCAAGGACGCCAGAACATGCTTTCGGCCTAAGGCATGGTGCAATAAATGTTTAAAAGATTGAGAAAAACTTTATAGAGTCTGGTTCCTTCTACTTTTTTTACCTTTAACTCACACCCAAAGTATTTTTTTTTTTTGAGTTTTTTGGAGCCTGAGCACACCTACTTTTGAAACTTATTCCCACACACCCTCGCTCGCTGGCTCCGTTTGAAGCTGTACGTGTGTGTCCCGCTCCACAGGCGCGCACCAAAGAGCTGGAGGGGCTGCAGCAGAGCGTGGAGGAGCTCCAGGCACAGGTGCAGTCCATGGAGGGGACCAAGGGCTGGTTCGAGCGCAGGCTCAAGGAAGCCGAGGTAATGCAGCAAACCCACCCACATGATGCACCACTTTCACTGATCGCGTGCGTGCAGACCTGTCTGTGAATACCATCTCTGTGCTATTGCAGTCAGTCCTCTGGGCGACGTCTCTCATAACTGCAGACGCAGGTGTGGCAGTGACATTGTGGATGGATTTGGCACAGTCATGAATCCACAATCAGTAGATGTAAATGAATCTAAAAAAAAATTACATCAGGTTGTGAAGATTGCTTGTCACAGTTCATTGAATCACCAGATGCTCTGTGATTATGGTGTGGAACTATGGTCCTAAAAGAACATGACTAAAAGTCCAAACACTGAGAGCTCCAATAGATATAAGGTTTAATCACCAGCAGTGTAACATTTCAGGCCACATTGCCCCAGTATGGACCAAAACGTCAGGCTGGAGGTGATTAAACCTTTTATCAACTGGAGCTCCCAGTGTGCAGACTTTTATTCATGTTCCTCTAGTCCTTTTTGAGTCCAGCTCCTACTTTAAACTTCTTTTTTTTATTTTAGCTATGGTCCTAACCCACACAACAAAGTGGCATGGGCTTATTTGCCATTGAGCTGAAAGTCTCTGCCTTCAGTCCCTCATAAGACACATAAGATGAAGGCTCCTTACAGCAAACTGCATCTGTCACTAGATGTTCATGAAGAGGCGTCTGACTCATTACAGTCTTCTGGCCACTTGATGTCAGTATTGGTTTCCGCATGATCTCATCACCACTTGCAAGCACCTCCCTGTAGGTCCTAATGCATTTTTTATGCAGAGGCTTTAATATTGGCTCTAACTGCAAAACAATGTATTTCATTGTTGACGCATATTTTTGTTGATTCTGGCCTCTGGTTGAACTCCTATCAATTATGGATGTAAAACTCTAAGGCGGGGCAGTAGCTGTGTTCTGAGTAGGGGGTTCTGACAGCCCTGTTATGTGTGCAGGAGAGCATAGAGAAGAACCTTCTGGACCACCAGGAGGAGATCCAGAAGTTGCAGAAGGAGCATGCTGTCCAGCTGGAGGTATGAAGACCCACACTGCCCCCCACCCATGCGCCAACCACACACACACACACCACAAACACACAAACACCACACACACACACACACACACCTAGCTTCATACTAGCCTGCTAAACCAGCACCTCGTACTTCATTTCATTTACTACAGAGGGTCTGGTAGTGCTGTATTGAGAAACGATTTCTTCCTGGAGGTGTGGACTCTGCTGAACAAGTGGCTCTGTCTTTACCCAGTCGCTGACCTCTGTTTGTGACATATGCAATTAGGCTGCCTACGCACTACAGTTCAAATGTAGCACACAAAGTCAATGTCATTCCTCATGAACGCTTCCTCTGTTTGCTGATTGGCAAGGCAAAATGTCAATGCCAATGTCAATGGAAGCACTGCCAGACCCTCTGTACAAAATAAAATGAAGTATGAGGGGCTGGTTTACCAGGTTAGCTTGATATAGTCACTCAGGCACAATCACATGCTCATGTTTATTCAGGTAGTAACCCATAGTACAAAGTGTACAAAAATTGTATTTTGAAACCTGCTACAGGAACAAATTGTACACATACACTCTGCAGTCTTGATAGTCACTCCCGTACACTCATATTCTTTCCATTTGTAGCTTATAGTGTCATACACTTGTGTACAAAGTGTGGTTGATGAAAACACTGCTTACTTGTATTTTAAACCTGCTACTGGACAGTGTATACATAAAACACACACACACAGATTCGTGGTTCTGGAAGACAGTGCCAATTGCTGTATTGAAGTGTAGATTGAAGGCATGACATGGGTGACTATTTCAGTGAGATAACAGGTCTGTCTGCTGCTCCTTTTAATGATCATGTCTGACCCCACCGGTCAGTCTGACAGCGCAGCACTCGTCTGTGGTCTTGCTGTGCGGAGTGCGATCACCGAAGTGTGGAATCCGGGCCCCCTTATCCAGGCCTCCCTTCTGGATCTTGGTTCTGTTTCTGGTAGAAGTCCTGCACTCATTAATGTGTAATGTGGACTTCAGAGCACTGGTGCCGATTTATTTTCTCGGATGCACTGCCTTGTAGTGAAAGTAATTACTCGAACATACGAGAGCAATTCATCACTCTCGCCTGTCCTCGGGGCTGCTAATGTTGTGGAACTTCACATTAAACAACCAGCGTGACAGCGAGTCTTATTTTTCTAAGGGTGGACTTACGGTTGGAATCCTTATTTTCATGCAGATGATGCACTGACACAGCAGTTAGTTTTAAATCTACAGTGCCAGTAGGTTTCCATCCAGAATCCCCATCGCTTTCCATCTAGAGACCCCAACTGCACCCTAAAGATGAAGGCATTACAACTCATTCCGTTAAGGTTGCACATAGCTTTAAAGACAACCTCACTGTATAGGTTACTATATAAACAACTTGCTTAGCACACTGTTATGTCATTGTCAGAAGATCACAGAGAAGCCATGTAGCGAAGTGCATGGTGTGATTGAAAGGTCAAAGTTAATTATTACAAAGATGATGTCAAAATGGATTTTCAGTCAAAACAAAGCGTGGCACCAAATCACCAAACCAATGGCACATTGTCCTCATCGTTATCATCAGGCGCAGGAAAACCGCCTTTCCACCTAAGTTCAACATCAATATCCTTAATTGTGTCCGGAGAACAAAAAAAGTAAGTTGGTAATTACTGTACTAAATGTATATATTGTAACATGGTAGTAAATGTAAATATATGTTTGTCTGTGCACAGGGTAAGGAGGGGGAGGTGGAGGCTGTGAAGCAGGAGCTGGCTGAGGGGGAGAAACAGAGGGAGGCACATGAGGCGTCCATCGCGAAACTCAAACAGGTACGATACAGCAAAGTAAGGGCTCATTTTCACCAGACACTCTCCGTGCGTAGACACAGCGCGTAGACAGCAAGTGCCCGTTTTCTGTCCGTGTTCGTTTAGAATGCACGTTAACAGATTAGACCATTTCCACCGCATGCGTGATGTGAGCGTGTTCTGTCACACATAGACACATATTGTACACGGTTACGTGCTCACACAGTGAAGTCGGTGGAAATGAGGCCTTACGTGATGCACATTGCAGAATGACCATCACATATGACATGTTTGTGTATGTGTCTGTCTGTCTGTCTGTGTGTCTGTCTGTGTGTCTGTGTCTGTCTGTGTGTGCGCGTGTACACATGTGCGATTTTTCCCCTAGAGATCAATAAAGTACGTCAGTCCACATCTGTAGCCATGTGCATATGTATTTGCTCTCATTGCATGCACCTGGGACATTGGCAATCTTACTAAAGCAGTTAATAGTGGAGGAGTGATGAAGCTGACGGAGCACAAAGCTTGGCCACTAATGCATCTTGTGCATAATGTCATTGACGATGCACTCTCCACAGGATATGATGTGCAGCCTGCACTAAATGAATACGCCTGGGGAGCAGAAGGGCACTTCGGAGAGTAAATACCTTCGCCAAAGGCCAACTGTGGAGCTCCCAATGTTTAGGGAAGGCGAAAGTCAACTCATGGACCTGCTCCAGTCCAGAGTTGCATCGATTCTTCTTTAATAGGCCAGGACGGCATCTTTACAGTTTTATGAAAAATTTTGAGGCGGAAGGTTACAAGTAGTACTCTTTATTGACAAACAAAAAATGACCCCTTTGGCAACCACTTTGGTGGAAGATATATAGATATATGAGTGTTAGAAGCGAAGGCAGTAAAAGTTATCCTTTTGGCAAACTTAAAATGTTCCTAAGTGGTTGACTTGACTTGCAAAAGAATGGGCCTTTTCTTCTTGCCAACATATTATCCAGCTTTTGGGCGCACTCCTCAACCATTTTGATGTTCCAAGTATGCAAAATGTAATTGTTGAACATCTACATTTATAAAGAAAGGGTTTGTTCATGTTTGTTTGGTTGTGACTTGAGTGTTGAGATTTCACATGAAAGCGGTGGAGCGTTCGTGTGTACAGCGCGGCCCCATAGCTCCTCTCAGAGCGGGGGTGTGCTTACAGCAGCCTTTCTGGAGCCCAGAGGCAGAACAATGCTCCCGCCTCCCCACGGATACATGTGTCGCAGCCAGCAGTCCCTGGAGACATTGTGTCTTTTTCGGAGAGATACAACACTGGTCCTTTACATAGACCCCAGACACCAACTCTCTGCCATCTTGCTTATTTTTCCTTTCCCCCCTTTCTGTTTCTCTCTCTTTCTCTCTCTCTCTCTCTTTCTCTACACCTCTGCCCTTTGTGTCTGTACTTTACAGGAGATTAAAGATACGGTGGATGGACAGAGGATCCTGGAGAAGAAGGGAAGCTCTGCGGTAAGTGGAGACACACCACAAAGACAGCAGAGTGAGGGTGAAAGAGAGCGAGAGTGAAGAAGTGAGAGAGGGAGAGAGAGAGAGAGAGAAAAGAGAGAGGGATGAAGGGGAATGGTTTGAGAGAAGGGCGATGAGTCAGCTCCTCTCCATGTCCTAAATTGACATGTTGCCTCACAGACGACTCCTCTCAACCCGCCCCCTCAGACACTCTCCCCATCCCTCTCCATCTCTCCGCAGCGCCGGACCACTGCTCCGTCTCACCCCCTTAGGCCGTACTCTGCCCTCTGTCTGTCTTCCCTCCCTGTCTTTCTCTCTCTCTCCCCCTCCCCCCCCCCCCCCCGCTCCCTGTCTTTCTTTTTCTCCTTCTCCCTCTCTCTTTCTCCCCTGCTCATCGTTACAGACTTTCTTAGTCCTCGTTAAGGAGACTCTTGTTCCCTCCGCTCCCGTGCTCTGTACACGTGGCAAGCAAACACCCTTCGCGTCACATCACATCGTCCCCTGTGCTAATTAATGTGTTAAGCGATCCACCTGACTCGTCCCAGGAACGCATCACGCCCAGCAAGCGGCACAGCACATGTCGCTGAGCTTGGCAGAACTCGGCTAATGAGAAGGGCATCGCGTGAAGGTTAGTTTCACTATATTACCTCATCTGCTAGTTTGAGAGGAATAGACACCGTGCGTCTCACACATGGCTTCTCACACGCCTTGTTGCCAACTGATGTACACAGGCTGTCGATTTCGGGTCGTGCTAAACAGAAGCTGCAAGTGCAGGTAAGGTGAGAAAAGGGATTTCTGTGCCAGGTGGCACATCCTACGCCTCATCTCCGTCTCATTAGTTGCTGAGCCATGGGCACAGGGCCGCTTCCTGAGCTCTTTAACCGCGGATGCTCGTTTTACAAACAATACCGTTGTGCTATCTCATCGCACCGCACTCCCTCCTCACATGGCAGATGGGCTCAAGCCTCCTGTCTCACACCCTTAGCACTGGGCCTCGTCGAGGGCAGTGTCACCTGGGGACATGTGGACTGTACCTGCACACACACGCACAGATGTCACACACATGCTCGGGTTTGACAACGCGAAGGCCTAAGAGAAACTGAAGTCCCCTATCTTCCCTATCCACTCCTGTTCTCCTTACTCCACCGCTTTGTCTCATTTCATGCTGATGTGCCCTAAGTGTTTATCATTTAAGGGGCAGTGGTGGTCTAGCGGCTAAGGTATCGGACCTGTGACCGCAAGACCGCAGGTTCGAATACCGGTTCGCCAGTAGCGCCACTGAGGTACCATGAGCATGGTACCATCCCCACGCACTGCTCCCTGGGTGCTGTTGTCATGGCTGCCCCCTGCTCATGTGTGTGTGTGATGGGTTAAATGCAGAGGTGAATTTTCTTGTGTGTGTTGTGTTCGTTGTGCCATCACAACGACTAAAAAGGGAGGTTTCACTTTCACGACTTTCACTTCATGCCTTTGTTTTTAACTCTAATTGTTCTCTTCCCACCCTCCCCTTACTCCTCATGTCTCCCGTGCAGCTGAAGGACCTGAAGAGGCAGCTGCACCTGGAGAGGAAGCGGGCAGACAAGCTCCAGGAGAGGCTGCAGGAGATCCTCACCAACACTAAGACTCGCACAGGTAAGAGCCGCCCAGGTAAGACGAGAGGCCCCAGAGGTGTCCGAGCCACCACACACACGCAGGCCAGCACGTGCCTCCGCCCCCATCGCCTGCTGTCACTAGCAGAAACAGGAAACAGGACGGAGAAGATAAAAGAGAGGGTGAAAAGGGAGATGCTAGGATGCCCGCTCTCAAGGTGTCTTCTCAAATAGTCTCCGAGCCTCCGGACGGGGCCCTGTTACATCATGAGGGCATGAAACATTTAGAGCAGGTAAGTGAATATGCAGAGCAGGCATAAATAACGAAGCAGGTTGAACAGCATTGCCACGAACGGGCGCGGAAGACCGCAAATTAGCCGACATCAAGGACCGTGGCTATACGACGCGCCTCCACCCCCTTGGCAAGAACCGAAGAGGAGCTCACCTACGCCCTGCTGTTGATCGGTGTGGGTTTATGTCTTTAGCGTGGGGCTGTATCGCTTCAAGGGGTGTAACCGAAAACCAGGCACTCTGTCACCTGTGGTTTGGTTTTCATGGCACTGCGTGCGAGTCGCAAACAATAGAGCAGCAACGTGTGAAGCACGTAAATAAGAGTGTAAGTAAAACCTCTAATGCACAGCATAATTAAAAATAGCGCACAGGGGATCCCGAACATCACCGTTAAATCATACCCACAAAGTACAGTTATACACAGTCACCACTGCTTGCACTGTCTTATCTATCTATCTATCTATCTATCTATCTATCTATCTATCTATCTATCTATCTATCTATCTATCTATCTATCTATCTATCTATCTATCTATCTATCTATCTATCTATCTATCTATCTATCTATCTATCTATCTATCTATCGTTCTATCGCTCTATCTACCTATCGCTCTATCTATCGTTCTATCTATCGTTCTATCTACCTATTGTTCTATCTACCTATCGTTCTATCTACCTATCGTTCTATTGTTCTATCTACCTATCGTTCTATCTATTTATCTGTCTATCTTTCTATCTCTCTCTCTCTATTGCTATTTCTATCAAGAAATGAGGTAGTGAACGGTATGATGTATAATGTCAGTGTCGCGCACTGCCGATAAATTACAAGAACGCCCAAGTGAAAGAGAAAGGTTTGTTACAGTTAACACCACAAACCACAAATTTACAGTAGAGGAGCTAATATTTTACTGTATAGTGTTCCTACTTAATTAGTATGTCTAGTAGTAACTAGCTGTTATAGTTCAGAGGCATTGTTGAACTTGCAGTCACTGCGGTCTGCAGTTGCAGTCTGTTGTTATTTTATGTGAGCGTTTTATCAATCACACTTTTCCTCACAGCGTCTTATCACTGTGTGTGTAATCCATACAGAAGCCCATCATTGTGGGCATAGGTATTCCAATCCACATCCATCTTACTGTTTTTTTTTTTTTTTTTCAATCAGTGGTGACCTCCTTTATCTACAGGTCACATGGCTCTGACCCGCTGATCCTTTTAGTGTGGATCGGCTTCCCATGTTAATATCATAAAGGTCACCTGAAGGCCAGAGTCTATATGTTCTGCAGTAACCACAGCTGGATTGAGGTGTGATCATGTGTGACTGTTCAAGAAAATCTGATGGTTTTGAACGTCCAGTCAGAGTAAGTGTTAATTGGAGCCATTGTGTTTTTCTCCATAGTAAGCATT